>JAFJYI010000253.1:0-600000 GCA_019022655.1 Acacia acuminata
AAATTCGAGGTATTACAGCCATAACAGGTTACACGACGTCTTCCATGTTTCCCAACTGAAGGAGTATCAGTCGGCCTCAGAGCATGTGTTGGAATATGAGGATGATGATGTCCAAGATAATCACACCTTGGTGGCAGAACTTGAACGGATTATTGGTCATCAAGAGAAACACCTCCAATGGAAGAGTATTCCTTAAGTTAAGGCTAGTTGGAAGGAATTATCTCTAAAGGAAGCAATGTGGGAAACAGTTGTGGATATGAAAAAGTATATCTGAATTTTATGGCTAAAAGTATAATTGATGTATAGCCAAATTTCGAGGACAAAATTTATTTAACAGGGGGAGAAATGTAACACCCCGGATTTGGACCCTGAGAAGTGAAAATAAGCCTGAAATAGGCAGACGACTAGGCCCAGTTTGGGAAGAGTCCCAAGAAGGTCGAGGCATAGGAAGCCTCTTTGGGACCAAGTAACTCGACCATACGAGTTAGTAGACATAGTATGCTGAAGCCGTGGAACTAAGGTACTAACGTAAAATGGGTACGAAGATGTATACGGTGTAAAAGTCCTGGGAAAAGATGCCGCTTAACTATGTCTAAGGTATAGGACACTTAGTTGAGCAAAAATATACCAGTACAGGTAAGTATACGGCATTTTCAGGGTAGTCATGGGAGCCCTGCGTTTTTTAAGGAAACAAGAAGGGAAGAGAGAGAAAAGGTGTATCTGGACCCGAAGGAAGGAAAAGTTAGTAGTAGTAGTGCTACCTCGGACACGTGGCATTTCGGGGCCAGAAGTTGGATTATCCGGTAGCACGTATTACGAGGTGGATCTGGGGTGCTGGAATAAAGGTTTCTTGATCCCCAAGGTAATATGCCCCATCCACTTGTGGTCCGGGAAAAGTGATTGATGATCCGGCCCACACAAGTCTAGTTGAAGGACACGCATTACGAGGTAAGGTGGGGCCCTAAGCCCGGGGCGAGCCGGGCCGGATAGGACTTTTCGGAGTCGGCCCCAGGCCCAGATACTGATAAGGATGAAATTCCAGTGGGCCCGGAAGGAGAGATAAAATATCTTGCTAAGTAATTATGAAGAGAGAATGTCACATCAAGCCATCATGAAGAGAGAAAGAATAAAATAATCGGGATTAACTGGACCACATATTTGAATCGATGTGACAAGGTGAAGGACAAGTAATTATGACTAATTATGGCATATCTTGGGCAGATTTCATGGACCCCACTCGCCTTGGAAGAAGAAAGACACGAAATGACCATTTTGCCCTACATCTTAAACCTACAACTAAGGTCACCTAGTGGGCAAAAACTGGAAACCTATTTTTGGCATGGGAAAATGTTATTTTCTGAACATGGAATGCCCTAGAAGCCTTCTAGAAGATCTGATTTTGTGGACCCCATGCTTTGGAAGATGAGCAGTGCAAAATGACCGTTTTACCCCTGTACCTAAAACCTACCCAAAGTCACCATCAAGGGCAATCTTGGAATTTGGATTTGGAGGGTTCAGATGGTGCCACATGTCCTGGACCAAGAAGACTCTAGAGAACCCTAGAAAAGAATATTCTGGAGCATCTTTGGAAAAATCTAGCGGAAAATGACTATTTTACCCCCTAGGGTGTTATTTTAATTACGGGACAAGCCATAACCTTTTGGAGCCTATAAATAGGACCCCTCCTCCCCCATTTGGATCAGCCTATTTCGTGCTCAAGGTAAGGGAGAGGAAGGTCCAGCTGAAGGTCTTGCTCCAAGGAAGAAGAAAGCACCCAACCGATATCGGAGGTAAGTCCCTAACCAGCAACCGAGTAATCTACTTCTCTCGCCCTGTGGTGTTTCGTGGAATTACAGTAGGTTTTTCATACTTTTAAGGTTTCCAATGAGTCCAGAAGGCATTTTTGTGTAGGTTTAAGTTGGATCACTTCGTTTGGAACTCTGAAAACCCTAAATCTTCTTATACGAAAATCTGTCGGTTCTTACGGTTTCTGGGCAGCGAAGATAGATCGGTGGTTTTAAAATAGTAAATGAACTCATTTAGATCTTATATTTTACATGGTGAAAGTAGACATCCTAAGGATGATTTTGATATAATATTTTGTGTCATTTGGAGTTTTCAACTGAGAGATAGTGCAAGTTTAAAATGACCTAAAAACCTGGACTCTGTCTCGGACCAGTGGCTAAGTTTTAAGAATCTGAGAAGGATTCGAACCCAGATGAATTTGGGAATTACTTTTATGGTAAAATAGACATTCTAAGGGTTCAAAGGACACTTATTTCATATCGATACGATATTTCTAGAATTTATTAAAAATTGGAGAAGTTGGGTCAATGTTTCTGGAAAATTCTGGAGTTAGCGAAATTTATGGAACTTGAAGTAAAGTTTGAATATGTGATTTAAAGTGTGGTTTTTTCTGTATCAAGGGAAGAGTACATTATTTTGCAAGGCGTGCGAGGTAGTAACTGTAAACTTACATACTCTATGTGGCTCTTGTATGTTCTGTGTTATCATGATTGTGGATGTAGGCTAGGTAGTAGCTATGGGACTCATGTCCTATGGTGGCTACCGAGGCCCAGGTATGCCAGCTAGGTAGTAGCGGTAGAGGCACTGCGAGGCCGTGGCATGTGGGCTAGGTGGTTCCTGTGTGTGTGTTCACGAGGTGAAGGTGAGGCCCGTGGCATGTGGGCTAGGTGGATCTGTGTGTTGTGTGTTCACGGGTGAAGGTGAGGCCCAAGGTATGTGAGGCTAGGTGGAACCTATATGACTGTGTGTTTATAGGTATCCTCGAGGCCCTAGGCTAGGGTTGGGGTCGCTCACGGCGAGGGAACTGTTTGCGTATTTGGATCCGGGGGCTTGTCTTGACTGAGGCGGTCTATGAGTACATGCCATGTTTATGTTTGAGTTCGATTGTGATTTACATTACATGCATTGCATACATATTGTATATAAGTTTAACAATTACTCTGGGGTTCAACTTTGAACTCCAGTCTGGCTTAAAAGATACAGGCGTAAGTTAGTAGCGGCTGGAGGTCTTGAAGAAGATAGAGCTCGCAGCGGAAAGACGAGGAAATAGAGGATACCGGTTAATTCTGTACTTCTATAATTGGAACGAGTGTATAATTATACTCCTTGCTTAGTCTTTATTTTGGACGAATGTACCCTTAACACTATGTGGACTACTTTATGTAATTGTATGTACCTTTACCGGTATAATGCAAGTTGTCCAAATCGATCCAATGCTCGTCGCGTACTCGATATAAATTTAAAGTGACAATTTATCTAAGGAAATATAATAAGTGATGAGGATCCCTCTAACCCGCCACCCGAAAGGGCGAGGCCGGTAGGGGTGTAACAATTGTGGCTTCCCAAAGGTCAACCTGAACATTGGTGGCATATTTAGATTCGACCATCTTTGGGTAGAAGATGGATAGGAAGAGCACAAGTGGCCAATGTCAATTTCTTGGTGGTTCACTTGTGTTCTGGTTCAGCAAGAAGCAAACCAGTGTGGCTATGTCTTCTACTGAAGCTAAATATGTAGCTGCCTCATGTTGCTATGCTCAAGTTTTTTGGCTCAAGCAGCAACTATTAGACTTGGGAATCAACTTGAAGGAGATCCCAATATTGTGTGACAACACTAGCACAATAAGCTTGGCAAAGAATCCAGTTCAACATACTCAGACCAAGCATATTGATGTGAGGCATCACTTCATAAGGGATCATGTCCAGAAGAAGGATGTCAAAGTTATGTTCATCCCAACCCATCTTCAACTTGTTGACATCTTCACCAAACCATTAGCTAAGGAGAAATTCAATTTCATAAGAAGAGAATTGGGAATGGTAAATCCCAATGATTGTAAGTATTTACCACTCAATGTTAGTTATGGTTTTGATGATTGATAGTTACTAACTTAAGCATCGGAGTATCTAGTTGTATGTTATGCGGGATGCTTGAAATTGTAAAGTTTCTTGTCGATGAGAGCAAACTCGAGTTTTGGGAAGGGCTATCGAGGTGAGAGAAAAACTTCAAATTTTGAAGAAGCTGAAAACTCGAGTTTGTAAGTTGGAAAATCGAGTTTCCATCGGACGAGAGAGCAACCAAGTTTTGAAGAGTGGTGAAAACTCGAGTTTGTAAGTTGAAACTCGAGTTTTGATCGCGGAAGTTCAAAGGTTCACCTTACACCTTTGAAGTCTAGGTTAGTAACCATTCATCAAAACTCGAGTTTGTTAGTCAAAACTCGAGTTTTAGTCGTGTCTATATATATGAGTTACTATTTAAGTTCTTCAAAACTCGGTCCAAAACTCAAGTTTGCCCTAGCGACTTTCTCTTATCTCTACGATTCTCTACACTCTCGACCAAATCCCTCTCTTAAACCCTAAGAGATGGCCTCAAATGAACCCCTAAAGCCAACCCACAATTGTGCAAGCCCTAAAGGTGAGCCCATCCGTCTGCTACTCCTCTCGAACGCCCTGTGAGGATTAAAACACTTCCAAATCGTTTTCACCATGGAGTGGATCGTTCGAAGAATTAGCCTCAATCGAAGAATCAAAAGGGAGCTGCTGCCTCTTCGCCCAAAGCAAAGGGGTCTCTTTCATTGAATCCCCAGAAATTTGTTCGAAGAAGGGTCATGAACAAGACCCAGCACCAGAAGGCAAGGGGAAGAAGAAGGCGACAGAAATTCCTAAGCCTCATAAAGCTAAGAGGTCGAAAGTCACCTCTACTCCTGAGAAAGGGAAGCCTCTTCCAAGCCTTCCTCTGCTACTGAAGAACCCGAGGAAGAACCCTCAACTATGGAAAATGCCATTGAGGAAATCTACAACCACAGCACTCCTCCAAACGGGTTTGCATCCAGTGCCTCTGTTCTGTCCAAAGAGGATGCTGACAGATTCAAAGATTACTTTCTGAATAAGGAATTTTGTCTGTGCGTGTCTGTCAATTTGGGTAAATTGAAGGATGAATGTAGTGTAGATCTGTCTCCTTGGCTATTAAACTATGAATCCTTCATTTCCATTTCTGCTTCATACACTCCCAACATAGTTAAGATCTTTTATTTTAACATGGTGACTGATAACATTCTGGATTCTGAGGGTAATCTAGTTGAGGAGAGAGTGACTACCACAGTTAAAGGTGTTAAATTCACCCTTTCAACATCTATCATCAATACCATCCTTAAAATTGCCAATCCACCTTCTGTCCCAACCATCAATCTCAGCACCCGAGAGATTTTCGCTCTACTTTGTCCCAATAAGCCCTTTCCAGAAAATCAATATCACACACTCTCTTTCAAACCTGTGCCCATGCCTTCTGTCAACAGAATCCTTTGGTATATTTACTCAAGGAATTTTATCCAAAAGGGTGGCAACTTCACTCATTTTACACAAAAGGATTATCCAGTTTTGCTGCTTTTGTGAAGAAAACTCCCTTCAACCTTAGTTGCTGGATCTTCCAGGAGATGATCAAGTTCAGATTCGTATCCAGAAGACCCTCACACATTCCATACCCCTATCTGGTTTTCAATAATCCTGTTCTACCATAAGATATGGTATCTGGGTCCTCCAGATTCCATCAAGAAACTAGCTGCTTTTGGAAAGAGCCAACTGAACTATATGAAGCTCACTCTGGATGAAGAAGGATCTGGTCAATCTCAAGCACATTCAAGAGCTACTCAGTCAAGAGCTCAAGAGGCTCAATCTACTCCTGCCCAGTCTTCATTGCCATCTGATTTTGAGTTTCGAGTGAAAGAGATTGTGGATCGTGCTATTGCTTAATTGTCAATTCGACTTGAATTTGAAATTGGGAAACTGGTGGCTGAGGTGACAAGAGGAAACCGCCTTATGGTGGATGCTCAGGATGCTATGAAAGAGCAAGTTGAAGGCATATCTGGTCAGAACAATGAGCTGAAGGAGAAGATTGCAAGCACACACAGTGAGCTCTCTGATCAAATCTTGGATCTTGAGGCCAAGTTATTTACTCAGTTGGTCTCAAATGTTAGCTTGGGTGACAAGGTTGAGAAGATCATGACGCATCTTGGCATTGGGACTTCCTCTGCTTTTGGGTCTGCTGGTGGTCCAAGTACATCTCACCCTAAGCGACCACGAGACTCCATCCTTACCTTCCTTCACATTCTCCGGCCTCAGATCCCTACTTCTTCGCCTGAACCCTCTACCCCCATTTTCTCTTCACCAATTCCCTCATCCACTCCTGCCACCGTGGTTCTACCATTCTCATCTCCCATTACTCCCTCTACTGAGATTCTCCAGCCCTCTCACACTCCCTCTACAGAGGTCCTTCACCATGATTCCCCACCTGCTACTCCCCTTCTTGGTCCTCTCCATGAATCCTATGTCTCAGCTCCTCCCCAATTTGAAGATGACAAAGGGGGAGAGAAAGGCAATTAGTTAAAATTTGAGTTTTTGAATGTTTTAGAGAGTTTTAGTGTTTTAGCAGTTAGTAGCTTTCTTGTTTCTGTTTTATGTATTTTGAACTTTTGTAATACCTTGCATTGTATAAATGAAATTGCCTATTTGGTTTCTCTTGTTGCTTATCTCGATATCCGAAATGGTTGTGTGCAATTTCATGTTTTAAAACACTAAGCTTTTCAAAATGCCACTTCTGAAGCTTCTAAAACACTGTCAAATACAAATTCCCATTTTAAATTGCAAACTCTCCCAAATTCTTGAAATTTTGGTTTAGAAGTGTTGTCATCATCAAAAAGGGGGAGAATGCTAGTTCTCTATGTGTTTTGATAATTACTGACAATTGTAAACACAAGTTGAGGTTTGTCTTTGGGAAGTTGAAAAACTTCTTGTCAAAGACAAACTCAAGTTTTGGTTTCAAAACTCGAGTTTTGGCTTTGACAGTAAGTTGCTCATTTTCAAAGATCAAAACAAAACTCAAGTTTTCAAGAGAAAACTTGAGTTTTGGGACTTACAGAGAGCACTCAGTTTTTCACTTAAGACAAACTCGAGTTTTAACCAGAAAACTCGAGTTTTGCATTACACATAGACTTCTCATTGTTTTCTAATGAAGACAAAACTCGAGTCTTGATTTGGAAACTCGAGTTTTGGTCGAGATCGTCTCCAACATTTTGAACATATGCAAACTCGGTTTCGACTTAAAACTTCGAGGATTTCACTTTGCCAAGAGTTTTTCTAAGTTTTCTCTAAGTTATGAGAAAACTTGATTTTTGATTTCAAAACTCGAGTTTGACTTGGCGAAAGTTTTCGAGTTTCACTCGGTTTTTGAAAACTCAAGTTTTCTTTGAAAACTCAATTTTTGAGTTAGCTCGGATTTCTAAATGTTTTCATACTTGAATGAAAACTCAAGTTTTGTTTCGGAAACTCGAGTTTTGGCCAACCCGAAAGCTTTGAGCTTTTTCAATGTTTTGAAAACTCCAATTTTGGATGAAAACTCCAGTTTTGATGTTTTGGAGTAAACTCATACTTCACATTAAAAGTCCAAAACTCGAGTTTTGTTTTGAAACTCGAGTTTTGAGTTTCATTCAAAAATGTGTTCCAAAGGTCAAATCGCGACTTTCCTCTCTAGATGGAGGAAACTCGAGTCTTGATATTGAAACTTGAGTTTTGCCTTAAGTGCACGGTTGAAAACTCGAGTTTAGAAGAACAAACTCGAGTTTGCATCGCAGAGCGAAATTCAAATCTTACGAATTTGTAAAACCTTCTTGTTTGATCTTAATACTTCCTATTATCATTCTTCTATATTCCTGGCTATGTTTAACCACTTTGTTAGTGAGTTTTAGATGATTTAGAGCATGTTTATTGAAGGTTTAAAGCAAAAGCAAAAAGTGACGTCAGCACATTAAATGCAAAACCCAGAAAGTTGCATACTTTTGGGTAATCCTTCTTCACACGTCTACAAAGAATTAAAGAATGTTTTCCACATCCAGCAGCTGCTACTCCAACAGATTAATTTGCAGGAAGTCAACTCTGAACTTCTGCACAGCTGGATTAAGTGAAGATTAGAGAGAAGAAGACCAAAGCTTAACCTGAACCTTGTCTAATGAAGGCAACGATTATAATGAAGATTACAACGGTCAATTAATGCACTCTTGATATAAATAGAGCTGCATTCAAGTCCTCTCAACTAACACATCTGCTGAAAACGAATTGCATTCAAGTCTACACTTATTCTTTTAGTTTTCACTTGTAAAAGTATCTTATGATACATTAAGCTTCAGTCTTTATCATTATCCACTCTTAGAGAGAGTCTCTTGATTGTAAATCATTTATTGTAAAGAATCACAATTCTAGGGACTTGGTGATTGGGTTCATTGATTTCAACTTGTAAGGGGGATTAAGTTCTTGTGAGAGAATTACTCTTGAGTATAGAGTGTGTAATCAATTGAGATAGTGGAAATCCCAGAGTGTCTGGGGACTGGACGTAGGTCAAGAGGTTGGACGAAACCTGTATAAATATTTGTGTCTTGCTCTTCTACTCTACTCTATATTTATCTCTGTTTTCACTCTCCAAAACAGAGCACTTCAAAAAAGATTTCAAGATCCCCAATTCACCCCCTCTTGGTGATTTAGCTCCACCGTCAAAGGTTATATTGATAACCATACTCGAGTAGCACGTGTTCTTTGCTAAAAGAATATACTAAATGAAGCACATTAGCAAACTATACTCGAGTACTCATTTGGCCTTACTTGAGTACATACTCGAGTATTAAAAAATGTTTACCCAAGTAAGCTTCAACCCAAGAGCAAATAACATATAACAATAATCATACTTGGGTAAGTCCTTACCTTTACTCGAGTACTACTGATCTCATACTTGAGTAATGCTCTGATATTAGTAGAATATGATCAATGAAGCTATGTACTCGAGTAACCAAGAATTCATACTCCAGTAACATATCCTTAAATGCTTAGACGGAGAGGTTAAACTTAATATACTCGAGTACAAATATGCTCATACTCGAGTATATAGTAAAGTAGTTGTATAACACTTAATTAAGACCTCAAATACTTTTAAGTCTTGTTATCATCAAAACTTTGAGAGCTAACATTCTCCCCCTTTTTGATGATGACAACACTTAGATAGAAAATTTGAATTGAATGAAAGTTTGGGTTTTGAGAAATCAGATATCAAAGGCAAGATTAGAAATATGCCATAGTTGCATTTAATTAACCATAAGATCATAGTCAACATATTGTCAAACTAGACATTAACAACATTAGCACTAAAAAATAAGTTAAGCATAGGAAGCATAACAACAACAACATAAGCAACATCTAAGCTTGGATTCATTCTTCAGCAATCTCTCCCCCTTTGTCATCATTCAAAGAAGAGGGAGGAGGATGAGGAGGATCAGAAGGAATATAGCCAAATGAAGGTGAAGGATCAGAGGCATGAAGGGGTTCAGAAACAAGAACATAACAGGAGGAGCAGACTGAGAATATGTCCTAAGAGCCAAGGCATCTATAGTATCCACTTGATGAATGTGATCCCTATCCTTCATCTGCACTATCACCCTACCTCTGCAAAAAGGCCTTCAATCAAGCTCCTTTGTGCCACAAAAAGCTTCTGAGGTTCGAGAATGGCCCCCCAGAGTAACCATCAATACTCATGCACCTAATGTGTAATGCATATATATGTAACCATGTATGTATACGAACACATATAAGCATGCCAAATACACCGAAATATGCAAATAGAAACATACACAAATACATGTCTTCGCACCGTTGAGCCGCCTTACCAAGGCAGGCCCCGGAATTACCCGAATCACAAGCCGGTCTCATTGGGCCTCCATATAGGCGAGACCCGCGCGAAGCACCCTCAGTGCTAGGGACACAATCACAAACATGTTCTGTATGCATATTTGGCAGAAGAATACAAAAACAATACATATGGCAAGCAACACATACATCAAACACATAAAAGTGCCAAAGTAACACTACTACAGAAAATAGATACTACTTCTCTAATAGACGTCCTATTTTGAAAAAAGGAAGTAAAATTTGATGCAGTGGCAATTTTGTAATTATTTGGAGAAAATTTGATATATTAGATGTCCTAATAATTTTTAGAACTCAGAAAGTGTATTTAAAATGTCCTACAATTTTTTAGGATGTTTAAAGTGGCCCAAAGAAAAGGAAAAGTGGTGGCAATTTGGAAAAGGTTGGAGGAAAATGGGTGGGCTTTTGGGCTTTCTGGCGTCTAAATATATTTGTTAGACGCCAAAAATGCCCTAATTGCTTAACATTTCTCAGCGAGTCTCTTCAATCATTTAGAGTCCGATCGAGTCCAGCGCCCCTCCTCGCGAAATCCCTCACATTTCTCCTTCCTTCTCCCACCGTGGCCGTCGTGCCTCCGTCTTGCTTCCTGAAATCCATCACCGCTGAGCTCCTACTCCCTCCCTGTTCCCGTCATTACTCCTCTTGCAGTGCTCAATAGTTGGTCCGTCCCTCGTAGAGTCCGGAGGGTAGGTCTTACAGATACAAGTTCTGCAAAACGCACTTGGCCCTAACTGACGATTTTATATCTGCTAACCTAGATGGAAAAACCTGTGGCTTTCCTCCTGTTTGGCATTCCACTCCTATGCTAAATCAATGAGATAAGGGGATACAGAAGCTATCTTTGTTTGAGCGGCTTTCATCTATTCTTAGATTCTCGGAACTGCTGGAAGACAAGACACACTAGGCCCCTTGTCTTTCAAATTCGACTGTGTTGGCTACTACCTAATAAATGATACCAGGTATTATGCCTCATCATCAAAGTTGGGACCTCCTTCGTTGGCTTCATTAAGACTGTGAGACTAGAATCCATTATCAAAATTATTCTTTCTTCATGTATGCATCATCCTTATGTTGATGATTACGCTTGGGATTGTTTGTGCATTTTTGAAGTGATGTAAGGCATGTATGAATTGGTTGCTTGATGAATTGTTTTGCTTGGAAATGATTCTATATATATTCTTTGATATAGGGATTTTGTCACATGTAGATTATCGCTGATTTTGTTTTTAAACATAAAGTGTAGGTAAATGTGCTTTATGCTATATTTGTCTTAAAGTACATGGCTTTAGTGTTAATATTTTCTGTATTCAGCTACATATAGCTTGATTTCCATGACTTGAATTTTATCGTGGCCCTGATGTTATTTCTTGTCTCTAAAATACCAAATACTAATGTATAGTTAAGCAAATATCAACTAGAACCTTTTTTCCAATAATCTAAGACACCTCTCACAATCCTTTTTTTTTTTAAATGATTATGATTGATTGTAGGATTTCTTAATCTCATGTTAACCTTTATTAGATTTCCTTGACAAAACATGCTATAGTGTTCAAGATGCTGTAGATTTCATGTTAGAGACATAAGACATGCAAGGAGTGTTTAAATACATATGATGAGCCTTTAATTATTTTTTAGTGGTTAATGGCTTGGTCAACCATCCTCATAATTAAATAGACTTTGTCAGTCATGGTAGCTTCCAAAATCCTATTCCCAATGGATTGTTTGTGGATCCATTCACAGCTTATTAATGATGTTGGAAGATTTGGCGGTAATTTGTTTTGAAACTTGTGAAGTTAATTTGGGCTCATTGTTTCCATGTTCTAATAATAATAATATATACTTATCAAAGTCCAAAAAAAAAAAGGAAAAAGAAAAAAAGAAGAGGGTTTCATTTGTGAGGAAATAAAAAAGTAGCTAATTTTCATTTGGAGTCTCTTTGGTGCAGGGTTAATAATAAGAATATGACTATATTTGGTAATATTGTTGTGAATGTATGAGTTCCAAATGTTACGCTTTAGAAGTTGGTCATCAAGCTTTAAGGAGAAGTCATTTATCTGCTGAATTGATTATTGTTAGGTAAGTGTTATTCTGGTATGGAGGAGTAAAGACTCCCTTGCTTTTGGTGTAATCAAAAGTTGTTCGGGTTGCCACAAATTCTATTTTAAACCTGAAGAAATAAGTTTTATTTGACTAAAGAAAATATTCATTTGATTTTGATTTTCTTGCTCAATGTAGTTGTCTATCCATTATTTGATAGTTGCATTATGAATAATTGTACTTTGTGACTTGTCAAGAGTTTCTAAAATGTACTCCAAATGGTATTGTATGTCGATTCTGTTTGAGTGTAGGGGACAAAAACCTTGCCTTCTTAAGATGTGTAAGTTGTGGTTTGACTTAAGATTAGGACATAGTTACTTGTAGTTATTTGCTCTTCATTTTTTCCTCTTTGAACTTGTATTTGTAGGTTGTGTGTTGAGCTAGATATATAAATTCCTGAGTTTGGTGTGAATTAAGACTATCTCTCGTAAATACAAAGGTTTATTTGAAATTTAAGATAATGATTATCTTGCTTCACTTTTATATTACAGAGTAGCTTTTATTATACTGTTGTGAATGCGCAATTCCTATTATAAATTTTAGGAAAAAATATATCTAGCTAGTTTAAACATGAAATTTGGCTATGGTTATTTCAGTTGCAAATATAAAAGTATAATTGCTTGGGTATTTATTTTATAGTCTTAGTCTTAAGCACTATTCAAGTTATGCTTATGTCTTAGGCTCTTAGCTTCATAGAGACGGCTTATGCGCAAAATCCTTTTTATTTCAAGTTAAATGAGCGTTTGTTTAAATTGACATAGTTATATGATGCTAAGGATTGTAACTATCCATTTTATATATCTAAAGTTTGAAACTAGTTACTATACTTATTAGTCTGGCTCTTAGTTTCTAAATAGACCATATAGTCGAACTTATATGCCAAATGCCATAGTTTTGTTTGCTCTGCACAAGTTTATAGTAATTTGGTCTCTAAGGGTGGTGACTAGGCCATATTATGTACGTAACTTGGTTTGTGCGCATGTAAGGCTTGGTTATATTTCCTTATACTTGTTGTGTCTTGAAAAAGATTTTTGGTAAATTAAATTTTGCTTACAGGTTTAGGTATGAACATGAAGAAGTTCTTAGTTAGCCATAATTGTGCATTGAAAAAAAAAGGAACCTTATTTGTAAAATTGTAAATTTGTGAGTTATGTTTTGGGTCTAAGAAATTGTCTTCGGTTTAACTTTGGAAAAAAAAAACAATTCCAAGTGTCATATTAGATTGAACAAAAGGATGGTTGATTAATGTGTTTTATAATTGCCATTTGGTCCGTATAGACGTGAATGTTATCATCCACTAGTGATTGTTATTTTCCAATTCAAGATGATCCGAAGAACTATGAATTCTCTATATGCAAATAGAATCAAGAAGGGATTTGTCTAGGTAGCTTCTTTTGGGTGTAATCTCTACCAGTAACTTTTCTGTACCATATATATATATATTTATTCGCTTTCTACAAATTAATTTTAATTTTTGTAGGCTTTCTTTGTGTACTGATTTTTCCTCGCATTTGTCTGTCCTATTTAGATTTGTCTGTTGTTTTTGCTGTACATACGTGGGAATTATCTATAGCTTTTTTAACAGGACCTACCCTGCTCTTCCACGTATAGGTGTAATCTTTTTAACATGGTTCTATTTGTAGTCGTAGACCCCACCGAGGATGTTCATAATTCCTGCCCTTTAATTTTTCAAGTTTATGCTTCCCTGGGCTGACTAGAGATTTGATTTATGGTGTTCCCCTTGGTAAAAATAATGTAGATGCTTATTTGTTCAACTGCTTGAAAATGGCTTGGCATCATGTAATGGACTCTTTGATTCCCTTTATTTGACGGTTAGTGCTTAGAAAAATAAGCTTGTCCCAATCATTGTCGTAAATAATAAATCCAGTTGTGGTTCATTGTGTCTTTCATTTCTTTGTTGATCATTACTTGTTTTTTACACCTGATTTTTGGGTATTATTTGTATTGGTACTGGATAATTATATTTGTAATGATCAACAACAAATTGAAAGACACAATTAATTAATTAATTTGATTGATTTATCTTATACCTTGTTTTTCATTTTACAGATTTTTGGTACTAAGGATGCCTACTCGAAAGAAGATATCAATTTGTTCGAAACCTGCTGGCTTGACATCTTCAACACATAGATGAATGAAGTTAGTCTTTATATCACTTAATTAGTAGGAGGTAGCTAGACAACTTTTTGACACTTTGTGGTTATTGTTGTACATGGAAGTAGTAGTAGTTACCACTTGAATTAGTTAGAGCAAATTAGTTTAAGATGATTTGAAGTTAGCCACTTACACTTTGTTGTTACTACTTTGCTACCTCTATGTCTAAATCATCATGAACTATGTGTCTTGGGATATTTGTTATATATACACGCATGTATTCTGTTTCTGTCTTACACTTTGTTGTTACACTTTTGAGCCAAAAATATAAGGTTAGTTAAGCTAACCTTTTAGCACATAGGTGTTGTTTATTTTATCACATTGTGGTGATTGTTGCTTGCTGATATGTAAGAAGGTTTCTGTAAGGGATTGTGGGTAGTGAATATATGAAGCAAAATATTTATTAAAAAAAACACTTAAGACGTCTAATTGTGAAAATAGGATGCCTTAAGTCCTAACTTACGAGTCTAATTCCGAGAATTAGCACGTAGGTTCAACTTCAAAAAATCATATCTCTCTCATTTGATCTTTTTTTCCTGTGATCTTGATGTTTTTGGAAAGGTATTTGAGTCTAATGTCATATGTCACTGGTTTCAGCTCATTTAGATGTGTAGTTTGTGAGATACACCCAAAATACCGAAGTTGGGTCTGCTGTGTGACGTTAATTGATGTGCCAAGTTCTAAAATTCATAGCTCTTTCATCTGAACTCATTTGGCTTGTATTTGGTGTGAAAATGACAAATTGGGAGTCTAGTTTTATACAAAATTTGTTTCACCTCAATTAGATCTCTGGTTTGGGAGATATCATCGAATAACTAGCCCTTGCTCAAGTGAAACGCTGAATAGAGGTGCTAAAACACAATACGACTCAAGTTGTATTGTAGCAACTCGAGTTTGGGTGTAGCAAATGAGAAAATTACTATAGCAAATTAGTGAACTTGAGTTTTGAATCATGCACTCAAGTTGCTCATCGTGAAGCTTCGTTTTGCTTATTTTAACTCCCAATTGAGTCATTCCAACTTCTATTTGATCATAGAGACTTCTAGTATCAATCTAAGAGCTTGAATATTAATATTCTCATTCTATTTTGCAAGTTTCTATGTCTTTCTTATCTTCTCTTGATCATTCTCCACAATTCAACTCTTTCTTTCTTCTCTTTTCTTGATCATTCTCCAAAATTCAATTTGGACTAATCTACATTAAATGTAGGAATTAGTCAACGTAAAGGGTGAATATATTATATAGAATTTTTTATTTTAATAATGACATCTATATAGGATATCATTAAAACTTATCATATCCAACATTCTTCTCCTTTTTGATGATGGAAAATCCTTTAAGAAAAATGTGTAAGCGTATGAAAACATATTAGTTGCAACATATTTTTCTTGTCATTCTCTTCCTCTATTTGACATTTGCAAAAAGTTTGAAGTATAAAGAAGAAATGCTTGTGGAGAGGCAAATGTGAAAACAATTTAGAAATTACTAACTCAATGATTTTCATATGCCAAGAAAAAAAAATTTTCTCCTAAAGATTTTCATTTTTTAATGGGATGGAAGTTGGAATTTTTTAATGAAAACAAGTTTGAGACAATTTGGGGAGATTTTCAAGAGAAAACTTTCATGATTGAAGAAAACCAAAGATGTGCTAAAATATTAACATAATATAAAGAGATAGGGTTTAGAAAAGCTTATATAGATTTGGATTCAAAGCAGCAAGTTGATGTATAATTCATGAAATCCAAATTTCTTCATTGAGACTGGACTTTCTTCCATAATGATCATGTCAAGCTAATTGCTCACTTGAACTTCTTGACAAACTCGAGTTGATTAATTGCAAACTCGAGTTTGCATTTCTTTCGACAAGTATGTTGCTTTCTCTCGAGATGGAAACTCGAGTTTCCCACTTATTAACTTGAGTTTTGGCTTTCTTCAAAATCGTAGTTTGCTCTCTAACCCGACAAACTCGATTTTTGTTTTACAAACTCGAGTTTGCTTCTCTTGATAGCAAACCCAAGCAACTTGATCAAGCATCTTGCATAAATCATAACTAGAAATAAACTGAAAGTATTGAATATGTGACATCCTAAATTTTGGTTTTAGGAAATTAAAAATATGATATGAGATGAATTGCAGGAAATTTGCCTTAGTTATTTTAAAAATTAATTTATTGTAATTTAAAGGCATATTTTCCTAAAAATTAAGGAAAATTAATTAGTGGTTGATTTTTGGCCTAAATATTTGAGAGATAATATTTAGAGGCCTAAATAAATTATTTAAGGAAGAAAATCCTTATTTAGGATTAAGGATTATTGTCTTATCCATTCTCATACACCTATTCCCATTTAGGTTCACTTTTTTTTATTCTATAATTTTAGGAAAGGGGTTGGGTTGACCCACAATCCAAGGCGGTGAAATCTCGCTTTCTCTAGGTGATACCGATGTTGGGCAGGGCGAGCCGTCAATTACCCTTAGGCCTTAACCTAGGTACCTAGGAGCTAGGATGCCTCCCCCAGCGCCTTAACCAACTCCAGGATCGAACCCCCTCCCTTTGATGAGAATGTCCAACCCCTTTGCCAGTTGAGCCCAAGGATGAGGGGTCTATTTAGGTTCAGTTTAATACTAACATGCTTGACACCCAAGCATTTGGTCATAAGTGTAGGGATCCGTACAACGCAGCGGATTAAAATTTCTACGAATCCCGTCCGAGGATCACTCGGGCGCGTTTAAATCAAGGCTAGGGAATCCGGATATTACCTTTTAAGAACTCGTTCGTGGTTTCTTCTTCGTTGAACGGGTGGGCTACCTTTTCGATCGCGAAGACGACTCTTAGAATCCTCTTCCTCTTTTGGTATCCACACGAACAATCCTCGTTCACGGCTATGGCGGCGTGCTAGCGCCTCTTTTGCGTCTCTCTCTGTTTTTTTACTCTAGGGTTTCTCGCGGCTTTTAGAATACGCTCGTTCGAAAGTCCGTAGGTTTCTAAAACCATTCGGCGTATTTAATACAAAATTAATCGTATTAACTTTTTGAATTCAAACTTTAGATCTGGATTAAATATATATTAATTAAATCTATCCGATAGATCTAATATAATAATATTTATTTAATCGAATTAAAAACCAGATCTGAAATTTCGAATTCAAATCTAGATTAAAAAATAGTTAATTAAATCTATCGATAGATTTAATCCAACCTATTTATTTAATCCAAATTTAAAAGCCTTCGATTTAATTTATCTCAATAAATTAAATCGGAGAAATGATATCTATCTATTTATTTAAATCCGAGATACTAATATCTCAATTTAAATTAAATAGACAATAATATCTTTATTCAAAAATTAAATGAGATACAATATCTCAGTTTGTTTTAGATATTTAATTTATCAAATAAATTAAACATAAAACAAATAATATAATAATAATATTTTAATCTCAATTAAATAATATCATTATATTATTTTCGAATTTAAAATATATATATATATATATATATTTACCCAGCATTAAACTCGTATTCATTAATCTCGGATTAATCGAGATTCAATGAACCTGGACACTTTTACCGTGTTGGATTATTCTTGTGTGCGACCTCGCAGCCCATATGAGATTGGCGGTGGGCCAACACTGTGTCAGCCCACAAATCGCAAGCGGCCTCTAGCAAGACATTGCGACTACCCAACTCACATGGGGATCGATGACACAATACACCTATCGTACAACCATGTCACGTCCCTTTTGTCACGCGATAATTTGGTCAAGGATGAGGCATGGAGAATGTCAACTTCCTTTTCTTGACCATTACTTTTTCGATTCTCGAGTTAGTCTAATAAGTGAAATGGAAACTCCTTTCCATCACAAGACGGCCGTACATTTCTTAGACTCACTCATCGAGGGGCCCAAGATTATCTCTCTACAAATGTGAGGGACAAATTCCATCTTGACCATTCACATCCTCTCGCATGAAAACCACCGATCCCGATCCTAGCCTTTATCATCACCCGGTCAAAGGTGACTTTTGACTAGGTCAAGGTCGGTGACTCATCATGTAGGAATCCATGATGATCTCAGGTCATGGGCGTCGTGACGCGGTTATACATGAGATAAGCTTATGACTTGATCCATGCGGCTTTCTCATGAGTGGGTCGGTCTAGCACCTTGTACTCTTACAAGTGCCCATGACTTTGATTCGTATCTCCATACCTTATCAAAGTCATATGGTCTTAACTCATCTTCGCTCCGCGTAGATGACCGACCGAGGACATTTAGGATAATCTATAAGATATATCCAGGGGATATAGTTATCACCATAAACATGCGTATGAAGTGATAACTTAATGGAGAACAATGACTTGCCCCTAGGGCATAATTTCCAACAATAAGTCCATATTTGCCATTTATACTCCTTTATTTCTCTCAAAGCCACGGGCCCATATGTACATCCAGAATGCAATACTCCACCTGATCCATTAATTCAACACAAACTTACTCATTTATCATCGGCCTAATACTAGAACTCATTTGATAAAAGTGCTCCATGTGCCTTCTCATTGCTCTCCTTAATTAATATATACACTCCCTTATAGCAACACAAATCTGAAACACACACACTTAACACTCTCCATTTCCTTTCCAGCATATTCATTCCCTTTGTTCTTTTCCTTCATCCTTCTCTCATCTAGTTCCCTTCCTTCACGGCATACACATGTTAGTTCTCTATGAGTTTTGATGATGTCTAACAATTATAATAATCAATGGATTAAATTGCAAAGTCAAATTACATTTGAGCTTCTTGAAAGATGATTTAGAAAAACAGTAACTCAAGTTATTGAATATAACTCAAGTTACAGGACTTAGAAAATTCAAAGATTGTAACTCAAGTTATCAACCTTAACTCAAGTTATAAGTTTGAGAAAATCAGTTTCCGTAAGATTGATAACTCAAGTTACCACTTAGAAACTTAAGTTATGATGTGTACTTCAAGCTTTAAAAGTTTCATCGCGATATTAGATTTTAAGTATCTGATATAACTCGAGTTATCAGGAACCAACTCGAGTTATGTGTGAATCAGAAAACTCTAACTGATACTAGTTACTGATATAACTCGAGTTACAGGGAGTAACTCGAGTCACATTATTGTCAAATACTCTCTGTATGATATTATTGCTAACATAACTCAAGTTATCTCTTGTAACTCAAGTTACCCAACTCAAGTTAATCTCCATAACTCAAGTTATCTCAATTGAAGAATTTCCTGAATCAAGAACTAACTCAAGTTACAAGTCTAACTTGAGTTACTTATAGTGAAATGCGTCTCTGTTTGAATTATTCCAAATATAACTAGAGTTAAGGTCTATAACTCGAGGTAACCTTCCAGTGAGATATATTCTTTGAACATGCTTATAACTCAAGTTATCCTATGCAACTCGAGTTATCTGTATCAGTTCTTGAATACATCGCTCTCGTAATCTGAAATTTTTTTATTATACTTTGGGTACTTGATATTATTGTTTCTTATCATTTCTAACCAAGTTTAATCAGTTTGCTAGTGAGTTTCAGCATGATTAAGAGGTTTAAACTTCAAATTATTATAAAGCAAGAAGTTTGTCAGAAGCATTAAATGCGAAGTAGACACATTCACCATTTTGGCAAGAAACCTTCTGAGCAAGCGAAAGGCATTCCGACTATTCCCTAGACAACTTTCAGAGTGTGTCTCAACGGACAATTTGAATAAAGAATGTCAACGGAGAATAACAGATGAATTTCAGAAGCATACGAAGAGACGGAGCAACGTAATCTCAACGGATATATTCATTACTCACAACGGCTCATTTAATCTCGTCTCAACGGTCATAAATGCTATCATCTATAAAATCCAGAAGCATTGAAGTCTCTACCTACCGAAACTCTGCGCATTCAATTAGCGATTAAATTCATTTACTGTTTCTAGTCTAAGAGTCAATATCTTCGGATATATCAATTTTCAGTGATTACTTATCTACTCTTTTAGAGAGTTCTTTATTGATTATCTTTATTGTAAGAATCTCAAAGTATTGGGACTTTGGGATTGGGTTATTTTATTACAACTTATAAGGGGGAGTAAGTTCTAGAGAGAGAATTACTCCGTGAGTTACAGAGTGTGTAATCATTTGAGACAGTGAAATCTCGGAGAGTCTGGGGACTAGACGTAGGTCAAGGATTTGGACCGAACTAGTATAAATTCATTGTGTTAAATCTTTCTTTCCCTTACTCTGTTCATCCCTATTTTCACCTACGGTTAACAGAGCATTCTTTAAGCAAACATTTTATATCCCCAATTCACCCCCTCTTGGTGATATTTTGTTTTTCATTTGGTATCAGAGCAAGGTCTTCTCTGAAGAGATCAACATCTCGAGAAGGATCAATATGGACAGAATTCTACCTGATGGAGCTTCAATCAACAGACCTCCAGGTTTCAGTGGAGAACACTATTCCTTCTGGAAAGCAAAGTTCAAGGTATTCGTAATGGCTACCGAATATGGTCTATGGAGAGTTTTCGAAAGAGGAGATTATGTTCCCTCCACTGTTAAAGATGGTATTAGAACTCCCAAGCTAGAAGAAGAATATGATGAGAATGACAGAATAAATGTCACGCTCAACAGCAAGGCTGTCCTCCTACTGCAAAGTGCTCTTAGTCAACAAGAGTATTTTCGTGTCTACAATTTAATCTCTGCTAAAGCCATGTGGGACGCACTTGAAATTGCTCATGAAGGTACTACTAGAGTGAAGCAAAATAGAGTCAATACTCTCATGACTGAGTATGACCTTCTTCGTATGAAGCCTGGAGAATCCATTAGCGACTTCCAGCTGAGATTCACCCATCTGATCAACCAGCTTGCTACATTGGGGAAAGAATACGAGCAACCTGTCCAAGTGAGGAAGATTCTCAACATCCTCAACAAGGAATGGGAAGCCAAAGTCATTGTCATTGAAGAAGCTCGTGGGGATTCTATGGCATTCGTTGCAGCCCTCTTTGGAAGTCCTTCTGAATATGAGGCAAAGCTCAAGTTCAAGAAGGGACTCGAAGAGGCACATGGCAAGTGTTGGGATCCGTACAATGCAGCGGATTAAAATTTCTACGAATCCCGTCCTGAGGATCACTCAGGCGCGTTTAAACCAAGGCTAAGGAAACCGGATATTACCTTTTAAGAACTCGTTCGTGGTTTCTTCTTCGTTGAACAGTGGGCTACCTCCTCGATCGCGAGAAGACGACTCTTAGAATCCTCTTCCTCTTGGTATCCACACGAACAATCCTCGTACACGGCTACGGCAGCGTGCTAGCGCCTCTTGTGCGTCTCTCTCTCGGTTTTCACTCTAGGGTTTCTCGCGGCTTTTCAGAATACGCCGATTTGAAAGTCCGTAGGTTTTCTAAAACATTCGGCGTATTTAATGCAAAATTAATCGTATTAATTTTGAATTCAAACTTTAGATCTGGATTAAATATATATTAATTAAATCTATCCGATAGATCTAATATAATAATATTTATTTAATCGAATTAAAAGCCGAGATCGAAACTTCGAATTCGAATCTAGATTAAAAATAATCAAATAAATCTATCGATAGATTTAATCCAACCTATTTATTTAATCCAAATTTAAAAGCCTTCGATTTAATTTATCTCAATAAATTAAATCGGAGAAATGATATCTATCTATTTATTTAAATCTAAGATACCAATATCTCAATTTAAATTAAATAGACAATAATATCTTTATTCGAAAATTAAATGAGATATAATATCTCATTTGTTTTAGATATTTAATTTATCAAATAAATTAAACATAAAACAAATAATATAATAATAATATTTTAATCTCAATTAAATAATATCATTATATTATTTTCGAATTTAAATATATATATATATATATATTTTGCATTAAACTCAAAGTATTCATTAATCTCGGATTAATCGAGATTCAATGAACCTGGACACTTTTACCGTGTCGGATTATTCTTGTGTGCGACCATGCAGCTCCCATGTGAGATTGGCGGTGGGCCAACACATCAGTGTCAGCCCACAAATCGCAAGTGGCCTCTAGCAAGACATTGCGACTACCCAACTCACATGGGGATCGATGACACGATACACCTATCGTACAACCATGTCACGTCCCTTTTGTCACGCGATAATTTGGTCAAGGATGAGGCATGGATAATGTCAACTTCCTTTTCTTGACCATTACTTTCTCGATTCTCGAGTAGTCTAATAAGTGAAATGGAAACTCCTTTCCATCACGGTATGGCCATACATTTCTTAGACTCACTCATCGAGGGCCCATATTATCTCTCTACGAATGTGAGGGACAAATTCCATCTTGACCATTCACGTCCCTCCGCATGAAAACCACCGATCCCGATCCGGCCTTTATCATCACCGGTCAAAGGTGACTTTTGACTAGGTCAAAGACAGTGATTCATCATGTAGGAATCCATGATGATCTCGAGTCATAGGGCGTTTGATGACGGTTATACATGAGATAAGCTTATGACTTAATCCATGCGGCTTTCTCATAGTGGGTCGGTCCAGCACCTTGTACTCTTACAAGTGCCCATGACTTTGATTGTATCTCCATACCTCATCAAAGTCATACTGGTCTTAATTCATCTTCGCTCCAGCGTAGATGACCGAGCCGAGGACATTTAGGATAATCTATAAGATGTATCCGGGATGCGATTATCAATACGAACATGCGAGATGAAAATGATAACTAAAGAAAATACTTTAAATAACTCAAATATCCAAAGTACAATGAATTGCCCCTAGGGCATAATTTCCAACAGAAAGAACAAGGGGGTTGCCCTCAAAGCTGCCAAAGAGACTAAATAGTCAGATAATGAGGATGAAGATGAAGATGAGGAGATAGGCATGATGGTCCGAAGATTTAAGAAATTCCATAAGAAGGACCAAGGATTCAAGAAATTTCACAAGGGTAGTTCTAGCTATGAAAGATGAAGATGATGAGTGTGAAAATCCTGGCCACATCAAGTCTGAATGCCCCCTGCTGAACAATAAAGACAAGGAAAAGAAGAAGTTCAACAAATTCAAAAATAAAGCCTATCTCTCAGGGATTTGGGGTGATAGTTCATCTGATGAAGATGAAGATGATGAGGAAGAGAATGCAAATATTAGCTTGGTTCTTGAAGAGGAAGAACAAAGTAACAACAAAGATGAGGTATATGATTTAAAACCACCTTATGATGAGTTGTTTGCTGAATATATTGTTGTGCAATCTGAATTTGAAAACTTGCTGAAAAATATTTCAATTTGAAAAAGAAGAATACAACTCTTGAATTGCAAATAGAAAAACTTTCTTCATCTGAATATCTTGCTTGTGAAGATTGTCCTGATTTGAAGAAAAAGAATTTGCATCTTACAAAGGCACTTGAGAAATTCACTAGAGGAAGTGAAATGCTCAATGTCATTTTAAAACAGCAAAGATTCATAAATGATAGATCAGGAATCGGATATAGACCTGATCTTGATAAAAGGAAAGGCATAAAGAAGTTTGGAGAAAAATCCTATATGAACTATTTTCGAAAATCTATTCATTCTTCAAATCCATTTGCACATTGTAATTATTGCAATCATAAAGGTCACACTACTTCTTCTTGTTTTCATAAAAAGGAAAGAAAGAGTAAACCTGTAGGTAACAATCAGTGGGTACCTAAGGGAACTTATGTTCCTAAGGCCCGAACTAACCCCAAAGGACCCAAGAAAAGATGGGTACCTAAAGTTTAATCCTTTGTGATTTACAAGTTTGTCTAAGAGCAACAAACTCCAACAAATGATACATAGATAGTGGATGCTCTAGACATATGACCGGAGATCATACAAAATTTGCTACTCTCAAGACTAGGGATAGTGGTGAAGTGACGTTTGGTGGAAATCAATCCGAGAAGGATTGCTAGAATTGGTGAAGTTGGAAACAACGATGGACATCAAATTAAAGATGTCTACCTTGTAGAAGGCCTTTGCCACAACCTCCTCGGTGTGAGCCAAAGTACAGACAAAGGTAACTTGGTTATCTTCGACTCTGAGGAATGTTTGATAGTCAGCAAAAATGATCTGTCATTGATGAACATTAAATCAAAAGCCTTGTTCAAGGCTTCTAGGGATGGTAATTGTTATACCCTAAACCTCTCTAGCAAGTGCAATAAGATTATTTCTGAAAATTGCTTTCTTAGTAACTTCGAAGAAAGTTGGCTATGGCACAAGCGTTTAGCTCATGTTAATATGTTCCAACTTGACAAGTTGCAAAGAAATGATTTAGTTGTTGGTTTACCAAAACTTAATTTCAAAAAGGACATGGTTTGTGATGCTTGTCAAGAGAGGTAAAAGACTAAATCATCCTTCAAATCTAAAAATGAGATTTCATCTAATAGACATTTGCAATTATTTCATATGGATTTGGTTGGTCCAGCAAGAGTAAGAAGTCTTGGTGGCAATCTCTATACCTTGGTTATTGTTGATGATTTCTCAAGATTTTGTTGGACTATATTTCTTTCAACGAAAGATGAAACATTTGATCAGTTTGTTGTGTTTGCCAAAAAGGTCCAAAACGAGAAAGGTCTCTCTATTTCAGGTATAAGAACTGATCATGGTGGAGAGTTTGAGAATAACACCTTTGAAGAATTTTGTGATGCTCATGGGATAGATCAAAATTTCTCTGCCCTGAGGACTCCTCAACAAAATGGTGTGGTGGAGAGAAAGAATCGAGTACTCACTGAAATGGCAAGAGCAATGTTGAATGAAAATCAAACTTCTCAAGTTTTCTGGGCTGATGCAATGAGCACTGCATGCTACATATCAAATCGTGCATACATCCGTAAGCATCTCAAAAAGACTTCATATGAGCTCTACAAAGGAAGGAAACCCAATCTTACTCATCTGCACATCTTTGGATGTAGGTGCTTTGTGCACAATAATGGTAAGGACAACTTGGGTAAGTTTGATTCAAAGTCTGACGAAGGTATATTTCTAGGATATTCTAACCGAAGTAAGGCTTATAGGATTTTCAATACTCGAACTCGTATTGTTGAAGAATCTATCCATGTTGTGTTTAGTGAAATCAAATTTGATAAACCTTTGGATGATGATGAAGAAAATGTTTATAGAAATCAATTCTTTTCAAAAACTACCCCTGCCTCTCTTGAAAATTTTGAGGATGTTTTTGAAACCACTCCTAAAAATGTTTGTGAAAATAATGTTCAACCTAAAGCTTGGAAATTTATTAGAAATCACCCACTTGACCAAGTGATAGGTGATGTAAATCAAGGAGTGAGAACTAGAAAAGGTACATTGAATGAAGTTACTTTCACTGCATTTATTTCACATATTGAACCCTCTAAGATTGATGAAGCCCTTTCAGACAATGATTGGGTGATAGCAATGCAAGAGCAATTACATCAATTTGATAGAAATCAAGTTTGGGACTTAGTACCTAGACCCAAGGACCATCTAGTTATTGGAACTAAATGGGTATTTAAGAACAAACGTGATGAATCAGCAATCATTGTTCATAACAAAGCAAGATTGGTTGCTAAAGGCTATAATCAAGAGGAAGGAATTGATTATGAAGAAACTTATGCTCCAATGGCAAGATTGGAAGCCATAAAAGTTCTTCTAGCCTTTGCTTGTATCAAAGGATTCAAGCTCTATCAAATGGATGTGAAAAGTGCATTTTTAAATGGTTTTATGCAAGAGGAGGTTTATGTTGAACAACCTCCTGGTTTTGAAAGTGAACATCATCCTGATCATGTTTATCGTCTCAAGAAAGCTTTATATAGACTTAAGCAAGCTCCTAGAGCTTGGTATGAGCGATTAAGCAAGTTCCTTCTTGATCAAGGTTTTATTAGAGGAAAAGCTGACACAACACTCTTCATCAAGAGTAATAAGTTGAATGAAATTTTAATTGTTCAAATTTCTGTTGATGATATCATTTTTGGTGCATCAAATGAATCTATGTGTGATGAATTTTCTAAGACAATGCGGGGAGAATTTGAGATGTCCATGATAGGTGAACTCAACTACTTCCTTGGTCTTCAAATCAAGTAACGCAAGAGTGGCAACTTTATATCTCAGACCAAGTACTTAAGAGATTTGCTGAAGAAGTATGGTCTAGATGGATGCAATGGAGCTGATACACCTATGAGCTCTACTGCTTCTTTGGATGTAATGAGAAAGGGAAAGACTTCAATATCACAAGATATAGAGGAATGATTGGGTCATTACTCTATCTGATAGCAAGCAGACCTGACATCTAGTTCAGCGTGGGAATGTGTGCTCGATTCTAGTCTGCTCTAAGGAATCTCATGCTGAACACGTGAAAAGGATTTTCAGATATCTTGCCGATACAGAAGAATTGGGATTATGGTTTCCCAAGGGTCAACCTGAACATCTAGTAGCATATTCAGATTCAGATCATGCTGGATACAAGATGGATAGGAAGAGTACAAGTGGTCAATGTGAATTCCTTGGTGGGTCACTTGTCTCATGGTTCAACAAGAAGCAAACAACCGTATCTGTATCACCCACTGAAGCTGAATACATAGATGCATCAAGTTGTCGTGCACAAGTATTGTGGCTCAAACTGCAACTTCAAGATTTGGGAATTCATCTCAAAGAAATTCCAAACTTTGTGACAACACAAGTACAATAAGCTTGGCAAAGAATCTAGTGCAACATACTCGGACCAAGCATATTGATGTTAGACATCACTTCATAAGGCATCATGTTCAGAGGAAGGATGTCAAAGTGATGTTCATCCCAACTCATTTGCAACTTGTTGATATCTTCACCAAACCTCTGGCCAAAGAACAGTTCATGTTTATTAGAAGAGAATTGGTAATGGTAAATCCCAATGAATTGTAAGTTAATCCTACTCAAACAATGTTAGTTTTATGTTTTTGATGATTTACATTTCGACTTAAGCTTCAGAGTAGCTACATGTTGTTTTTGCAGGAGCTTGATAACTTATATCAGTAAATTCTTTTCTGTGATTCCATTTCTGATAACAGAATTTTTACTGATGTAACTCGAGTTATTTTCAAAATAACTGGAGTTGTGATGCTCTTTAATCGACAAAATTTGAGAAATATAGCAGTCACTCGAGTTATATCAGCTAACTCGAGTTAGTATGTTAGGCAGAGAGCAATCAGAATTTTTATCAACACAATATAACTCAATTTATAGAATATAACTCGAGTTGTGCTTCAGGCCGAGAGGAAAATGCACATTTGTAACTCGAGTTAAGAATTGTAACTCAAGGTATAGATCAGTTAATTGCCAATCCAGACCGTATTTTCTCTCTTCCTAACTCGAGTTATCATTAAGTAACTCGAGTTTCTCTATTTGATATATATAACATGCGCAGCCTTTTTTTCATTTCTCACGATCTCTCAAAACCCTAACTCGAGGTCTCTCACGCTCGTCTCTCTAAAATTCAACCTCTTCCATATCTAAATCTCCTGAAATGGCTTCCAAACCTGCAAAAAACCCTAAATTTCAAATGGAATCCTCCTCAAAATATGAATCAACTTCATCTTCATCTCCTCCGATAGTGACTCGACCCACAAGGAAGAGAAAACCATCATCAAAGCTTCAAAGCATATCGATCGGAGAATCTCCTGCAAAAAAGCCTAGGAAACTAAAGGTACAAGAACCACCTGAGGTTCCTCCACCAAAACTCATCGACCCAGAGGCTGCTACTCGTAGAGATAAAGAACCAGTCATTGCGCCTCACAAGAAGAAGAAGGTTGTAATTTCAGAAGCTCAGGGTTCTGTCTCCAAAATTCAAGCTGGCTCAAAAAAAGAAGCTTCTGGTTCAAAGGCTCCAAGTGGTTCTAGAATAGGAGGCTCTAGACCTAAGGTATCCTCCACACCTAAATACGTTTTCAATCCACCTAACCTGGTCAAACCACCAAATTCTGAATTTGTCTGTTCTCCTACTCCCTTGAACCAAGCACAACTCATAGATTTTAAGAAGAAGTACCAGCATCGTAGCTTTTGTCCAACTGTCTATGTCAACTTAGCCAAACTTAAAGAGCAGTGCAATCTTGATTTATCCCCTTGGTTAGAACAATTTAGAAACCTTTTAGCCATCGACACTGCTTATTGTCCCTCACTTGTCAAGCATTTTTATTACAACATGTCAATGGCTAACAAAGTTGTTAAGAAGGGTAGACTCATAGAGGACAAATATACTACTTCTGTTAGGGGCAAGTCAATTACTATTTCTGCTGATATAATCAATTCTCTACTGTTTGTTGAAAACCCCCTACCTGTACCTGATATTAGGTATGATAAGGAGAAATTTTTCAAAACTCTTTTGCCTGACAAACCATATGTAGGAGTGCTTAAACTGTCTCCAGTTGATATGTCCCCTAATATAGAGCCCTGTGGTACATCTATTCTAGAAATCTAGTTTAAAAGAGCAAGAATTTCACTTCCTTCAATTCCACAGATTATGGGCTATTTGCTTCTCTCATAAACAAAGTACCTTTCAACATAGGTCACTGGGTTTACCAAGAAATCAAAAGGTTCAAGTTTCAATCTGGTGCTTCTGCACAAATTCCTTATCCTAACCTTGTGTCTCTCTTGTTGTACACCAACAAAATCTGGTATCTTGACTCTTCTGAAGAGCCTGTTAAGGCATAGATGTTTGGTCAAACCCACTTGAACTACATGAACATTACCTTTCAAGAGGGTTTAAGGCAATCCAGAGCACCTTCTAGATCCAGAGCATCTGTCTCTAGGCCACTTGCAGCTGAGTCTTCTCCTGGACCTTCTCAGTCTCAGCCTGCTCACCAATCTTCAAGCCTCAATGCAGAAATCTAGAATATTGTGCTTAAGGCTATGCAAGAGACATTTGGCACTCTCCAAACCACTATGATAGCCCAATACTATGAACTATCTGATAAACTTGAGTCAGAAATTGGGAAGTTGGTCAAGACAGTCACTTCTACTGACAAGAAGGTTGACTCCATGGATGAGAGGTTAGCGAATGTTGAAGGTCATTTTGATGATCTTGGACACAAATTTGAGAGTATGCACGACCTATATCAGATGTTGGATTCTAAGCTCTCCAAGCTATTACAAAAAGAAGATGCTGGTCCCTCAGGGTTGGCTTCCTCACCAAGACAATCCCCTATACCTTCTCCTAATCATTTCTCCATTCCCTCTCCTCCTCATTTGTCTCCACCTCACTCGTCTCCACCTCAGCCTGCCTCCACTCCTATTCTGCCTTCACCTCACCTTTCCCCATCTCATCCTGATACTACTCCTATCTTACCAACTCCTCAATTATCTGCACCATTCATCTCTTCTGCTCCTCCTCTTGTTAAACTTCCCTCTCCTCAAACCTCTACTGCCCAGCTATCGTCTTCAGGTGACACCGGAGACTTATTTGATGAACATTCTTCTGGCACCTCAGTCTCACCTCCTCCCTCTCCCAAACCCAAATCACCTTTGTCTCTCACTTCCCCACCTACACCACCATCTCTGTCTCTCACCATATATTCACCTTTGCCAGTTCTTCAGGCTCTACGTTCTTCCTTGGCCTCTGATCCTCCCATTTTGCCTGATGACAAAGGGGGAGAGAAAGAGAAGAAGAAATAAAGTTTGCAGTGCAGATTTTGTGTTTTCCATTTCATGTTTTTTTTAGTAGTTTTCATGTTTACTAATTAGTTTTCATGATTAGTGGTTTAGCACTTGACAATTGCAATGTATCTTTGACTATGTGTTTTTGTACTTGCTATAAATTTGAAATGAGTAATTGTCAAGCTTCTGATATCTGTTTCTGATGTTTGTGTCATATTTGGTATTTTCGCAAACTTATTTTCTTTTTAGATTACAAGTGTTTTCATCATCAAAAAGGGGGAGAATGTTAGTTCTCTATGTGTTTTGATGATGTCTAACAATTATAATAATCAATGGATTAAATTGCAAAGTCAAATTACATTTGAGCTTCTTGAAAGATGATTTAGAAAACAAGTAATTCAAGTTATTGACTATAACTCAAGTTACAGGACTTAGAAAATTTAAAGATTGTAACTCAAGTTATTAACCTTAACTCAAGTTATAAGTTTGAGAAAATCAGTTTTGTAAGATTGATAACTCAAGTTATGATGTGTACTTCAAGCTTTAAAAGTTTCACCGCGATATCAGATTTTAAGTATCGATAGAACTCGAGTTATCAGGAAACCAACTCGAGTTATGTGTGAATCAGAAAACTCCAACTGATACGAGTTACTGATATAACTCGAGTTACACTATTGTCAAATACTCTCTGTATGATATTATTGCTAACATAACTCAAGTTGTCTCTTGTAACTCAAGTTAATATCCATAACTCGAGTTATCTCAATTGAAGAATTTCCTAAATCAAGAACTAACTCAAGTTACTAAGTCTAACTTGAGTTACTTATAGTGAAATGCGTCTCTGTTTGAATTATTCCAAATATAACTCGAGTTAAGGTCTATAACTCGAGGTAACCTTCCAGTGAGATATATTCTTTGAACATGCTTATAACTCGAGTTATCCTATGCAACTCGAGTTATCTGTATCAGTTCTTGAATACATCGCTCTCGTAATCTGAAATCTTTTGATTATACTTTGGGTACTTGATATTATTGTTTCTTATCATTTCTAACCAAGTTTAATCAGTTTGCTAGTGAGTTTCAGACATGATTAACAGGTTTAAACTTCAAATTATTATAAAGCAAGAAGTTTGTCGAAGCATTAAATGCAAAGCGCAGACACATTCACCATTTTGGCAAGAAACCTTCGAGCAAGCGAAAGGCATTCCGATTGTTCCCTAGACAACTTTCAGAGTGTGTCTCAACGGAAAATTTGAATAAAGAATGTCAACAGAGAATAACGGACGAATGTCGGAAGCATACGAAGAGACGGAGCAACGTAATCTCAACGGATATATTCATTACTCACAACGGCTCATTTAATCTCGTCTCAACGGTCATAAATGCTATCATCTATAAAATCTGAAGCATTGAAGTCTCTACCTACCGAAACTGCGCATTCAATTAGCGATTAAATTCATTTCTTGTTTCTAGTCTAAGAGTCAATATCTTCGGATATATCAATCTTCAGTGATTACTTATCTACTCTTTTAGAGAGTTCTTTATTGATTATCTTTATTGTAAGAATCTCAAAGTATTGGGACTTTGGGATTGGGTTATTTGATTACAACTTGTAAAGGGGAGTAAGTTCTAGAGAGAGAATTACTCCGTGAGTTACAGAGTGTGTTTGAGATAGTGAAATCCGGAGAGTTTGGGACTGGACGTAGGTCAAGGATTTGGACCGAACCAGTATAAATTCATTGTGTTCAATCTTTCTTTCCCTTACTCTGTTCATCCCTGTTTTCACCTACGGTTAACAGAGCATTCTTTAGGCAAAAAATTTATATCCCCAATTCACCCCCTCTTGGTGATATTCCGTTATTCAACACCCACTCCACTGGTCCTCCTCCCTTCCAACCGTTCTCCTCCTCTCCTTCACCGTACCCTCCTCTAGGGGCGGATCCATAAATTTACGAAAGGAGGGGCACAATTTGTGGGGGATTCGGGGCCCCCAAAACTTTTTAAAAGAAAATTTTTAAATACATTAAAAAAAGAATATAAAAGGAAAAACAAGGCTAAGTGCGGTTAGAAATAGCAAGGCTGGGTACTAAATAAGTTGAAGCACATATATTTTAATAACAAAAGTATATTACAATAAAAATAATTACAATGTCATCCTTCTAGGCCTTATTTTTGGAATTCCATCATAAGTGTCTTATTATCAATGCTATCAAATACATCTTTTTCAATATAAGACACTAAACAAATGGCGAAAGTTTGATTCGAGAAGTCTGGCTATTTGATTCTATGAAAGGGAAGAAGTTTGATTCTACGATGCGAAAGGATTATCTAATATTTAAGATTTAACCCAAACTTAAAAAATATGGATAAGGGTCTTAAATGCCATGGAAGTTTTCGCTCAGGAGTACTGGTAAGATGAAAGTTTTTTTTGGACCAAAAATGCCACGGAAGTTCACATGACGTAGCAATTTTGCCCCGGAAGTATCATTTTTGCCACGGAAGTTTTCGCTGAGGAGCAATTTTACCCCGGAAGTTTACATTAAGGAGCAACTTTGCCTCAGAAGTTTACAAAACGTAGCAATTTTTCCCTTCTGTCCTCAAATATTAAATTTGACTATTAAATCAGTCAAAGACCACACATGTCATACCTTAAAAAGGTCGAACTTGGAGTCATAGAAGGAGATCCTTTAGATGTTGAAATCAAGGTGGCTAGAATTTGTGAAGCCGAACTGGTTAAAGGAACTGAAAGGTCTGTCACAAAACGCAAATGAAATGCAAAACGAGAAATGAATTGTTCCAAAAATTGGTTCAATAAAACAAATCAATAGTGATAATATTTATATTTGTATAGACTGGTCATTTGCTTAGATCATAAGTGATGCTTCCTTTGGGTTTTGTGACGGTCGACCTTTCGGTCCCTTTGACTAGTTCGGCTTCACAAATTCCGGCCGCCTTGAGCTCAACATCTCAAGGATCTCCTTTCTGCGGGCTCCAAGTTTGACCTTTTCAAGGCATAACATGTGTGGTCTTTGACTGATTTAATATTCAAATTTAATATTTGGGGATAGAAGGGCAAAATTGCTTCATAGATAAAACTTCCGGGGCAAAATTGCTCCTCAGCGAAAACTTTTGTAGCATTTTTGGTCCAAAAAAAAAAAACTTCCGTCTTACCAGTGCTCATGAGTGAAAACTTCCATGGCATTTAAGACCCTTATTCCTAAAAAATAATAATAATAAACCACGTCTTTTAAGGGGGGCACTTGCCCCCCAAGTGATGTACCTGCATCCGCCATTGCCCTCCTCCTTCCCTCAACCTCACAGTTAACGACAACATCTTCACCATTACCTTGGGGCTGATCCACGGCACGAAAAGAAGAAGAATGAAGTTTCCAAACTCACATGCAAGATTGATTTTGGGAACTCGGGTGAGCCTCTTTATCATCTTTCCATCTGGATTTCTACATCAATGGGATTTTGGGAAGCTTTTGAAGATTAAAAATCATGGTTTTAGAGAGAGAGAGCTCATGATAGTGAATATAGCTGCATGCATGTCGAATATGAGTGGATTTATGATCTCCTATGAATCTTTAATCAAGATTTGGTATAGGTGCATTGACACTGATTTCCAGAAGTTTAGAGTCAAGATTAGTGGTTCCATGTGTTATTCTACAACTCTGTTGAGTGGTCCGAAAATAAAGGTTGATTTTCATGTGGTTTTCATGAGTTAGAGGCTGAGTTTTGTTTTAAATTTTTTACAGGATATAATACTCTCCTTAAGGTTTAATATGATCTTTGGATCACCTAACACGGAGGTCTATAACTCCAGTTATGATTTTTAGAAGTTGTGCCAAAAATCTGGAAATTTCTGGTATGCTTCTGGAGTCAGGGGTATGACGTGGCATTTCGGACTGACTGAAAAAATCATTAAAATGTGAAATTTTCCAGTTACATATTAGGCACATAGAGGTTTAAGTTGATAGGTAATTCGTCGAATTCTGATAAGTATTGAAGGAGTTATGGTTTCTCAAAGATTGGTTAGAAAATCTGAAAAATATTTGGACATTGTTTATATTTTTGAATTTTGAGAATTTTTCTCAGTCATAAATCAACTTGGTGACTTTAATTTATGAAAATAGACTTATCAAGGTTTAATTAGAAATTGGAATCACTCCATTTGAAGTTATATTGGTCGAGTTATGAATTTTCCAAATTCTCAGAAAAGTTGAAGGCTGAATTTTTGATAAGTCTTAAAATAGTCACATAAGTTGTTAATTGTGTTAAACCTTTAAAGTAAATGTTTCTTTGGATAAAATGAAAGGTTAAATAGCTGAGATGCTATTTATCCATAGTGAATAGTATCTGATTAAATAAGCCTCAATGAGTATACATCCCTAGTCATAAAGATATTAAAAGACAAGTATTTTTGGGGTGTAGAGAAGTTGAATTTATAATTATATTTGGATTGGTTAATGACCCATCACTATATAAATGTTAATTATAGGACTTGAGAATTGCCCAAGCTTAAAGGACAAGCATAGTGGCAAGAGCTTATTGGAAGGGGTTTTGTCGGTAAGACTAACAAGTAGTAACTATAATCTCACATTCTTTACATAGCTATATATGTTTGTGTATGCCATGAAAGTGGAGCTTAATCACCAAGAGGGGGTGAATTGGGGATTTTAAAAATCTTTTCGAAGTGCTTTGTTTTCGAACACTAAAACAGAGCTAAACAGAGTATAGGGAAGAAGAGCAAGACACAAGTATTTATACTAGTTCGGTCCAACCTATGACCTACGTCCAGTCCCCGTACTCTCTGGGATTTTCACTATCTCAATTGATTACACACTCTGTAACTCAGATTAATTCTCTCACTAGAACTTACTCCCCCTTATAAGTTGCAATCAATAACCCAATTTCCAAGTCCCTACACTTGAGATACTCACAATAAATGATTTACAATCAATGAACTCTCTCTAAGAGTGGATAAGAATAAACACTAAATATTAATGTATCAAAAGATACTTTACAAGTTAAAACTGAAAGAGTAGTTGATAAACTTGAATGCAATTTGTTTTCAGCAGATTAGTTGGTGAGAAGAATTGAATGCAACTCTATTTATACAAAGAGAGCATTAAATGACCGTTGAAATCCCTAATGTAATCGTTGGAGACATTCAGCAAGGATTAGGGTGAGCTTAGGTCTTCTTCTCTCACTACATTTTGCTTAATCCAAGGTTGCACGAGATGTTTGTGCTTGACTTCTTGACTTTTAATCCGTTGGAAGAGCAGCTACTGGATGTGGAAGAGAAACATTAATCCCTTTGCAACGTGTGTAGAATTATTGTCCAAAAGGATGCAAGTTTTCTGAACTTTGCATTTAATGGCTGACATCACTTTTTGCTTTTGCTCAAATCTTCATTTAATATCCTGTAAATGATCTGAAACTCACTAACAAAGTGGTTAAACATAACTAGGAATATTAATGAATGATGATAGGAAGTATTAAGATCAAACAAGAAGATTTCACAAATTCGTCGATTTGAATTTCAAACTCTGCGACACAAACTCTAGTTTGTTCACCAAAACTCTGAGTTTGTCACTGCACTAATAGCAAAACTCGAGTTTCCAAAACCAAACTCGAGTTTCCTTCTTTCAGAGAGGAACGTCGCGATTTGAGCTTTGGACCATATTTTTGAATAGAACTCAAAACTTGAGTTTCCATTCCAAACTCGAGTTTTGGACTTTTGACATGTAAAATGAGTTTTAGTCCAAAACATCAAAACTGGAGTTTTCATTCTAAAGCTGGAGTTTTTAAAATATTGAAAAAGAGCAAAGCTCTCAGCTTGGCCAAAACTCAAGTTTCCAAAACTAAACTCAAGTTTTCATTTAAGTATGAAAACCTTGAAAAATTTATGCCAAGTCCAAACCGGAGTTTCCAAAAAACGGGTAAAACTTGAAACTTCTTTGCTAAGTGTAAACTCGAGTTTCCAAACCAAAACTTGAGTTTTGCTAATACTTTGGAAAACTTAGAAAATTCATGGCAAACTAAAAACTGGAGTTTCCATATCCTCAAAATATTGGGGACTCGTGTATGACCAAAACTCGAGTTTCCAAATGGAAACTAAAGTATTGTCTTCTTCAAAAAATATTGAGGAGTCTCTGTGTGGTGAAAACTGGAGTTTGTCTAAATGTGAAAAACTTGGAGAGCTCTCTGTAAGACCAAAACTCGAGTTTCTAAATGAAAACTGGAGTTTTGCTTAGTTCATTAAAATTGAGCTACTCTTTGTCAAGTCAAAACTTGAGTTTTGAAACCAAAACTCGAGTTTGCCTTTGACAGTAAGTTTTTCAACTTACCAAAGACAAGTTTCAACTTGTACTTACAATTGTCAGTTATCATCAAAACACATAGAGAACTAACATGCTATATTTGCATGTCCCGCCTGTATGGCTAGCACCACTTGTGGCTTGATTGAGTGGAAGGGCCAACCATGGGGCTAGCTTCCTAATGGCTAGGCAGGGCCTAGTGCATTCATTATTTTTGGTATTGAATTGCCAAAATGAATTTTCCTTGCGCAAAGGTATTTAAAAATCTTTGAGTGAACACTTGTATTACAAGCTATATTATATTTTGTATGTAATACTTGTTGTTTGAATTTGAATTTGAACTTGAACTTGAACTTGAATGCTTTATATGCTTTGTGTGGACTACTCGTTTGGTGAATTTACATATATTGCATATGCTAGAATTTGAGATTAACCTGTTACTCGGGATTCATTCATTTGAATCTCGAGCCTTCCTTAAATCCGGGACGTGGGGAGTCTAGTTGCAAAGGAGGAAGAGGGAAGGGCATAGTAATTGTCTGATTTTGAGAAGGAGGTGGTGAAGAAATGCAGATGAAACATTTAGTTTCACTTTTGTCTATGAATTTTACTACTTCCTTATGACTTAGATATTATTTTGAGATAGCCATATGTGTCTATTGGGATGTATATATTTAATTAGATACTTATGATCACGTAGAAGTAGTTTAGATATATATACATATATATGTTGCTAATGATTGTTGCAGTGACGGGCATGTATGTAATAAGACCAAATCGTGGTGAATGAATTAGTAGAGCACTAGAATAATTAGAGAAATAAGGAAATACTCGATAAAACTTGAAAAGGTTTTAAGTATGATGTTCTTTAAATAATAAAAAAGGGCTTTCATTTTCAAGAACCAACCTAGCACAATGGTTTAATTTTTTATTAATTAGTACATCAAAACATAAGATAGATAAAGATGACACTGTTCCGGGTTGAACAGTGGGGTGTTACAGAATATTGAATAGTCATGGGGAAAATGTTCATGACATGAAAGAAAACACTAATTATAAAAATCGATAGTGTGTGTGTATATATATTGGTTTAGTTGTGTGTGTGGATGTGTAAATGTCTTTATATATTTGTGTGTGGAGCCAAATCCATTTGAGCTCTGTTTCGCCATGGTCGATGTCTCGATGGGTTTGTGCAAATCTTACTACAAACCTCTCTCATGAACCAACAGTTTGGATCAAAAATACAAGGATGGTCTAGATTTTTTCAACACACAAAACGACGTCGTTTTAACTGCAATGGAAAGCAGCGGATGTTAAATGTATAAGACGAAAGCCAAATCCGAAAGAAGCTTGGCACAAGAGGATTTATAGTGGATCAGTCTAAATCCTTGACCTACATCCAGTTCCTAAGCTCTCTGGGATTTTCACTATCACTCAGAATCAGTTACACACTTTGTACTCGAAGTTATCCTCTCACTAGGATACACTCTCCCTTACAAGTTGTACACTGATATTCCCAATCTCCAAGTCCCCTTGACTTGAGATATTTACAATATATGATTTCAATAAAGAAACTCTCTCAAAGACCAGATGAAATAATCACTGAAGTACTAATGTACCAAAAGATACTTTACAAGTAGAAAACACAAGAAGTAGTTGAAACTTGAAAGCTTTTTTCGTTTTCCGTAGATTAGTTGTTGAGAAGACTTGAATGCAACTCCTTATATATGAAGAGACCATTAAATGAGTGTTGGATTCATTAATGTGACCGTTGGAAACATTAATGAGTTGATTAGGTTGAAGCTTGGTCCATTCTCTCTCTTTATTAGTCCTAATCCAAGTGCAGAAAAGTTTAGGGTTGACTTCACTTGAAATTAGTCCGTTGGAAGAACAACTTCTTGATAGGGAAAGAAAACATTAATCCCTTAGCACTGTGTAGAGAATGATTGTCCAAAGGAATGTAAGATTTCTAGACTTTGCAATAAATGCGCTGACGTCACTTTTTGTTTTAAGCTAAATCCTCATTTAACATTGTTTAAATCATTTGAAACTCACTAACAAACTAATTAAACATAGTTAAGAATAGTAATGAGTTATGATAAGAAGTATTAATACCAAACATGAATTTTTCACAAATTCGAGCAAGTTGATTTTCAAACTTAGCGATGCAAACTCGAGTTTGTTCAAGCAAACTGGAGTTTACAACTATTCTTCATGATCCAAACTTGAGTTAATGAATTCAAACTTGAGTTTGCTTCTTCTAGAGAAGAGAGTCGCGATTTAAACTTTGAAGAGCATTTTGAAAATGTGAGCAAACTCGAGTCAATAAGTGATAAACTCAAGTTTGGGACTTTTGATGTGAAAATGAGTTCAAGTCCACAAAGTTCAAAACTTGAGTTTGCAAATGGAAAGCGGAGTTTTCATAGGCAAACTACAGTTTTCAAAAGTAAACTCGGAGTTTTTAAAACTTCAATGAATTGAGGTGCTTTCTGTATGATCCAAACTCAAGTTTACCAAACCAAACTCAAGTTTTCTCAAAAGAGAGAAAAAACTTTGAAAACTTTCTCGCCAAACACAAACTAGAGTTTAGAAAACCAAACTGGAGTTTTCTCAAGTTCAAAATAGAGCAAAGTTCTCGCTTGCCACGAACTCGAGTTTATAAATACAAACTCAAGTTTCCATGGAAATTTGGGAAACTTGATAACTCTCTATCAAGCACAAACCTGGAGTTTCCAAATGGAAACTGGAGTTTGGCTTTGTTTAAAAATATTGAAGACCCTTTGTCTTGTGCTAACTCAAGTTTATAAATACAAACTCGAGTTTCCCTTAACTTGAAAAAACTTTGAGTGCTCTCTATATCACACAAACTCGAGTTTGCTAAGGCAAACTGGAGTTTGGCCAAATTCACAAAATTGGAGCTACTCTCTGACAAGTCCAAACTCGAGTTTGACATTCCAAACTCAAGTTTGCCTTTGACATTAAATTTTTCAATTTACCAAGACAAACTTCAAATTAAGTTTACAATTGTCAATAATCATCAAACCACGTAGAAAGCTAACAGCTAATACAAAGATTTTGAATTTAACCTTCCAAAAGGAGTAGTGCTCACCATTGGAAGCCGATGGTCTATTAATTGAAGCTCCATCAGGTAATATTCTATCCATGATGATCCTTCTCAAGTTGTTAAGCTCTTTTGAGTAGACCTTGCTTTGATGCCAAATGTAAATGGAGGAAATCACCAAGAGGGGGGTGAATTTGGAAGGTGGAATATCACCTAGAGGGGGGTAAATAGGTGATCTCAATAATTCTTTTTGCAGTATGATATATAAACAATGAAAGTAGTAAAGAAGTAAGGAGAAATGACACAGAGGAATTATACTGGTTCAGTCCAACTCCTTGACCTACGTCCAGTACCCAGACACTCCAGGATTTTCACCATCTCACAAATATAATTACACACTCTGTAACTCAGGATGATCCTTTCTCCCTAGGACTCACTCTCGCTTCCAATCTATAATTGTACATCCTCACTCAAGATACCTCTACCTTGAGATTTGAACGAATATAAAACAAATGATAAAGCTCTCTCACAGAGTAGATGAATAATAAACACTGAAGCTCAGTAATATCTGAAGATATATATAGAATAGAAATTGATTGCTTTGAGTGCTTTGTCTGTGTATACGGTTGTTTTTTCTGATAATTTCAGTCCTTCGATTATTTATAGTAGTTGAAGATTAAAGACCGTTGTAGGATCTGAATTTGTCCGTTTGAATATGTCTCGTTGAAAGCTTTTAAGCATCCGTGCCTATTTCGGCAGAATGGGTTACTCTTGATTGAGTTTAGTACGTTATCTCTGTTTCACTAAAATCTCGCTGATTGATAGCTCATCTAAATTCAAACATAGGTTAATCATCTGAAAATCACTTAAGAAGATAATTAATAATACCACAGATAATATCGAATGATGTATAGGAAAATATAATCAATTAATCAGATCATTCGAATGATGTTGCAGATGATTGATATATGCTGATATACCATACTCGAGTACTCATACTTAAATACTCGAGTAGCCTGTGTAGAAATGCCTGATAGAAGCTTCACTCTTATCAATACCTGAGTATCTCTGTGGTTCATTTATACCAAAGACTTTGATCTTGATCATACTCGAGTATTCAATCTTCATACTCGAGTAGCAATGTTCCTCGCTGAATAAATGAACTAAATGAAAACACATCAATAAGCCATACTCGGGAATTAAATTCTGCATACTCAAGTATCGTGCACATACTTGAGTATCCCATATTCCATACTCGAGTATTAGACAACCCGAGAGCAAGTATCACATTCAGCAATCAACATACTCGAATATCTCCTTCCCAACACTCGAGTATCACCATTTTCCAGCAATTGATTCCCGACATTACTAAAGTATATAAGTGACATTCTCGAGTACTACTATAGGTTGCTTCACGAATGGCTCTGTCTCTTCATTACTCGAATATGTATCATCCTCTAATCGAGCAATCATCTTCAACTGTTAAACTACTGGCTGCCATAAATTACGTTCTTGTGCAAAAATCAGATTTTCAAGAAGTAATCTCATTGACTTTCCAGCTAGCATAACGTCTTCGTATAAATCCAAATTTAGCAAATCACCCCATCTGAGAAAGCTATTCAAATATTCTTTTCATTTCAATAAGAAGAAACTCCAAAATACTTGTATTTCGTCCATTAACATCAGATGAATGGAGGTTGTTCTTATCCAGCTTTTTTGCAGCATCTAGAACAGACTATCAACTTCAAAACATCATAACTCCTTCAATTGATCTTTTTTTTTGTTCTTGATGTTTTTGAAAATGTATTTAAGTCTAGTTTCCAATAGCACCAGTTTCAGCTCATTTGAATTTTCCGTTTGTGAGATACACTGAAATTACCAAAGCTTGGTCTGGATTGTGACTCTGATTGTTGTAGCAAATTGCAAAAATCATAGCTCTCACATCTGGACTCTTGGACTTGAATCTTTGTCAAAAGTACGTAGTGGGAGTCTAGTTTCATAAAAAAATTGGTTTCACCTCAATTGGACTTCTGGTTGGAGAGATATCATCAAATTACCAGACGTTGCCTGAAACAATGTTGAGTACAGTAGCTGATAAACACACTATTACTCGAGTATTGAAGTTCTCCACTCGAGTATTAGTACCATACTCGAGTATTGATGTGTAATACTCAAGTATTGATGGGATTTTTGCCTGAATAAGAGCTTATTAAGTACCATACTCGAGTATTAAGTTGTGGTACTCGAGTATTACTTTAGGAATGCAGTTGTAACTCATTTTAACTCCGAATTGAGCCATTCCAAATTCTGTTTGATCTTGGAGACTTGAATATTGATATTCTCATAACATTTTAAAAAGTTATTCTTTCTTCAATCTCCAATCTTAATCATTCTTCATTATTTAACCTTTACATCTACATTAAATATAAGAATTAGTCAAGGTATAAGATAAATGTAGTATGCAAACTTTTTGCTCTGGATAATGGCATCTATATAAGACATCATCAAAACTAATTATAACTAACATATTGGGGATTTTAAAAATTTCATTTTAAACACCTAAACAACAGATAACAAAACAGAGTAAAACAGAGATAGAGAAGAAGAGCTTGACACAGAAAGATTTATACTGCTTCAGCCTTAACTCTTGACCTACGTCCAATCCCCATACACTCTAGGATTTTCACTTACATTATGATCAGTTACACACTCTGAACTCGAAAGTTATCATCTCACAGGATACACTCCCCCTTACTAGTTGTAACCTGATAACACAAATGAAACTTTGATTGATTTTCGTTTTCTGTATTCAGGTGATTGTTGAGAATTGAATGCTTCAGCTTATATATTTGGAAGCATTACATGACTGTTGGAATCATTAATGTAACCGTTGGAGACATTAATGAAGCTATTAGGTTGCAACTAGGTCCATTCTCTCTCATGCTTTGAGTTAATCCAGATGCTCAGACATTCTTATTGACTTTCCTTGAAATAAGTGATGATAGTTAGGAATAATAATGAGTGATGATAGGTAGTATCTAGATCAAACATGAAGATTTCACAAATTCGAGTAAGTTGATTTTCAAACTTAGCGATGCAAACTCAAGTTTGTTCAAGCAAACTGGAGTTTGCAACTATTCTTCAAGATTCAAACTCGAGTTAATAAACATAAACTCTAGTTTCCTTCTTCCAGAGAAGAATGTCGCTATTTGAACTTTGAAGAGAATTTTGAAAACAAGAGCAAACTCGAGTCAATAAGTGACAAACCGAAGTTTGGGACTTTTGAGGTGAAAATGAGTTTAAGTCCACAAAGCTCAAAATTGGAGTTTCCAAATGGAAACTGGATTTTTGATAGGCAAACTAGAGTTTTCAAAAGTAAATTGGAGTTTTCAAAACTTCAATGAATTGAGGTGCTCTCTTTATGATCCAAACTCAAGTTTACCAAACCAAACTCGAGTTTCCTCAAAAGAGAGAAAAACTTTGAAAACTTTATGCCAAACACAAACCGGAGTTTACAAAACCAAATTGAAGTTTTCTCAATTTCAAAATAGAGCAAAGTCTGTCACTTGCCACAAACTCGAGTTTATAAATACAAACTCGAGTTTCTTTGAATGTTTGGGAAACTTGACAATACTCTGTCAAGCACAAACTGGAGTTTCCAAATGGAAACTGGAGTTTGGCTTAGTTCAAGGATATTGAAGACTCTCTCGTCTATCACAAACTCAAGTTTCCGGATAGAAATTTGAGTTTTCCTTAACTTGAAAAACTTTAGGTGCTCTCGTATGACACAAACTCGAGTTTGTCTTATGTTTGGAAAACTTAAGCTACTCTCTGTCAAGTCCAAACTCGAGTTTACAAAGCTAAACTCGAGTTCGTCTTTGACAGTAAGTTTTTCAACTTAACAAAGACAAACTTCAATTTGAGTTTACAATTGTTAGTTATCATTAAAACACATAGAGAACTAATAAAAAGCTCTCGGTCTGGCATAAACTCGGGTTTACTAAGATAGAGTTGAGTTACTTTACATGAAAATTTTTGAGAACTCTCGACTAAGGATAAACTCAAGTTTAAACAAGCAGATATGAGTCTGGTTAAAAAATAAGTTTTATTGAAAAACTTTCGGTCTGACAAAAACTCGAGTTTGCCAAAAATAACTCGAGTTTACTTAACTTGTAAAACCTTTGAATGCTCTTGATTTGACATAAACTCGAGTTTGCCAATATTAACTCGAGTTTAGTTAACTCAAAAACCTTTGAAAGCTCTCGGCCTAGGACAAACTCAAGTTTCCATGATCAAGCTCAAGTTTAGCTAAGTCAAAATATCTTGACTTACTCTCTGTCAAGTGCAAACTCAAGTTTGACAATACTAAACTCGAGTTTGTCTTTGATAGTAAGTTTTTAACTAAACAAAGACAAACTTCAATTAAGTTTACAATTGTCAGTTATCATCAAAACACATAGAGAACTAACAAAGTTTTAGATTTTGCACTCGATTTTGGCGTAGCTGAGGAGCAAATTGTCAGAACAAATCGGTGAACTCGAGTTTGCTCATCATGAAGCTTCGTTTTGCTTATTTTAACTTTGAATTGAGTCATTCCAACTTCTATTTGATCATAGAGACTTCCAGTATCAATCTAAGAGCTTGAATATTGATATTCTCATTCTATTTTGCAAGTTCCTCTTTCTTTCTTCTCTTCTCTTGATCATTCTCCACAATTCAACTCTTTATTTCTTCTCTTCTCTTGATCATTCTCTACAATTCAATTTAGACTAATCTACATTAAATATAGGAATTAGTCAACGTAGGAGATAAATATACTATAATAGACTTTTTGCTCTTAATATTGGCATCTATATAGGACATCATCAAAACTAATCATATCCTATAATGCTGAGAGTCAGAAGTTGTGGTATGATGATTCAATATCTAAGCATAATTCAAAGAAGCAAGATAGTGAGCCTTTATGTAACATTATGGACGACCCAAATCGGAACTTTTCAACATTCTCATTTTCGAGGAGGATGAAAAAACGGTTGTACAAAGCATGGAATAGGGCTGCCATTGTGAAACTTTTTGGCCTGGATATTGGGTATAAGCTACTATTGTCAATTCTACAATCACTGTGGGCGAAGAGAGGTGTCATCAGCTTGATAAATATTGGGAATGGTTTCTTTGTTGTCAAACTTTCTAATAGAGAAGATTACTTTAATGCATTAACTGGTAGGCCTTGGATGTTGTTCGACCATTACTTGCTCTATTCTAGCCGTGGAGAGCTACTATCAACAAAGTAGCAGTTTGGGTTTGAATGCCTAATGTATTCTTGGAATATCATGACAAAGAGGCACTGACTTAGATCAAAGATAGGATAGGTAAAACCATTAAGATTAACGTTAATTCCTCGGGTCAGCTCAGGGGTCACTATGCTCGAATATGTGTGTTGGTTAACTTGAGTAAGCAGTTAATGTCTAGCTTTTCTTTATATGGTGAGGATTATTATCTTGAATATGAAGGTCTCTATTGGTTATGTACTAGGTGTGGTGTTTATAGTCATACATCGGAGTCCTGTAAAATAGGGAAAGGCTCAGAAAACACATAGGTCATGGTTGAGGATGACCAATCATTGGAGAACACAGGGGAGAAGGTTATGGAGGAAGCAAAAAGGAAGGATCAAGATGTTTAGAAGGTGGTTCAAAAACAAAGCCTAAAGAAACAAGGGGAAAAGGATAAATAATCGGGAAGTCACTAGCAACAAAACAAGGGGTTGTGGTTTGGAATTCTGGCCATTCAGGAGGAGGGAGAAATGAGGGTTAAAAAGGGTGAAAAGGAAGGGGAGACTACAGGTACAGGGCATGCAGATATTGCAGGAGTCATGGACGAGCAGGCAAGCCTCATTTTGGTACGACTTGGGAAGGAGAAAAAAGGGGCCACACAAAAGAAACAAGCAAAAAGTAAGAGTTTACCTAGTAAAAAGTCCACAAAGCTAGCGTGTATGTAAGAGCAGAGGACAATTAAGCGAACAAGGGATACTGTGCAAAAGGTAAAGGCAGGAAAGGAGGTTCGGAGTCTAACGTATAAGATATCGAAAAGGGGGGAGACACAATGGAAATCACGATAGGTCAGAATGCTGATGATATGGTTCCGCTGGAGACTGAGAATTTGGACAAGGACATTTTCATGGACGTATCTTAGGATCCAAGAGACTTAGGATAGCCTAGTGGTCTTCCTAGTAGTTTTTGGGCCTGTGAGAATACTAGTGACCTAGATGGGGAATTAATGGAAGAGACTCAGTTGGAGAGACTAGAATATAGCAATGGGCCTAAAGCCCACTGCCAATATGTTATATTTGGACTAACCCTTCACCAATTTAAATAATGTTAAATATTTTGTATTAGAACATACGTAAGACCTGTGGAAAGAAGCTGGTCCAAAATCTCATATTAGTGTTCAAGAGAGATAAGTCGTGTTTGGTTGTGATATCTGAAACCAAGTGTGAGAATGAGGCTCGTTTCAAGTGCCTAAGTTTGATGGGATTCGATGGGCTAGCATTTTTGCCGAGTGTTGGCAGATCAGGCGGTCTTGTAGCATCTTGGTGAATAGATCAGATCGACATAGTGGTCTATAGAAAAGAGAGACATTTTATACACTTTCAATGCTGTGGTAAATGATGCTTATCCTTTTTTCTCACAATAGTGTATGCGATTCCTAATCATGCTCAGAAACAAATCCTCTGGAACAAATTAAAAGGTTTTTCTTCGTTGATTTCTATCCCCTGGGTAACAATAGGTGATTTTAATGACATAGCGTCGTTGATGAAAAGGACTAGAGGAAATGCAGGTAATGACGTAAGAATTAGATTGTTTATTGAATAACTCAGACGGTGTAAGCTGTTGGATCTGGGGTTTTATAGCCCTAGATTTACTTGGAAAAGGTCCATGTCTAATAGGGGTTAGAGATTATATGAGAGACTGGATCGTGCACTGGCGAACAAAGCTTTCATCTCTAGATTCTAGAATTGTGTTGTACTGGTCTTGTCTATAATTCAATTCTCAAATCATAACCCCGAAAGTGGAGCTTAATCACCAAGAGGGGGTGAATTGGGGATTTTAAAATTCTTTTCTAAGTCCTCTGTTTATGGATACTGAAATAGAGTAGAACAGAGTATGAAAGAAGAAGCAATACACACAAGATTTATACTAGTTCGGTCCAACCTCTTGACCTACGTCTAGTCCCTAGACACTCTAGGATTTCACTATATCAATTGATTACACATTCTGTAACTCAAGAGTAATTCTCTCACTAGAACTTACTCCCCCTTACAAGTTGCAATCAATATCCCAATCTCCAAGTCCCTAGACTTGAGATACTCACAATAAATGATTTACAATCAATGAACTCTCTCTAAGAGTAGATAAAAATAAACACTGAAGATCAATGTATCAAAAGATACTTTACAAGTGAAAACTCAAAAAGTAGTTGCTAAACTTAAATCCAATTCGTTTTCAGCAGATTGGTTGTTTAGAAGAATTGAATGTAGCCCTATTTATACAAAGAGAGCATTAAATGACCGTTGTAATCTTCAATATGACCGTTGCCTTCATTAAGTAAGGATTAGGTTAAGCTTTGGTCTTCTTCTCTCTCTATTTTTTGGTTAATCCAGTTGCACAGATGTTTATGCTTGACTTCTTGACTTTTACTCCGTTGGAAGAGCAGCTACTGGATGTGGAAAGGAAACATTAATCCCTTTGCAACGTGTGTAGAATCATTGTCCAAAAGGATGCAAGTTTTCTGAACTTTGCATTTAATGTGCTGACATCACTTTTAGGTTTTGCTCAAATCTTTATTTAATATTCTCTAAACAATCTGAAACTCATTAGCAAACTGATTAAACATAGCTAGGAATAGTAATGAGCGATAATGATAAGTATTAAGATCAAACGGGAAGATTTCACAAATTCGAGCAACCTGATTTTCAAACTCAGTGACACAAACTCGAGTTTGTTTATCTAAACTCGAGTTTGCAACTATGCCGAGAAGACAAAACTAGAATTTCCATCCTGAAACTAACGTCGCGATTTTATCTTTGAAGCACATTTTAGGACATAAGCAAAACTCGAGTTGGCTAATGACAAACTCGAGTTTTGGACTTTTATAATGAAAAACATGTTTAAGTCCAAAAGCTCAAAACTGGAGTTTCTATTGTAAACCGATATTTTCAAAAACACTAAAATGAGCACGGCTCTTGGCTTGGCCTAAACTCGAGTTTCCAAATCCTAAACTCGAGTTTTCATTTAAAGTTGAGAACCTTAGAAAGTCTATGCCCAGTGAAAACTGAAGTTTTCAAAACTAACTGAAGTTTTCATAAAGTGTGTAAAACATGAAAGCTCACCGTCAAGCTGAAACTTGAGTTTCCAAATGTAAATTTGAGTTTTCTCAAAACTTTGGAAAACTTAGAAACTCTTGGATAAGTGCAAACTGGAGTTTTCATATCAAAACTGGAGTTTTCTTTGGCTTAAAACATTGGAGGCTCTCTGTATGCCCAAAACTCAATTTTCCAAATGAAAACTAGAGTTTTGTTTGCTTTAGAAAATATTAGAGAGTCTCTGTATGGTGCAAACTCGAGTTTGTAATAGTAAACTCGAGTTTGTCTCAATGTGAAAAACTTAAGTGCTCTCTGTTTGTTAGAAACTTGAGTTTGCCTATGCAAACTAGAGTTTTCTCATGTCATTAAAATTGAGCTACTCTCTTGTCAAGTCCAAAACTCAAGTTTTGAATCGAAAACTCGAGTTTGTCTTTGACACCAAGTTTTTCAACTTACCAAAGACGAACTTTAACTTGTGTTTACAATTGTTAGTTATCATCAAAACACATAGAGAACTAACATACCCCATCTACTTGAAATGTGTGAATGAAGAGAATCAGGGTAGGGATTGCCCTTTTCGAATTGAAGCGATGTGGCTAAAACATGTGAAGTATAAGGAGTTTTTAGAAGGAGCATGGGTAGCTGAGGGTGGTCTTAACCAATCCTTGGGTAATCTGTAGAACTTGTTGGGGTCTTGGAACAAAGATGTTTTTGGTATGGTTGAGTGACAAAAACATATGATTATGAAAAGGCTTGAAGGCATTCAGAATGCTAGTGCGTATCTGTAATCTGAGCTTTTGCGCAACTTGGAATATGAACTGCAAGATGAATTGGAGAGATTAATGGAAATTGAAGAGATTAAATGGTTTCAAAAATCCAGAACTAAATGGAATGTGATGGGGGATAGAAATACTAGATATTACCATTTGAAGACTAAAATGCAAAGACAGAGGAATAAGGTTTTCATACTAAAGAATGAAAATGGTGTCTGGGCGGGATGATGAAGAGGAGTTTAAATGGCTGGTTGTAAGTCATTTTAAGGACCTCTATTGCATGGCAGACCAGGACTTAATGTTTTGGATACAAATGCTAAATTCCTTTATATTGATCAATTAACTCTGTCAAGCGTAGCTAGAATTCTGAGGGATGATGAAATAAGGAGTATTCTATTTTCCATGGGCTGCTTGAAGGCTTCAGGTACTGATGGCTTCCCGCCTATTTTTTACAAGTCAAATTGGAGCAAAAGGGACATGCTCTGTGCAATTTTATGGAGCAAGCGTTTCAAGGCATGGTGTCCTTTGCTGATTCAAATAAAATGCTTATTTCTCTGATTTCAAAAAGGATAACATTGAATTGGTCACCCATTTTAGGCCCATTTCCTTATGTACGGTTCATTATAAGTGTGTTTCTCTGGTAATTGCTCCTCGGCTAAGAAGGGTTATGGATAATTTAATATCCCCTTAACAAGCTAGTTTCATTAAAGGAAGACATATTCGTGATAATATAATTGTGGGTCAGGAGTTGCTTCATATTATGAGTAAGAATAGAAGCAGGAAAGGGTCAATGGCTATGAAGATTGATCTTGAAAAAGCTTATGATAGGATCAGTTGGAGTTTCCTAAACCAGGTTCTATTAGAAATTGGGTTAGATAGGCTTTTGTGGACTTTATTATCACCTGTGTGTCTTCGGTCATTTATAAAATGCTGTGGAATGGATCCCAAACTGAGTTTTTCTCGCCTTTTAGGGGACTTAGATAAGGAGATCCAATTTCCCCTTTGCAGTTTGTATTATGTATGGATAAGCTTTCTCACCTGATATGTGATTTGGTCATCAATGGTAGTTGGAAATCAATCTATGTAACTAGGTCTGGTCCTAAGATGTCTCATCTTATGTTTGTTGATGATTTACTTTTGTTTGTCGTTGCTACTGAAGCCCAAACTGAGTGTATGATGAAGTGTCTGTAGGACTTTATGCTAGCTTCAGGTGGTTGAATAAATAAGACAAAATCATCGATCTTCTTTTCCCCTAAAGTTCCTCTACACACTAGACTTCGAATTAAGGATATGACTCAGATGCAAATATCTAATGAGACAAAGAGATATCTGAGGTTTCCTCTTACTCGAAATAGGACAAACAAAGAAGATTTTCAATATGTTGTTGAATGTGTTAGATCTAAACTGTGCGTTTGGAAAGCTAATAGCCTCTCTATAGCTGGGACAATTACGTTAGCAAAGTCTATGATTAGTACAATTACTTTACATCCGAAGCAAGTGGAAAGATTGCCTAGTAATATTTGTCATGAAATCAAAAGATTGTAAAGAAATTTCATTTGGGGCCATAATGAGGCTCCTAGAAGCTATCATTCTATTGCATGGGAACAAATTGTGAGACCGAGAGAGTATGGTGGTCTAGGCTTTAGGAGAATGCCCTTTGTTAATCAAGCTTGTGGTACAAAGTTAGCATGGAAGCTTATAGTTGGAGCCAAAGGGCTATGGGCCAAGATCCTCTATCAAAGATATATGTGGAGGGAGGATGAGAATTTGTTATGTCATAGGCCTAGTTATTCAAAAATATGGACTTTCATTTGCTCTCAAAAAGAGGTTGTTGAACAGGGTAAAAAGTGGCAGATTAGGAGTAGTATGGTGATTAATTGTTTCAATGACTGTTAGCAAGGAGAGGGTATTAAAATTAAAGAATTTTACTTAAGATCCATATTAGAGGAGGAGGAGAAGTCGTTAGTTGTGGATTAGGTGAAGGATAGGACTTGGAATGTGGAGAACCTCTCCGACATTATTAGTCCTACTAGAATCAGAAGAATAATCCATGTCTTACCTCCTAGAGATAACTCAGGAAATGACTAAATGGTTTGGGGTGCTTTTGCTTATTGGAGATTTTCTTTAAAAAGCACTTATTTTTTGATTGAGCCCAACACTATGTGTTTGAGGGACAGTCTATATAAAGATATATGGAAATGGAGAGGAGGTGAAAGAATTAGAGTTTTTATGTGGAAAGTCTCTTTGAATAAGCTTCCAACTAATGTGTCTCACCCCTACCGGGTGGCGGGTTAAAGGGATTCCTTTTATTCATTACCTTTCCATCATTACTTAATCCATTTAACTTATATTAGAGTGAGTGTGAGCATTAGACAGTTTGGACTACTTATTGTACCGGTAAAAGCGTAATAAATAGAAAGTAAAAGTCCCCAGAGAGTTAAGGGTAGTCATCCAAAACTAAATACCAAAATATAAATACAGCCATCCCAAAATATAAGTACAAAATACAATAGGGCATCCCCTATTCTTCAACTGTACTGCTATGCCCTACCTTTCCAAAAAGGTTCTATCTCCTCATGCACGACCCCCTGTATCTACAAAAGTGTCTGGAGTTCGATAGTGAACCCCAGAGTAACTGTCAACACTCATGTACTATATGTGTATAGTGTATGCATGCAACCATGTCATAAAAAAATAATAGAGAATATGCCAAACAAACCACATATGCATCCAGAAACATACATCATAATTAATCATCACGCACCGTCAAGCTGCCTTACCAAGGCAAGCCCCAGAATTACCGTAATCACAAACATCGCACCGTCGAGCCGCTTGAACCAGGCCAGCCCTGGAATTACCAGAATCACGTCCCGTAGAGCCGCCACTCAAGGCAAGCCTCAGACCAATCCTCAGCGCTAGGAACACAATAGTCAGGGACTTGAACCTCAACATGCTTTGTATGCATATTTGGCAAAAAATACAAACATACATGCACTAGTACAAAAAAGATTTTTAGACCGGACAAAAGAGGCACCGTAAGACCGGACCTACGACCGGTCTTGTTCCGGGCGGTCTTAAAAGTCTATAACTTTTAAGACCAGACTCGGACCAGTCTTAATGAAACTTGTTTAGAACGGACATTTAAAACATTAGCTCTTAAAAGTCATACTATATAGACATGATAAATATATTGTTCGGTCCTAAAACTCAACTTTTAAGATCAGACAAAACAATAGGCCAGTCTAACAATGTCAACATTTTTAAGACTGGATAAATAAACTCCGGTCTAAAAGATACTGACTTCTAAGACTAGACGATAATTAGACCGGTCTTAAAATTAATTAAATCTAAGACTGTATACTAAAAACATTCGGTCTTAAAAAATTGAACTTTTTATACCGGTCTTATTAAACACCGGTTTAAAAGACAAACTTTTAAGACCTGCCTAATATGACTTTTAAGACCGGACATATAAATACATCCGGTCATAAAATTTGAACTTTTAAGACCGGTGAATTATTTCTCGGTCTAAATTTTACCAAATTTTTTCCCTGTTATGTTCTTCCTGATCATATATAGACACACATCCACCACCCAATCCAGCACATAAAAGTCGATACTTTAAGCTACAAGCTATGAACAATCCATTATGAATAAATTGAATTGGGAAAAGAATACAAATATTATTCACCATGAATTATGTGGCCTCTTAATGATTATACTATGGTACAACACCTAAATGACTATATACAATAAGATAACTTACAAATACAATGAGTTACAAATACAGATTGTAAATCAACATACATGCCCAATATAATATTCACCATGCCTTCATTTGATCCCACCCAACAACATAACATGTTATCCCTTTTCATAATATATCGAATCCTGCCACAAAAATAAAACAAGAATAAAAGCTTAACAGTTAGTGACATTAACATGTTTAAGAACATAGAAGGAATATAGTTAATGTTGGGATCCATACACGCGGTAGATTTAAAAATTTTCCGAATCCCATCCTGAGGATCGCTCAACCGCATTTAAATCAAGGCTAAAGGATCCGAATCATACCTACGGCGAACTGGTGTGCGTCTCGTTCCTTTTGAACTAGTGGACTACCTCCTCGATCAGTAGAAGCCGACTCTATGAATCGCCTTCCTCTATCGGTATCCACACGAATAATCTCTGAACGCGGACGCGGCAGCGTCCTAGCACCTTCAAACTGTGCGTCTCTCTCTATTTCGCTCTAGGGTTTCTCGCGGCTTTCTAATACACTTGACAAAAGTCCCATAAGGTATTTTTCCAAACTCGATCAGCATATTATATTCAAAAATAATCCTCATTAATTTTGAAATTTGAATTTAATCTGGATTAAAAAATATATTAATTAAATCTATCTAATAGATCTAATTTAATGTATTTATTTAATCCGAATTAAAGCCTTCGATTTAATTTATCTCTATAAATTAAATCGAGAAATGATATCTATCTATTTAATTAAATATGAGATACTATATCTCAATTTAAATTAAACATATATATGATATATTTATTAGAAAATTAAATGAGATACAATATCTCTATTTGTTTTAGATATTTAATTTATCAAATAAATTAAATACAAAACAAATATTATATAATAATATTATAATCTCCATTAAATAATATTATTATATTATTTTCAAATTTAATATATATATATATACTCATCCTAGATTAAATACAATATTCACTAAATCTTAGATATATTTAAGATTCAATGAAACTGACACTTTTGCTCGTGTTGGGCTATTCATGTGTGCAACCCGGAGGCTCACATGAGATTGGCAGTGGACCAATACACGTACCAGCCCATAAGTCGCAAGCGGTCTCTAGCAAGAGATTGCGAATACCCAATTCACATGGGGATCGATGACACGATACAACCTATCGTACAACCATATCATGTCCCTTTTGTCACACGATAATTTGGTCAAGGATGAGGCATGGATAATGTCAACTTCCTGTTCTTGACCATTACTTTCTCGATTCTCGAGTAGTCTAATAAGTGAAATGGAAACTCCTTTCCATCATAGTATGGCCATACATTTCTTAGACTCACTCATCGAGGGGCCCAATATAATCTTCAAAATACAATATTCATTAACAACAGAGAAACCCACAAGAACATTTCATCGATTTCGTTCAACCCATGAAAAACCCATAATAATAAGCAAGAAAATCATAAAGTTATATAACTGAAACACCTCTTACAGCTTAGTCTATAGACGTTTAGCTAAAGAACCATAAAGTGATTATTGAGAGAGCAACACGAAGCAACGATGAAGCAACACACAAACACTGGAGACAGAACCTGAGTAATCACTTTCGGCGCGACAAGAGAAGTTTAGAGAGGGAAATTTAATTTTCCCCGCGACAAGACATATTTTAGTATTTTGGATTTTATTAAGACCATTTAATTATAAACCATCCGATCCTAAAGATAAAATTTTATTAATTTGACTTTTAAGACCAGAGGTTTAGAAGACTTCGGTCCTAACTTTTTACTATTCATTTACTTTTAAGACCGGAGTTTTATAAAACATCCGGTCCTAAAAGTCAAATACTTTTTAGAGCAATTACTTATAAAGTATCTGGTTCTAAAGGTCCTCATTTATTAACCAACTCGAAAAAAGAGGATTGGCTTTGGCGAGCAAGAGAATTGAATGAATAAAGTAAAGGAAAACTGGAGAATAAGCTTCTTTAGTTACTGGAGAATATGAACAAAAAAAGACACAAGCTTAGTTCTTAATGCTTCATACATTACTGGAGAAAATGCACGTACACAAGAAAAAAGAAAGAAAAAGAAACTGAACATTATCAATGACAAGAATCTGACTAAAGATCCTAAAGCTTATTATCCTCCAATGCCTTCGCGATATCGGCATGAGCCACATTAACTTCTCGTCGGAGATCAGCAAGTTCCTGACTTATTCGCATCAGCCACAATGCATCATTAGAGGAAAGAGGAGAGGGGTTAGGCGTGCTAGGGCCAAGAGGTTGGAGAGTGGGAGCAGGAACCTCTTCATGGTCTGAAGCCTGGAAGGGGCTGGCAATCTCTCCATCATCAAGAAGACGGAGAAACTCAGCATAGACAGAGTCGATAGAAGGATGGAGGGGGTGCGGCAATCTCTTCATCATTCGAAATAACAATGGGTCCAACGACTCGAGACTTTTCGGTCACAATAGAACGCACTCTCGCTTGAGGCATCCCATATAACGATCTAAGGAAGGTATGAACTTTAGGAGTAAGAGTACCCCTATGAGGAGTTATCTTGTATCTAACCATGGTTTGAGACTTTGAGCAGTTGGGGCAGAGAGCTACGTAGTGAGGAGTTAATAAGGGCATAGAGTAGGAGAGATATATTTATTGATGATGAGAATGAATTGGGATTCAATTGGTATAAATGAATTTAGTGTCTACTTTAAGAGCGTATTTTATAAATATCTGGTCCTGAAAGTATATTATTTGTTTTTTCAATTCAATTACTTTCAAGATCTACCTTTTATAACATATCCAGTCCTAAAAGTATATTATTTATTTTTTCAATTCAATTACTTTTAAGACCGTCCTATTAACATATATCTGATCCTAAAAGTCTATTATTTATTTTTTCAATCAATTCAATTACTTTTAAGACCGACCTTTTATATTGTATTTGGTCCTAAAATTCATTTATTTTTATTTTCAATTCAATTTTTTTAAGTAAGAATTTTTTCTTAAAAAATATTACTTTTAAGAACGGATCTTTTACAATATCCGGTATTAAAAGTTCATTCTTTTCAAATTACTCGATAGCGAGTCGTATCCTTACACTCTATTCAAATAAATGATTCGAGTCTCTTCCTTCCGAGATAAACTTCATCATCAATGCGTCTCCTCGTATTCTGAGGAACTATGCATCTCCTCATTAAAGTTTCTGGCGTTTCATATTGTTCAGGATGGGTTCTCTATCTAAACCCATTGTTACTTTACTTTCTTCACATTCTTCTCCATCACTTCTACAACCTCCACCGTAATGGCTGCTCCTCCACCACGTCTTCCCTTTCCTCTTCCTCCTCTTGGACGTACCCCCACTCCTCAATTGCCTTCGAACTCGACATTCTACTAGATGATGCAGCACCTTCTGGCCCGCGTCGATCATATTGACCAACACTTGGGCCAACTCTTTCAAGTCTATCACGCCGTCAACAACAAGTTGAACTTGGTACTCGACGCCAATGACGTTGAGTACCATCCTTATGATGATGACGTCTCTGATCCCTCCTCCCCCTTCGACAATGATAGGGAGAAGTAGATGTATTTATGTTTTTTTTGTTCTGTAATACTGCTACCCCTCAGCGGGCAGCATAAAAAAATACAATAAATAAAATTTTTAGTTTCCATATTCGATCGCCTTGTCCTTTTCATTATCTTCATGTTTTTCTGACAAAAAGGAAACAAACAAAACATTGTCCTCGTGTGTGATCAACATTAAAAATTCACAAAATACAACGTTAAGACCATACAAAACAAACAAAAAAAATGGTTTACCTTATTCGAAAAAATACAAATAAATATAGTGACAATTCTTCTCAAGGTTGGACCGTCGTTGTCGTCGGTTTTACCTCGCCTAGATTTGATCATTTTTAGTGTCCTTTTCATTATCTTCATTTTTTCTCGACAAAAAGAAAAAAGACAAAGAAGAGGGAGACTGATAATAATCCTCAAAATCTAGAGAGGTAAAAATGACGATAAGGAGGGACCTAGCTTGAGCAGAACCGAGGTTGTCTTGAACCCTAACGTATTGTTTGAAAAGCGAGTCGCCTTTTATATTTAAACAAAGACTTTTAAGACTGGACATTAAACAAATAGACAGTCCTAAAAGTCTCGCCATATTAAACGAAGACTTTTAGGACCGGACGTTTAACTAATATACGGTTCTAAATGTCTCACCATATTTTTAAAATAAACAAAAACTTTTAAGACCGGACATTTAACAAATATAAGTCCTAAAAGTCTGGCCATATTTTAAACGAAGACTTTTAGGACCGGACATTTAAAAAAACAACGGCCATAAAAGACGGTCATATTTTTTTAACTAAACGAAGACTTTTAGGACGACATTTAAAAAAACAACGGTCCTAAAAGACTGGCCATATTTTTAAAATTAAACGAAGACTTTTAGGACCAGAGATTTAACAAAGATACGGTCCAAAAAGTCTGGCCATATTTTTAAAATTAAACGAAGACTTTTAGGACCTAACTGTTAGATACGATTAATTTTGATGATGTCTTATATAGATGTCATTCTTAAGAGCAAAAAGGTTGTATACTACATTTATCTTCTACTTTGACTAATTCTTATATTTAATGTAGATGCAAAGTTTAATAATGGAGATTGATCAAGAAAGGAGACTAAAGAAAGAAGAACTTGCACAACATTCAAGTTCTTGTGATACATGAAGTTTCAATGATCAAACAAAAGTTGGAATGAAGCAAGTCGACACATGAAATTCTGGAACAAGTTCAGCATAGGCTTGGCTTCCTGGATATTGAAGAAGGTAGAAGCGCAAAGAATGATGAGCCCAAGTTAAATGATGAAGAATGATCAAGTTGGGAGATGGAAGAAGGAAGAACTTGTTAAATGGAATGAAGATATAATTATTCAAGTTCTTATGTTGAAGCTAGAAGCCTCCAAGATCATATGGAAGTTGAAATAACTCAATTCGAGTTAAAACAAGCAAAAATGAGGTTGGATGAGCAAACTCGAGTCTCCAAGTATTAAACTCGAGTTTACCACCTTCCGCATGATATTTTGCCTCTCGACATGAACAAACTCGAGTTCAGGACCCCAAACTCAAGTTTAGGACTTCAAACTCGAGAAAGGAATCACAAACTCGAGCCAATAAGTGTCTTAAGCATTTTCGGTGTCTCTGGACTAGGCAAACTCGAGTTTACGGTCATCAACACTTTAGCAACTCGTCGACATTCAGCTCGGGCGAGGTCTGGTAATTCGACAATATCTCCTAAACCAAAGATTGGATTGAGGCAAAACCAGTGGCATATGAAACTAGACTTCCAATGCGTCATTTTCATATAAAATTCAAGCCCAAAGGAGTTTAGGTCAAGGAGATATGAATTGTAGAAGTTGACAGAGAAATCCACGCCACACAGAAAACCAATCTTCAATGTTTTGAGTGTAACTCACAATCTACAAATCCAATTGAGCTGAAATAAGTGGCATATGAAAGTAGACTCAAAGGGATTTCCATCAAGCTTTGAACGGACCAAAACGGAGTTCAGACCAGGGAGATATGGCCTTTGAAAGTTGACAAAGTTGCAAACTCGAGCCAGGCCAAGTCAGAAGCAACCAAGTCACAGTACAACTTACAAACTCGAGTTTATCAATCACAAACTCGAGCTCGAGAGTTCCAGAAGAAGAAATGAACATTTGGAAAAAGCCAAACTCAAGCTTATAAGTGAACAAACTCGAGTTTAGCTCAAATAGAGAGCAACCAGGTCCCGAAGAACATCCAAACTCGAGCCTATAAGTAACAAACTCGAGTTTGCGGGTTACAGAGAGCAAACATTGGTTTTAAAGAGAACCAAACTCGAGTCTAATAGTTGTAAACTCGAGTTTTGGCCAACACGAGAGCATTTCAGTTTTTAATGTGCTGAAAACCTCGGGTTTAGACCGAAAACCTCTGGTTTTGATGTTTCGACTAAGATCAACTTTTCACATTAAAGTCCAAACTCGAGTTTGGAAAAACAAACCTTAAGTTTGCATCGCTGAATCTGAAATTCAAATTCGACAATTTCGCAAAACCTTCATGATTGATCTTAATACTTTCCATTATCATTCTTCTATGTTCCTAGATATGTTTAATCACTTTGTTGGTGAGTTTCAGATGATTTAGAAGATGTTTAGTGAATGTTTAAAGGAAAAGCAAAAAATGACGTCAGCACTTTAAAAGCAAGACCCATAAAAGTTGCATACTTTTGGGTAATCCTTCGCACACATTTACAAGGAATTAAAAAATGCTTTCTACATCCAGCAGCTGCCATTCCAACGGATCTATTGTCAAGAAGTCAACTTTGAACTTCTGCAAGCTGGATTAAGTAGAAACTAGAGAGAGAAGAAGACCAAAGATCAACCCAAACCTTGTCTGATATGGGCAACGGCTATAAACGGTCATATGGTGTTCTCTACCTATAAAAAAGGATAGATTCAAGCAGAAAAACGTGGAGATACAAGCCTACACTTCCAACATGCTGATACTCTACTTTTACATCATTTACTCTCTGTTTTTCATGTTTAGATAACTTAGAGAGTGAAGTTATTTGTATTTGATCTTCAGTGTTTATCTATTCACTTCTAAGAGAGGAGATTTATTGTAAACACATTATCTTTCTATCTGAGAGTTACTCAAGATTAGGTAATCTTGAGTGGCATATACATTGTGTTGATTACAGCTTGTAAGAGGGAGTGAATCCTAGTGAGAGGATTACTTCGAGTACAGAGTGTGTAATCAAGCAGTGTGTTGATTACAGTTTGTAAGGGGGAGTGAATCCTAGTGGGAGGGTTACTTGATTCTGTTACAGAACGTGTAATCAAGTTGAAAGAAGATAGTAGATTGAAAATCCCAAGTGAGGCTTGGGGACTGGACGTAGGTCAAGGATTGGGCCGAACCAGTATAAATCAGTTTGCACATTCTCTTCCATTATCTCTTACATTTCCAACATTTATGTTTGAATGATTGTCAAATAATTTATAACTCATTTCTGTCATACAAACTGAATTTACTGATTTGCGAAAAGATTTTCAAAGAATCTAAGTTTTTATACTTCACCCAATTCACCCCCTCTTGGGTTCAGCCAGTACTTACATTTGGTATCAGAGTAGGTCTCTTGTTTAAAGGACTTAACCGTCTCAAGAGTTTCAATGGCTGATTTTGGGTGTTCCTCGTTTTCAGAAGGTTTTGATTATATCATTCCACCATCTTTCAAAGATATTGATTTTTGGTTTTGGAAAGCTAGAATGACTAGTTTTATCAAAGCAACTGATTTTGATATGTGGACTATTTTTATAAATGTTTTTGATTTCAAACCAAGAAAGGATTGGACAGAAAAAGAAAAGAAAATGTTTTCGTTGAACATTAGAGCAATGAAAATTCTTCATGATGCTTTAACCGAAAATGATTTTGACAAAATAAAGTTTTGCTCTAGTGCTAAAGAAATCTGGGATACTCTTGATTCTATACATGCTTCTAACAAGTATGTGGAAGTTGAAAGTGTTGACGAGTTCATCGAAACTATAAGCCGCGTATCCACAATCGATGAACAATTGGAAGTGGAGAATGAAGAAGGAGAAATCATTGGATACTTCCATGATCCAGTCAACACAAAAGAACAAGAGGAAGAGGATTCCCAAGAAAAGCTCATGGATGATTATGATCAATCATTATCTGAACCCCAAGATGCACATGTGGTAAACGATTCCAATTCTTCTTGTGTATTAAAGAAAACTGATTTCGAACAATTGCATAGAAGTGTTTTTCAACATTTTACTGATTCTATTTTGAAAAACAAACATATTTTCGAAAATGATGCTGGAAAATCATGTGGGAAGAATGAATGTTCCAATGAAGATTATTTGAAATCTTACTCTCATCACCAGCACAATATTTGCAAAAATGCTCATAATAAGCATCATCCTATTATTTGCAACTATTGTGGAAAATCTGGGCATATTTCTCATACATGCTATGTTAGGAGAAATTCTAATGTGAGAAACAAATTTATGCAAAACTTTTTGATGATATATTTTTGAAATGCACAAGTATAAAATTTGTTTGGATTTCACTCACACTGTTTTGTGAAAATGCATACAAATGTTTTGAAAAATATCCACAATTTGATTGCATTCAAATGATGTTTCAAAACTGGAAGTTAATATTGTATATTGAATGTTGGATATGCTTCAAATTTATCTAGTTGATTTTTCACTATTATTCACATATTGATCTTTCGAATCCAATGTGTTGCTTGAACTCTTTAGTTTCACTCTCTAACTAGTTGGACCTCATGTCTAACAAGTTAATCATATATGAGTTTCAAGCTTATCTCCGAAAAGAATTCAATTTGTGAAAATCTTTACGTTTTTTGGATAAATCCTCATGGTCAAGTTACTCCAAGTTTTACGAATGTTCATAATGCATTAAATGTTAGTGCATTAACCATTATATGGAATAACTTGCTAGGATTATATTATAAAACTCTAGTCATTTGGATTAATGAGTTTGTGCTTCATCGTCCATGAATCCTAGTACTTCTTTTGTTACTCAAATACATCAAATTTATCTTCATCCATATTTTGAGTAACTATCTATGTATATTCATAGTCTTGCCTTGAATATTCATATACTTTCAAGACTCTCATCTAAGAAGCAAGATTATCTCTTGGCCATAGCAAAGTCATTATGCATATTGTGCTAAACATGTTTTGTTAATGCTTTATCCTTATGATCTTTCCTTTTGAGAAAATTCTTCAACATGTTAACTGCAATGTTCAACATGTTCCCTAAAATCTGAAGCATTCTGATACATTATGATATATTGACTTCCACCATGTTTAAAATGAACATTTTTTTTTCAAGCATGTTTCAGAAATAAATCTTTCATTCATGACAATCTTGATTTCATAATGCTTTATCACGTTTTTGAAAGAACATTTAAGATTTGAAACGATTTGCACATGTCATTATCATTCTTGAAAAATATGAACTTTAAGTTGATAAATGCTTATCCTTATGGATAAGATTTTCTATGCTCAAACTTACATGCATTTTATCAATGACATCTTTTCTACATAAAGTGTATTTACAAATTGTCATTGAGAAATTACATTCTTGGTATTGTTTATTTGTTACCCTTTATGATTCATTGGATTAAATCTATTTAATTGGGTAAACATATATTTTGATCTATTATTGGCTTACTATACTCTTTGCTCAAATATCATATGATTTGATTCTATAAGAGCATAAGAGTTATGTCTAATGTTGTGTGGACTTAAGAATCATTGAGTACCAAAGGACAAATATTTTTGCAGGAGCTAACCAAAATGTTCTGTTGAGGGATACAAAGAACATGGGCAAACAGAATAGATCATTTCAATGGCTATGTTTGCAAAATCTATGACATCACTTGAGTGACATCCTATCACTAGCAAGAGGCTTAGACCAAGAGGATAATTATTGTTTTGACTTTAAGAGGTCATACAGATATTCACAAAACACATTGCATATGTGCTCCACTTCATCATCAGAAAAGGGATCAGCACAGGTAAAAGTCTATAACATCAAAGACAGAAACTGAATTAACTTGTGTGCATATTTCATATGTAACAATAAGTCAGAAACTTAATTCAGCCATAATATGTAACATCAAATACATTTACCTTTGCAGTGAATTTAGTCCTTCCTTGAGTGATAATATCATATGTGTTTCAAGATGTACGGGCCACATAAGTTGGACTCCTTTGGTTGCCGATGGGTCTAAAAAGATCAAGAAATATATATAAGAGCATATATAGCTTACTGACCAAGTTCACAAGGCAGTGTGCCAGTGTCCAAATATGTACTAACCTTTGGTGTGAGCCATTTAGGATGTTTGGCATCATACGTATGTTTTTTTACCTGGATTTGGAAGGTCTTCATGGCACTATGTTGGTCGATTTCCTTGATGGCAAGTGAACCCGTCGAACAAGTAATAAAGAGTAAGTAGAGTATCGTTCCACAGAGACTAGATACCAAATAAGGACACCAAATTGTAGGATAGTTGTGTTTGAAAAGAGAATAAACTTGATTTGGTTGGGAGTTTTTATGGCTATACTAATAAACAAGAAAGTATACAGAGTGCCGTAGTTGTAAGAAGATATCAGTAGGAAAATAGGCTAAGCTCGGAATCATTCTTAAGCATATTAATCCCCCAGTTGCTTCACACATTGCTATAGCATTTATACTGCACAGCTTCTTCCATGTTACAGCATAGCTGCTAGTTACAATGTTATTTAGTTAACCCACCACTATAGTCTATCGAAGCTTCTACGTCCGATACATATAATACTAACATATAATACTAACTTTACTCCTTCCATATACCTATGGCAATTTTCTAGTTAGAGCAACATTACAAAGCAAGGTGTTATGGTTATGAGCGGTAGACCCATTCCTAAAGCCTACAATAATAGGTCAAGCTTTGCACCAGCCTGCCTAGCAATATTGTTTCTCAGAGGTCTAACCTCGACTCCTTTTCAGTAAGCCGAGGCCACTAATCTAGCCTATAGCTTCCGCTAATCGACAAGGTAATTAATTTATTGATAAGCAAATTGAATTTATTGAATTAAGAACTAGCAACTGGGTTCATTCCAAAATGAAGAAATCATCCTCGCTCAACTATAGGAAATTTAGTTCATGACTGACGAGGGAAACACAAAACAAATAACAACAAAATGACCCATGATCAAAAGATTAAAATGAAGAAAACAGAAAGCTTGACGAAGTTCCGACGGCGTGGAAGAAGCCCTGTCATGTCACCACTCCATGTCTTCTTCTCTCCATCTTATTGCAAGGAATGATGCTGGGTTCTCTTGGAGTTTCTCGTGCCTTGTGAATTCTCTCTCTTCTTTCGAGTCTGGCCATATGAATAAGATTAGACTCTCAGCGACTTGACCTCCTCTAGGGTTAGCTTGTTGTTTCCTTATATAATTAGGCTTTCTTGTGGTGTAAGTTCCTTTGAGTTGGGTCTTTCCTAATCTGTCGAGATCCAATCGTATCTCTCTTTCCAATCTTAGTAGATTGATTTTGCTGATCCTGCAGGATTCTATAAATCTTTTAGTTTGATCCTCCGCATCTTCTATTCCGTTACGTCAGCAATCTACTTGTCGTTCTCAACCTTCACTATATTTCCTAAAATAATCTTGACAAAAGATCAAAACATATGCCACATAGCATTGCGTCCTTTACTTTGCTATAGCTTCAGAGATGCCTTGTATTGAACTTCGATAAGCTGTCATGGTGCTATAGCATAGTATTAGTTTTGCTATACATTCTTCTCATAAAACCTCGTAACTTGTTATTTTCTTAGTACTTGTTTAGGATGTAAATGGTTTTTACCCTTCAGTTCCCTATATCATGAATTGATGCCTTTTTGCTTAGATTGATTACAGTTAAGCTTGTATTTACCATACAATTCAGTCATAAAATACAGGGAAAATATGGCATAATTAATGCTCATCACACTATCATCAAAATCACAAATTTTTCAATAATGTTCACTGAAAATTCACACCAGAGATTTCAGACAAGAGAATCAAAATGACATGCATACTCATTGATGGTTTGCATCAACATAGGCCTTGGATCGCTGTGAGTGAAGCATAAGAAGATAACTGTATGCTCCTCCATGCACATGAGGACCAACTGCCAGTGGTGGCTGAAAATTCACAGCAGTAAAGTACTCAGTGATATATGTAGCATAATTAAGTAAATTACAGACAAGAATTGTGATACGTACCCATGGTAGTATGGAAACAAGTACACCTTTTTTTTCACTTCACACACCCTGGTTGATATGTACTGTTGTCTATCCTCCATAGGTGTTGAGCTTGCATAGACTGGGCACAAGACTCCAAAATCTTTGCTCCTGCCCTGTTGTTCCAATTCATCATGCATGAACCTACAACAATGACATCAGGAAATTAGTATATATGTATGTGTTTCTAAATGATGCAATTAAATTATGTACTCATAGAAGAAGATACTTACTTTATAAACATTTGAACAATTGGACTAGTAAGCTCCTTTCGAGGAAGCAGCAGGGACGTTAAATCATCAAGGTCAAGGAAAACTGATTCCATATCAGAGATGCCTACTACTTCATTGACAGGCCACAATTTATCTTTAAAATATCCATTGGATACCATATCAGATATTTTTTCCTTGGCAGTCAACTTAGCAGTAGGGGATGGAGCTTGATGAGGGGATGGAGCATGAGGAGGGGATGAAGCTTCAAGAGGAGTAGAGACATGTACAAGCTTCACCGGCCAATATATTACTCACAAGCTTCAGCTGATCAGTTGGGAGAGGGAGAGGTGTATCAATGATCACATTTTCGATTGACACTCTGACTTCATCATCAGCCATTTGTTGGTGGTGTACAGTTGATCCCAAGTTGTGGACAGTCCCTTTTGCAACTAATTATCTATGAGGTTCTGCCACATACAAGTCACAAGGTTGTTCTGACTGTCCAACAATGCAACTCCTTCTAGTACTCTGCTGTATAGGTGCAGGTGAATGTGTGAAGGGAACATTGGTCTCTAGATGAGAGCTCAAAAGCAGCTTCATTTCATTCATTTCCTGCTTCATCTGGCTCAGCTGGGATTCAAACATTGTAGTCAATGAAGCTTCTTGAGCCGCTGCTTTGGCCGCTACTTCCTCATTTATTTCGGCTGTCGTTTGTTCCATCTCCTCCCTAGTAACCATACTTTGTTTATGGTGTTTGGATTTACCAGAGTATTGCTTTAGGCCCACCCATCCTCCAATCCCCCTTACATGCCCCGAGTGATCCGGTTTTTCAGTCGCAACGGTCAGAACATCATTCCTCCTGTCCAACACAAAAGATCCCTCGCTTCTTTCTTTTTAAGATCTTCCTATAAAACATAGATAACGAGAAGCTTTGTAATGAAACATGTTTAGTAACTAACAAATAACAATAATAATACTTACAATTCTTTCAGCAACTGCCACTTGGATTTTGCTGAATATACAACCAGAACTCCTCACAACGTATTGTAGATGGTTGATCAACTATCACAGAAGGATTGGATTCAGCTGAAAGACGGAATATCACCAAGAGGGGGTGAATTGGGGATATCAAATTTTCTTCCGAAAATGCTCGTTTGAAGATAACAAAACGAGGGGATGAACAGAGTAAGGTAGAAGAAGAATGAACACAAGCGATTTATCTTGGTTCGGTCTAAATCCACGACCTACGTCCAGTCCCGACTCTCCGGGATTTCACTAACTCAAATGATTACACACTCTGTAACTCACGAAGTAATTCTCTCACTAGAACTTACTCCCCCTTACAAGTTGTAATCAAATAACCCAATCCCAAAGTCCCAATACTTTGAGATTCTTACAAGATAGATAATCAATAGAGAACTCTCTAAAAGAGTAGATGAATAAACACGAAGATTGATATATCTGAAGATATTAGCTCTTTGAGTTGAAACAGTAAATAGACTTAATTGCTAATTGAGTGCGTAGAGTTTCGGTGGTTGGAGACTTCAATGCTTTTGGGTTTTATAGATGATAGCATTTATGACCGTTGAGACGAGATTAAATGAGCCATTGTGAGTAATGAATATATCTGTTGAGATTACGTTGCTCCGTCTCTTCGTATGCTTCCAACATTCGTTCGTTATTCTCCGTTGTCATTCTTTATTCAAATTGTCCGTTGAAACACACTCAGAATGTTGTCTAAGGAATAGCTAGAATGCTTTTCGCTTGCTCAGAAGGTTTCTTGCCAAAATGGTGAATGTCTCTGCTTTACAATTAATGTTTTTGACATAATCTTGCTTTATGATAATTTGAAGTTTAAACTTGTTAATCATGTCTGAAAACTTACTAGCAAACTGATTAAAATTGGTTAGAAATGATAAGGAACAATAACATCAAGTACCCAAAGCATAATCAGAAGATTTCAGTTTACGAGGACGATGAATTTGAAATTCTGATATATGTAACTCGAGTTGCTTACCATAACTCGAGTTATACTTAAAGCATTTCAATTCCAGAGAAGAGTCTCTCAATGATGTAACTCGAGTTACATTCCTTAACTTGAGTTGTATTTGTGGCAATCTTAATACAGAGAGCAAATTGCATATTGCTTAACTCGAGTTGTATCAGATAACTCAGGTTGCTTCATAGCACAGAAAAGCTTCAGAGATTTCCTTGAATTATGTAACTCGAGTTACACTCCATAACTCGAGTTATGTTATCAATAAAATCGACAGAGAGTAATTGCGAATAATCTAACTCGAGTTACTACCAGCAACTCGAGTTGCTTTATATCAGTTGAAGTTTTCTGATATGCATATGACTTGAGTTATATCAGATAACTCGAGTTACCTCAGCTGAATAAAAATTGATATCGCGAGAAGCCTTTTGAAACACTGAGGTACAGTCATAACTTGAGTTACTAAGTGGTAACTCGAGTTATGATCTCTGCAAAAACTAATTTTTTCTTCAACTTATAACTTGAGTTACGATTATTAACTTGAGTTACTTTGAACAATAAATTGGGCTTTCTGAGTCCTGTAACTCGAGTTATAAACAGTAACTTGAGTTACTCATTTTCTAAAACATTGTTTAACAACTCAAGCTTTCTTTCAATTCTTTTTAACACTGAATACAATTGTTAGGCATCATCGAAACACCAAGAGAACTAACATTCTCCCCTTTTTGATGATGACAACACTTGTAGTCTTAAATGAAAATGATTTTTCAATAGAGCACAAGAGTATGAAACAGTTATCAGAAACAAACATTATGCATAGTCATAGAATCAAGGATGGTTGAATGCTTTCATATATTGCAACTAATTGACAAGAAAGCTTAGTACCTTCTAGAGTTTCAAACCACAAGGTTAAGCTACATAGTTGCAAGAGTGCATCAAGAGAAAATATAACAGATAACCAAAAGAAGACTAAGTTACTGATAACAACAATAAAAATTAAACTGCTGCAGTCTTCATTTTCATTTCATTTCTTTCTCTCCCCCTTTGTCATCAAAACAGGAGGATCAGAGGCCAGGGAAGCACGCAGAGCCTGAAGAATAGGCAAGGGTGAATAAACAGTGAAAGACAGAGATGGTTGAGGTTTGGGAGAGGGAGGAGGTGAGACAGAAGTTCCAGAAGAATGTTCATCAAATAAGTCTGTTGTGTCACCTGAAGAAGATAGTTGGGCAGGAGAGGATTGAGGAGAAGGGAGTTTAACAGTGGGAGGAGCAGAGGAGATGAATAGAGCTGAGAGAGGAGGAGTGGGTAAGATTGGTGTGGATTCAGGATGAGATGGAGAGAGAGATAAAATGGAAGTGGAGGAAGGTGGAACAGATGAATGGTGAGGTGGAGAAGGATGAGGAGGAGAGGAGATGGGGGAAATTCTGGGAGACAAATGAGGTGAGACATGTAGTGGAGATGGAATGGGGGAGTGACTGGGAGAGGGAATTACTCTGGATGGACCAGCATCAGCATCAGTCTTCATTAGCTTGGAGATCTTAGTGTCTAGCATCTGGTACAGAACATGCATGCTTTCAAACCTGTGGCCAAGATCATCAAAATGACCTTCAACATTGGCCATCCTCTCATCCAGATAGTCAACCTTCTCATCAGTAGAAGCAATTGTCGTGGCCAACTTGCCAACCTTTGACTCGAGAAGTGGACCGAGTGGACCAACTTCCCAATTTCTAATTCAAGCTTATCAGATAGTTCATAGTACTGGGCTGTCATAGTGGTTTGGAGAGTGCCAAATGTCTCTTGTATAGCCTTGAGAACAATGTTCTGGATTTCTACATTGAGGCTTGAGGAGGGGTGAGCAGGCCGAGACTGAGAAGGTCCAGGAGATGATTCAGCTACAAGTGGCCTAGAGACTGATGCTCTGGATTTAGAAGGTGCTCTAGATTGCCCTAAACCCTCTTGAAAGGAAATGTTCATGAAGTTCAAGTGGGTTTAACCAAACATTTGTGGCTTGACAGGTTCTTCAGAGGAATCAAGATACCAGATTTTGTTGGTGTATAACAACAGTGACATGAGGTTAGGATAAGGGATTGGTGCAGACAGCTTTACGAGTCGTGACTCCGGTAAGTCCGGGGTTTGCCTTGGTGAGGCAGCCTAATGGCACGTGGTAGTCGGTGGCATGTATGTTTCTGTGTGCATATGTGGTATGTTTGGCATATTATTTATGTTTTCATATCTGACATGGTTACCTGCATAAACTCTTCACATTTAGTATTTGAGTACTGACGGTTACTCTGGGGGCCATTATTGGACTCCAGACGTTTCTAAAGATACGGGGGTGCGTGCTTGAAGATCAAGAACCTTTTTGGAGAGGTAGGGTATTGCAGTGCAGTTAAAGAACAGGGAATGCCCTATTATAGTTTGTATTTACATTTTGGGATGACTGTATATTATTTTGGTGTTTAATTCGGATGATTGTACCCTTAACCCTTCAGGACTCATATTTACTTTTGCTAGTATGGTAATTCGTACAAACCGGTTAAATGCTCTATTGTGCTCACTCTGATACAAGTTGATTGGACCTAGTAATAAAGGAAAGGTAACTAAGTAAAGGAATCCCTCTAACCCGCCACCCGAAAAGGCAAGGCCGGTAGGGGTGTAACATTCTTTAGGCTTAGGTACCAAATCCCAAACTTGATTTCTATCAAATTGATGCAACTCCTCTTACATTGCTATCACTCAATCATTGTCTGATAGGGCTTCGTCAATCTTAAAGAGTTCAATCTCAAATATGAAGGCAGAAAACGTAACCTCATTCAAGGTACTTTTTCTGGTCCTTACTCATTGATTTATATCCCTTATTACTCAGTTCAAAGAATGATTCCTAATGAACTTCCAAGCTTTAGGTTGAGATTGACCGAGTTTTCACAAGAATTTTGAGAATTGTTTTCAAAAACATTTTCAAGATTTTCAAGAGAGGCGGAGTAGTTTTTGAAAAGAATTGATTATTGTAAGAAGCTTCCTCATCATCATCCGAGGTTCATCAAATTTAGATTCACAGAACACAACATGAATTGACTCTTCAACTACACGAGTACACTTATTGAAAATTCTATACGCCTTACTTCTATTAGAATAGCCAAGAAATATACCTTCATCGGATTTGGGATCGAATTTACACAAATTATCCTTACCATTGTTGTGTACGAAGCATTTACAGCCAAAGGTATGAAGGTGTGCCAAGTTTGGTTTCCTTCCTTTGTAAAGCTCATATGGAGTTTTATTGAGCTTCTTTCGAAGATAGACTCGGTTTAAGATATAACTGGCCATGCTCATTGCGTCTGCCCAGTAGACTTTTGAAGTCTGGTTTTCGTTCAACATTGCATGAGCCATTTCAATGAGTACATGATTTTTCCTTTCAACCGCACCATTCTATTGTGGTGTCCTTGGAGCCGAGAAATTATGATCAATGCCGTAAGCATCACAAAATTCTCCGAAAGCTTGGTTTTAGAATTCAACTCCATGATCGGTTCGAATAGCTAAAATGCAAATACTTTTCTTGTTTTGTACCTTCTTGGCAAACACAACAAACAGATCAAATGTTTTATCCCTAGAGGATAAAAATATAGTCTAGGTGAACCGAGAGAAATCATCGACAATGACTAGAGTATATAAATTGCCACCTAGTTTCTTTACTCTTGCAGGTCCAACTAAGTCCATATGAAGTAATTGAAGAGGTCGGTTTATCGAGATTTCAAGCTTGTTTTTGAAAGATGATTTAGTTTGTTTACCCCTTTGACATGAATCACAAATCATGTCATTTTTAAAACTAAGTTTAGGTAAACCAATTACTAAATCTTTTCTTAACAACTTATCCAGTTGGAACATGTTGACATGAGTCAATCGCTTATGCCACAACCAACTCTCATCTAAGTTTCTAACAAAACATTTTTCAGAATTAACTTTAGGTAAATCCAAAGTATAACAATTTCCTTCACGCGGAGCTTTGAATAATACCTTAAGTTTACCTTTATCAATTGGGAGATCATTTTTGTTGACAATGAGGAATTCTTCTAAATCGAAGATGATCTAGTTGTTCTTGTCACCACTTTGGCTCACGCTCAGGAGGTTGTGACAGAGACCTTCCACAAGATAGACATATTTGATCTGAGGTCCATCCTTTGCACCAATCTCACCAATGCCAGTGATTTTCCCGGATTGATTACCTCCAAAAGTGACTTTGCCACCATCTTTTGATTTCATTGCAACAAATTGTCTGCATCCCTAGTCATGTGTCTAGAGCATCCACTGTCAATAGACCACTTGTTGATTCTTGATGATCTCAAACACACCTGTAAATCAGACAAGATCAAGTTTTAGGTACCCATCTTTCTTGGGTCCTTTGGGGTTAGTTCGGGCCTTAGGTGTAATGCTCCCTTATAGCTCCCGATCATAATCAGAGTTCATACACAGAGGAGCGTATGGATCCGGTTTGGATGAATGAGTAACTGATAAAAATGCGGAAAATATTTAAACTTAACTTGGTTTTGCCAAAATAAACATAATCCCTCCAGGATATTTAATTGTATACAGTCATCCCAAATTTAAAACTTCAAAATAAGTAAATATATATAAAACAAAAAGGAACTTCTCCCAAGTTCAACCTTCTTCTGTCCTGCTCACAGCACCGCCTTCCCCTTCTTCACACTACCACTACCTGCAGCTTTGTTCAAATCTGAGATTCACGAATGAATCTCAGAGTAACATGTTAACCTCTATGCATGGAGTATAAGTATATGTAATAAATAAGCTACCATAATCAAGAATACCATAAAGCATACAGACAGTACAAAACACAGTTCGAAATCCCAGTGCTAGGAAAACATGTGCAGAACCTACCCGATTCAATATTCCGTAGTGCTTGGAAAGACAAGCAGGACCTACCCGATCCTGTGCCTATCTCTCCGAGGCCCAACCCAGAACCTACCCGGTCCCGAGTCCCTCAAAGACAAGGAAACCACAAGACGGAACCTACCCGAGATCCGAATTCCTTAGCACAAATGTGTATGGCCAACACAACTTTGTATACAATCAAATATGTTTATAAAACACATTCCACAAATCATGGCATTTAAAACATACACATGTACACTCACAAACATAGAAGGTTAGAGTTACTACCGGTGTGTATTAACCTTAATTTCGTCCAAGTAATTTTTCGGGGTGCGTGCGCTTGAGAAATTACCTATAATTTGGGATAACCGGTTATTAATTAAACCATAAATATTAAACATGATAAAAAGTCCTTATTATCATATTTATTCCCTTTTAACCTTATTTCATTGGGGTTAATCTAATAACCCAAACTTGTCAAACTCTAGCTCTTAACCTTGACGCTTCTTAAAAAAAAATACAACCACTTTGATCATTTTTAATTAATTCTCAAAAACTCATTTTTGAGTAATTCCAACTCTCAAGTGCTCTCTGACCTCTCTGCTTTCAATGAAAAATATTTTCAGAGGTCCAAATATACTATAAAAATCTCGGGTTCCAATTTTGCCCTTGTTGTCCAGATTGGTGTCCAGGAGTTTGACAAATCTTTGAAAATCCATGTAAAATCGTACAAAACTCTAAAATTTCCAAATTTTATATCAAATTAAATCTTGAACTATCCTCTACCAATCTGGAAAACTTAAAGATTTATAAAAGTACCAATCATTCCCAGTTTTGAAAACAATGCGGTGTCGGTGAGTTCTCCAAACATATCCGTCAACTTTGAAAATTAGAAGATCACTGACCAGGGCTTGATAAATTACCAAATTTAAATTTTCCACACTCTTAATGATTTCTCTGCATGCATGAAAAATTTTACCCCATTCTAACTACTTTAACCCATTCAAAGCACATGCTTAGTTCTTCGCCACTTGATTTTGGTGTGCATGACGCAGATCTATTCCCACGGAATATTTTCATAATTTTTAAAAGACATTATCCCAGTCAACACACGCCCGCAAGCTACCTGGGTTCAGTTGTTCAAAACTGGCAGATTTTCCTTTTCCTTCAAGCTTTTTATTTTATCTGTAAAAATACCTTTAGAATTCACCAAAAAATATTTTTTCCACACAATTTTTCATAAGGAAAACGTTGGGGATCTCAGATTTCCAAAATTCCAAAATTTTCTTGTTGTTTACCACGAATTTCCATCTCTGGGTTTTAAAGAAAATTTGAGAAACTTGAAGAGAAGGTGAGTGTTCTTACCAATAGGCTTGTTCCTGATCTTGTGGTCTCTTTTGCCACACTAATCCTTGCTCAAACTTCAGCCTATACTCAAGGTTTGGACCATCAACAATATTACATGCATGTAGGAAAATCCAAGATGCTATAGTTTGAGTTCAAGTTTCTCACCTTGAACTACTTGTGGTTCTTCTTTTACCATCAAACCAACCTTGGAGATGAAATAAAAATTGAAGTTGATGAGGAGGAGGATGAAGCCGTGGATGAGGGTTAAAGAAAGTGGTTTAATGTTGGAGTGGGAGGTAAAGCCGTGAATGGAGATTGGAGGATAAAAGAAAACTTTGAAATTGTGTTGAGAGAAAGGGAAGTGCCGTGAGTATTTTGAGAGGATAAGAGTGAAATTTAATCAATGTGGGTTGGCTGAATAGGCTACGGTTAAGGAGGATAAAAAGGTGAAGAATCTGAATTAGTTTGTGTTGCCGTGGCCATTAACATGCACTTTGCGATTTGTAATTGTGTATGTGTGCTACGTGTGTGTGATGTGTTGGTCTTGCAACTTGCCATGTGTTTAGAATTTGCATGGTGTGTGTGTATTATGCCACGGATAGGAAGGGAATAAGGGACAAAAATCTGATTGCAATCATATATATTTGTTGCTTATGCCGTGGAGAAATCAAAGGAAATGAAACATTAAATATTGAATGTGTATGTGTAGTGTGCTACGGTTAAGAGAATGAAAGAGATAAAAATAAAAATCTGATTTGCTTTTAAGCCATGCCAAGTGTCATTATATTTTCATGTAAATGTGTGTTGTAATGTTGTAGGGTTACCAAGTGTCATGGTTTTTTGCATGTTATCTCAGTTTACGTGTTTGGGTTCCTGTGTTGTTGTCCCAGTTTGCGTGTTTGGTTTCTGGTGTGTTGTCTCGGTTTGAGTCGTTAGTTTTCGATGTGTTGTCTCGGTTTGTGTCGTTGGTTTTCGGTGTTGTTGTCTTGGTTTGTGTGATTGGTTTTTTGTGTTGTTGTCTTGGTTTGCGTGTATGAGTTCTGTTGTAAGTTTTCTCGATTTGCGTGCTTGGGTTCTGTTGCAGGGTTTTTCTCGATTTGCGTGTTTGGTTTTGTTGCAGGTTTACTTATTTTGCGTGTTTGAGTTCCAGTGTTGTTGTCTCGGTTTGCATGATTGGTTTCTAGTGTTGTACCGGTTTGTGTGTTTGGGTTTTGTTGTGGGTTTTCATTGTCGATTTTGTTGCACGTTTTTCGAGGAGGTATTGTTTAGGTTGTTTTTCATCGTTTGTTGTCTATTTCCTCCCAAGTAGTCAATATTCAATAATAATTCATGTCACATTTGGATATTCAACCTTGGCATATATTATTGAATATTCTCAATCTTACGGGGTCTCCGTAAAGGAAAAGCCAAGTACATTACATTAGGAACATAGGTTCCCTTAGGTACCCATTGATAGTTGCCAACATTTTTATCTCTTCTATCTTTCTTATGGAACCAAGATGAGGTACTGTGTCCCTTTTGGTTGCAGTGATTACAGTGGGCAAAAGGATTTGGCATATGAAATGTTTTTTGAAAATAATTCAAATAGGATTTTCCACCAGTTTTCTTCTTGCCTTTCTTTTTGTCAAAAATAGGATTATATCCTATGCTTGATCAATTATTTGTAAATCTTTGAGCTTTCAAAATTACATTGAGCATTTCACTACCTTTAGTGAATTTCTCAAGCGTTTCTGTGAGGTACACATTCCTTTTCTCTAAATACAGGCATTCTTCACAAACAAGTTTTTTGCAAGAAAGATTTTCAACTTGTTGTTTAAGAGTTATGTTCTCCTTTTTCAAGGCTATACATTCCTCAACAACTTTTTCAAATTCAGATTGTATCTCATTATGCTCATCAAATAATTCGTCACATGTAGGTTGCAAGTCATATACCTCATCATCATTTTCAGGATGCTCTTCTTCTGCAACTAGACAAACGTTTGCAGTTTCTTTTTCCTCTTTGCTTTCTTAATCTGAGGAACCATCTCCCCATATGGCAGATACGTAAGCCTTCTTCTTGAATTGATTGAGCTTCTTCTTCTTCTCCTTATCATTGTATTGTAGCTGAGGACATTCTGATTTGTAATGACCCAGCTTCTCACACTCGTAACAGATAATTTGATCCTTATCCCTAAATTTATGTCATTACTCGAGCTTCCTTTCTCGGGAATCTCTTTCGAAGCCTTGGTCCTTTTTAAAGAACTTCTTGAATCTTCGCATGAACATGCCCATCTCATTATCTTCCTCATCATCTTCGTCTTTTTCTTCCTTTTCTTTCATAGCATTGAGGGCGATAGCTTTGCTTCTACTAGTGTTCACTTCGTCCAGCTCCTTATTGAATTTTAGCTTGCTTTCATATTCAAATAAACTTCCGAACAAAGCAGCCACTGAAGCCATTGCTTCTCCACGGGCCTCTTCTATTGCTGTGACTTTGGCCTCCTAGTCTTTTGTCAACACGTTGAGAATTTTTCTGACCTGAGGACCTTGCTTATATGTTTTGCCCAAGGCTGCCGATTGATTCGTCAGATGAGTGTAACAAAGTTGAAATTAGGCAATAGTTTCTCCGGACTTCATCCAAAGTAAATCATACTCGGTGGTTAAAGTATTGATACGGTTTTCCTTAATGCTGGAAGTTCCTTCATAAGCTATCTCCAAAGCCTTCCACATCTCCTTCGCGGTGGACAGGTTGCATATCCGAAAATACTCTTTTTGACTTAGAGCACTTTGTAGCATTAAGATGACTTTACTGTTGAGAGTGATATTCTTCTTATTGTTCTCATCGAACTCAGCTTCTGTCTTCGGAACTGCAATTGCACCTTCAATCCTTGTAGGTGAAGGTGGAGCTAAATCACCAAAAGGGGGTGAATTGGGGATTTTAAAAACTTTTCGAAATCCTCTATTTTGAACAACTAAAACAGAGAGTAGAGAAGAGCAGCAAGACACAAGAATTTATACTGGTTCGGTCCAACCTCTTAACCTACGTCCAATCCCCAGACTCTCTGGGATTTCCACTGTCACAATTGATTACACCCTCTGTACTCAAGAGTAATTCTCTCACTAGAACTTACTCCCCCTTACAAGTTGTAATCAATGAACCCGATCACCAAGTCCCCTCGACTTGTGATTCTTTACAATAAATGATTTACAGATAAAAACTCTCTCTAAGAGTAGATAAAGATAAACACTGAAGCTTTGTGTATCAAAAGATACAATACAGGTGAAAACTAAAAGAATAAATGTAAGACTTGAATGCAATTCGTTTTCAGCAGATGTGTTAGTTGAGAAGACTTGAATGCTGCTGTATTTATACTAAGAGAGCATTAAATGACCATTGTAATCTTCATCATAACTGTTGCCTTCATTAGACAAGGTTCTGGTTAAGCTTTGGTCTTCTTCTCTCTCTAATCTTCACTTAATCCAGTTGTGCAGAAGTTTAGAGTTGACTTCCTGCAAATTAATCTGTTGGAGTAGCAGCTGCTGGATGTGGAAAACATTCTTTAATCCTTTACAAGCGTGTGCAGACGGATTACCTAAAAGTATGCAACTTTCTGGGTTTTGCATTTAATGTGCTGACATCACTTTTTGCTTTTGCTTTAAACCTTCGATAAACATTCTCTAATTCATCCGAAACTCACTAACAAAGTGGTTAAACATAGCTAGGAACATTAGAGAATAATGATAGGAAGTATTAAGATCAAACAAGAAGGTTTTACAAAATTGTCGAATTTGAATTTCAGATTCAGTGATGTAAATCGAGTTTGGTTTATCAAAACTCGAGTTTTGGACTTTGGCATGTAAAAACGATTTAAGTCCAAAACATCTAAATTGGAGGTTTTCTTCCAAAATTGGAGGTTTTCAACACCTTAAAAATTGCAATGCTCTCGTGTTGGCCAAAACTCGAGGTTTCATATCAAACCTCGAGTTTCCTACGTCTAGAGAGAAAAGTCGTGATTTTGAACTTTGGAACACATTTTGAGTGAAACGTAAACTCGAGTTTATTAGTGAGTAGCCTCGAGTTTGTCACTGTTTATGTCAAAAATCAGTTTTAGTCCTCAAAGTGTAAACCGGAGGTTTCCAATGCAAACTCTAGAGTTTTCTCAAGTTAAAATCATTTTGCTCTCGTAAGGCACAAACTCGAGTTTAGAAACTTAAACTCGAGTTTTCTCAACTTAGAAAACTTTTTGGAAAACTCTTGACCGGACCCAACCGGAGTCTAAACATATAGTCTTGAGTTTGCTTAAGTTATAAAACATTCAAAGCTCTCGATCAAACGTAAACTCGAGTTTGTCAACCGCAAGCTCGAGTTTACAAGTTTTGTAAACTCTTAAAGATTTTTCAACAGGTGATAAACTCTACACAAAAATGGTAGTCCGAGTTTATGAAATATTTCATTTGAAAAATTCTTCCCGCCATAGGCAAACTCGAGTTTGTTGGAGTTTACATGTTTGTAAACTCTTTGAAGATTTTCTCTGGAGATTTCAAACTTGAGGTTTAGAGTGATAGTCTCGAGTTTAAAAATGTTTTGCAATTGAAATGCTCTCGGTCTCTCGCAAACTCGAGCTTACCATAGGTAGCCTCGAGTTTACTCAAAATATGAGAAAACCTTGTAAAAACTCTCAAGTTTAAAATTTAGGTTCAGTCTCGAGTTTAAAATGCAAACTGGCGAGTATTGCCCTCTGTCAGTAGCAAACTCGAGGTTGCCTATTTGCCTATCTAGGCTCGAGTTTGGTGCTGACAGAATGTTTTTGGCTGAAAATAACAAGTTTCGAAGTTCATTTAGCTTATCCAAAAACATCCATACATGTTTACAATTGTCAATTATCATCAAAACACATAGAGAACTAACAGTAGCAACCTAAGGACATACAATCCACTAGGCCCTACAGCCCTACGTATTCCTCAATCATGGCATACAAACATACAACGGTAACATAAAGTACGTGTGTATACAGTTACTACCTGGCACTCAATCATGGCATCTGAACCAGCCACCACCATTGAACCTGGGCCATCAATTCCAGCCACTCACCGACCCCGCTCTAGCTAGTCCACCCTTGTTTGCCGATGACAAAGAGGGAGAAGAGTGAAGAGGGTCCAACTTTTTATTTTGAGTTTCTTTTGTTTAGTTGTATATTTGCTTTTGAAACTCTACTTGTTCAGTTCTATATTTGCTTTTGAAACTCTACTTAACATTCTGTCTGGTTTCTATTTTTCGTTAAATTCTAATGAATGCTTAAGGCCTTGCACATTACATGTTTAAATACTTCACTACAATTTCTGCTGCTAATATCTGATGTTTGAGTTACTGCAGTTTATGTGTTGCATTGTGATTCCAATTGCAAATTGAAATTCTTAAATTTTAAAAAAAAAAATTCCTTAGTTGTTAAACTAAATTTTTCAAAAGCTTAACTCAGTTTTCTCGAACAAACATTTGAGAAACTTGCTTTCCGTATGCACAAATGACCAAAGTTGTTTTTGAAAGCAATTGATTGTTTACAAGTGTTGTCATCATCAAAAAGGGGGAGAATGTTAGTTCTCTATGTGTTTTGATGATAACTGACAATTGTAAACATGTATGGATGTTTTTGGATAAGCTAAATGAACTTTGAAACTTGCTATTTTCAACCAAAAACATTCTGTCAGCATCAAACTCGAGCTTAGATAGGCAACCTCGAGTTTGCCACGCGTGAAGGTCAAAACTCGCTAGTTTGCATTTTAAACTTGAAACGAACCTGAATTTTTAAACATGAGAGTTTTTACAAGGTTTTCTCATATTTTGAGTAAAATTGAGGCTACCTATGGTAAGCTCGAGTTTGTGAGAGGCCGAGAGCATATTGATTTCAAAGCATTTTTAAACTTGAGACCTCTCTTAAACCTTAAGTTTGCACCTCCAGAGAAAATCTTCAAAGAGTTTACAAAACCTGTAAACTCGAGTTTGTTGGAAGCAAACTCGAGTTTGCCTCTCACGGAAGAATTTTTCAAATGAAATACTTCATAAACTCAAGACTACCATTTTTGTGTAGAGTTTATCACCTGTTGAAAAATCCTTAAGAGTTTACAAAACTTGTAAACTCGAGTTTGCAAGTTGACAAACTCGAGTTTACGCTCCGGCCGAGAGCTCTCAATGTTTTATAACTTAAGCAAACTCGGGACTACATGTTTAGAATCCAGTTTGTGTCTGGTCAAGAGTTTTCCAAAAAAAATTCTAAGTTGAGAAAATTCGAGTTTAAGTTTCTAAACTCGAGTTTGTGCCTTACAGAGAGCAAAATGATTTTAACTTGAGAAAACTCTAGAGTTTGCACTGGAAACCTCCGGTTTACACTTTGAGGACTAAAACTGATTTTTGACATAAACAGTGACAAACTCGAGGCTACTCACTAATAAACTCGAGTTTACGTTTCACTCAAAATGTGTTCCAAAGTTCAAAATCACGACTTTCCTCTCTAGACGGAGGAAACTCGAGGTTTGATATGAAACCTCGAGTTTTGGCCAACACGAGCATTGCGTTTTTAAAGTGTTGAAAACCTCCAATTTTGGAAGAAAAACCTCCAATTTAGATGTTTTGGACTTAAATCGTTTTTACATGCCAAAGTCCAAAACTCGAGTTTTGATAAACCAAACTCGAGTTTACATCGCTGATTATGAAATTCAAATTTGACAAATTTGTAAAACCTTCTTGTTTGATCTTCATACTTCCTATCATTATTCTATAATGTTCCTAGATATGTTTAACCACTTTGTTAGTGAGTTTCGATGAATTAGAGAATGTTTATTGAAGGTTTAAAGCAAAAGCAAAAAGTGATATCAAGACATTAAATGCAAAACCCAGAAAGTTGCATACTTTTGGGTAATCCGTCTGCACATGCTTTGCAAAGGATTAGAGAATGTTTTCCACATTCAGCAGCTGCTACTCCAACGGATTAATTTACAGGAAGTCAACTCTGAACTTCTACACAGCTGGATTAAGTGGAGATTAGAGAGAGAAGACCACCAAAAGCTTAACCAGAACCTTGTCTAATGAAGGCAACGGATATAATGAAGATTACAACGGTCAATTAAAGCTCTCTTAGTATAAACTGAGCAGCATTCAAGTCTTCTCAACTAACACATCTGCTGAAAATGAATTGCATTCAAGTCTTACACTTATTTCTTCAGTTTTCAACTGTATTGTATCTTTTGATACATTGTGCTTCAATGTTTATTCTTATCTACTCTTAGAGAGAGTTATTTCATTGTGAATCATTTATTGTAAAGAATCACAAGTCTGGGGATTTGGTGATTGGGTTCATTGATTGCAACTTGTAAGGGGAAGTAAGTTCTAGTGAGAGAATTACTCTTGAGTACAGAGGGTGTAATCAATTGTGATAGTGGAAATCCCAGAGAGTCTGGGGACTGGACGTAGGTCAAGAGGTTGGACCGAACCAGTATAAATTCTTGTGTCTTGCTGCTCTTCTCTACTCTTAGGTCATCTCTGTTTTAGTTGTTCAAAACAGAGGATTTCAAAAATATTTAAAAATCCCCAATTCACCCCCCTCTTGGTGATTTAGCTCCACCTTCAACTACCAAGCTTGAGATGCATTCAGGGTGGTTAGGGTTTGAGGCCCTGGCTACTGCGATTTCCTAGCGCTGAGGATTCCGGGGCTGGCCTTGTTAGGTGGCTCAACGGTTAAGAGCATTCGAGGCTTGCCATATTATGTGGCTCAACACTATATGGACATCTAGGGCTTGCCTTGGTAAGGCAGCTCAACGACATGTTGTTGAGATTGTGATTGTGATTCTAAATGCATATATGATGTGTTTTGCCATTGTGGTTGTGTTTTTCCTAGTTGTGGTTTGCATTCATACACTGCATACATATGTATTTGAGTTTAACAGTTACTCTGGGTTTCAACTCTAAACTCCAAACTATTTTAAAGTTCAAGTGATAGACGTTGAGTAGTTCAGACTTTCTGGGAAGGTAATGGCATGAAGTAGAAGAATAAAAAAAATAGGGAATGTCGTATCTCATTTTGTATACTTATTGTTTTGGGATGATTGTATAAATTTATACTTTCTATCTTGTACTTACTTTTGGATGACTGTACCCTTAACCCTACGGGGACTATTTACTTTTGATTATCGTACCTTTACCAATATATTGTGGTTGCCCAAACCGATCAAATGCTCTACCACGCACACTTTGATTTATGTTAAAAAGGTTTAATTAGCAAAGGAAAGGTAATAAGTAAAAAGAATCCCTCTAACCCGCTATCCGGAAGGGTGAGGCCGGTAGGGGTGTAACAATCATACTTTACGGTTAATTATTATAACCATTATATGTATTTTTGTTTTTACCGATATAATGTTGGAAGATGAATCATTTATAAGGGTTACATGACAATTGTTTCTTAAAAATGTCATATTTGTCATGAAATAAATGATGGTTATTAACCACATTTGTTATTTTTGGATCTTTGCGAATTCCACCTCTCAATACATGACAATGAACATATTTAACTGTTATGTTTTAGTATTATATTTCTTACTCAATCTCCACCTCGACATATATGATATTTATTTATTGTAACTGTTATTTATTAAGCGTCATATATGCCTGAATTTGTAGTAGTGAATGTAGTCAATATCAGTGTTGTGAAAACGCCGTTCAGAAACGTAGAAACGTTTGTTTCTACGTTTTTTGGCCAGAAATCATGGCGAGACGGGTGTAGGAACGGATTTTGAGTTGACACGATTGAAACGTCGTGTCAACTTGGTAAAATCGGTAGAATCGGTGAGTTTACCGTGTTGGACGCTGGCTGCTGTTTCTTCTTCGACCATCACTGGCTACTTCTTCTTCATCGCCGATCATTTGTCGAATCTCACTTGTGGTGGAGGGTGAAGGAAGGAGGTCGGCCGGCGCAAAGTGATGGTGGTGAAGGTGAAGACCACGGTGACTTCGAGGAGGTGGAGGTTGATGATGAAAGATGAAGGTCAAGGTCCAAGTCCTGTCTCGCGGTCTTGGTTCTCAATATATCGATCTCCCCTTATCGTCTTGCGTTCCGCACCCTAATTGGTTACTGGTCAAAATGCAAGTTTTGACCAGGGACCTCACCGCAAACATTGAAAGTTCTGAAGAAGGGACTTAAGTGTGAATATTCAACATATTTGTGGGGCGTAACAAAGATTTTAATATATATTATGATAACGAGTTTGAACTTAATTATTTTCTTAAGTGTTTGGACTTAAATTTGTGATGACTTTAATGTATTGGTGTGTTTTGGTTTTATATATGTTGGATTTTATTGTTTTTGTAGTACGTAGTAAACTCTTACGTTTCGTTTACGTTTTACAATTTTATGTTTTTGCTCACCCTTATGTTTCTACATAGACTCTACGTCCTAACAACACTGATCAATATGCTTCATAAACTTATAAAGTATACTGTAACGAAATCGTTGTTTGCAACATGCCTCCTATGACTATGTCAAGTCTTATTTTAGTGAGGATATTTGTTTGAGAGTCTGTAGGAATTGCTTTCTAGACTAAGTGGAGTTATTAGGTTTAGCCTATGTGCCGATCACGACTCGGGTTTTAGCTCGTGATATTTACATTTATAAAAATTTCTTCTAATTGCTATTTTGTTTTTTTTTAGCAAAGGTTATACTTCTTCCGATCTTAATTATAGAACATATTTACAAGATTTTGGAGAGATTAAAGATAGTAGTTAAATTAGTTAATTATATTTATTTTTCTAAAAATACCCTTATTTAAAAAAAGCTCCATAAGTAGTTGGAAGTTGAAACACGAAACTTAAAAGTGTTCAAATGGTTAACTCGCGAGGTTAATTATACAAGCAAGATTTGACTCTTAAAATATCGTCAAATTCTGGAATATATAATTATCTTTTACCTCTCACGAAAATAAGAGCATCCACAGGCCATTTTCATCCGTGAGGAAGTTTAAGTGCCCAATGTAATTTCCACGAGAGAGAGAGAGAGAGAGAGAGCCAAGTGTAAGAATATATATAGAATATACGGGTGCATTATTAAATTATCATTATGTTTAATTATAATTCAGAAAATATCAATAGGGGTATTTTGTGAAGAAATTGACAAAAATTAGGACTTTATCCTATAATTAGGAATAAGATAAACTCTCAAATATTGTCTTATAATTAGGACTCGGGGAGTACTATCTTTTTATTTGAAAAATATGAATTATATTAAAATTCACTATATTACATTGCTAGAATCTCTTTAGTGTTGTGGGTTTAAAAATGCAACAATAATTAGAAAATAATATACTTTAAATGAGTATTATACTTGAAAAATTTTAAATACCTTTTCTTGGTAATAATACCTTCCAGTGAATTCATTAAGCAAATTATGTTAAACATCAGCGTGTGCAATGGAGTATTTACAAAACAAATTTGCACTTGTTACGGACTCGTAAGAGGCCCATTTAATGTATGGCCCAGCAAGGGGCAACCTACATGAGCTAGAGACGGTGGCATGCCACTTGGGCTTGAAGGCACAAAGGCTCGTGAGTCCAAACCCTAACCCTACAGGTAAATTCTATAAATAAGAGGTAAACCCTAAAAGTATGATAGACACTCTCTCAATTACTATTCTGCCATCACTGTGCACACGCACCACCCGCTTTTGGCTAACGCCTATTTGTGCAGAGTGATCTACCATACTCATAGGCATCTGATCCATAGGTACCTAAGAGATAGTTATCGATCCAATATCAACGTACTAGTCTAACGAACTGGACATCTTTGTCAACCTAAATAGAACAGGACTCAACAATGTTTACAACATTGAAATTAAAATTAGTTTTGTTTAGGTTATACCCTTTTTACATATCCAATTTCACCAACTCTACATGTGCAATTAATTTGAAAAATATTGGATTTTCATTCTTTCTTCTTCTTTTTTTTTCTTTTAAATTGCTCTCCTTTTTGAGCCCTCTCTCTCTATATATATATAGAGAGAGAGAGAGAGAGTGAAGAAAGAATTTCATTTCTCAAAAGATGTACAAAAGAAAAGAATGAATTTCATTTTTAAAAAAAAAAGAATTAGCCCTCTCTCATCCTGAAGCTTGAATGATGAGCCTCTAGTGATAGCATTCTTGCTTTGTGGATTGCTTAATAGTAGCGTGTAGAGATTGCAAAGGGAAAGATACCAAACTTCGTTTATAGTAAGAACTAACGATTCTTTACAATTGTTTGGGACCAATTTTGCATTCCTTTGTTTTTTTTCATGTTACTTTCACTTTATTCGATCTTCAACAACTCTTTAATTTACATTTAAGCTAAATCACTTCCCTTTATTGTTTTTTCGAGTATCATTTCCTTACTTTATGGCCCTTCTCACTAAATATTGTTTAATGCATGTGGGCATTTTTTAAATGATTATCCTTTTTTTGGGTATTACATTTCACTTTAATTTATTCTTTATCACCCTCTTTACTCTCGAGCCAGGTCGATCATATTGCTTTATTCGGCATCATTTTTTTTTTGGGGGTATATTATTCAGCATCATTTTCCTTTGTTTTTTTCATGTTACTTTCACTTTATTCTATCTTCAACACCTCTTTAATTTACGTTTAAGCTAAATCAGGGATGGACCTAGAAAAATATTGAAGGGGGCACAATTGGTGGGGGTTTAGGGGTTCAAGGGCGGCGCCCTCGAATTTTTATTTTTTTTTTGGGTTTTTAAGGAAAATTTTAAATGCATTAAAAAACAAAAAAATATAAATAAGAAAAAAAATATATCAAAAACATATTTATGAAATCAAGTGAATATTGATCATGTAATAAGAGATGCAATTATTTTACAAATCTGTTATTTAGAAAAGCAAGGCTAAGTGCTGTTAGAAATGCAGCTACATAAATTACAATGAAAGGTGGACACTTAATAAGTTCAAGTACATATATTTTAATAATAAAGTATATTACAATAAAAATAATTACAATGTTATTCTTTTAGACCTTATTTTTTGAAATTTCATTATCATTGTCTTTTTATCAATGCTATCAAATACATATTTTTCAATATAAGGCACTAAACAATCATTCAACTATTCATCCCTAATCCGATTACAAAGTACAATCATGATGTATTAAAGGTGGATAATCATTCAAACATATATTAATTTAAATTAAAAAAAAAACTCGAATTTTGGGGGGGCACTTGCCCCCCAACTGCAAACGTGGGTCCACCTCTGAGCTAAATCACTTCCCTTTATTGTTTTTTGAGTATCATTTCCTTACTTTATGGCCCTTCTCACTAAATATTGTCTCATGCATGCAGGCATTTTTTAAATGATTATCCTTTTTCTTTTTTGTTATTGCATTTCACTTTAATTTATTCTTTAACACCCTCTTTACTCTTAAGCCAGGTCATATTGCTTTATCCGGCATCATTTTTTTTTTTTTTGGGGGTATATTATTCAGCATCATTTCCTTGCGTGGTCCTTACCCATTCCTGTCTTTTGGGTTTGTGTAGTCACCAAGAATGGGTCTCCTACACTATTCACACTTCAATGTAACGGATATAAAAAAAGAACATAAGTTATATGTATGTATATATATATATAAGTTAACCTCAATTAGATCCAACCCCTATATATTTACTATAACGGAGTAAAGAAATAATTGACCTAAGTGTGGGTCTATATGTGTGTGTCAGTTGATAAATTAATCTTTTATAATTTAGTGTGTGTATATTTGACTCAATTGTAATTTAATCCTTAAACGTTATTTCAATCCAATTCAGTGCTTCTAGTTTTTAATTTGTTGAAACTTGGTCATTGAACTATAACTCACTGTAACTTATACTAGAATATAAAGGAGTCCTAAATTAATTAATTAAAGAAGAGATTAAAGGTATATATTATATTGTGAGAAGGGAGTCATATCAAATAACTTATGCCATTTTGATAAAAAGAATACCTTAACATATGCCGGTATCTAAAATTCTAATATCTTGGTCCCTATAATTTTAACCATTTAAAACTTTAGGACCTAAACTTAATGAAATAAATAATTTTATTTTTTAAAGTAGGGATTGATATTTAAATAGTTAAACTATAAAGGCTATATTGTATTGAGTTGAAATTCAGAAATTAAGTTTCAATTGAGTCAAAATTATAAGGACTATATTGTATTAAATTAAAATCTAGGAATTGTGTTACAAACAAATCAAAACTAAAAAACTTTAATTTTTCGTAGATAAGCAATCAAGACTGCAAAAGCTTCGGTGTGCAATTAAGTTTATTCTGAGATTGTCCCCATAAAAACTTTTTCTTCACCCCGCCATATTGTATGTTGCCTTTTTCATTTTGCTGGCTTGGGTGCTGTTCAAATCTTGTTCAATTAACAAAATTTAATGAATTCTCACCCCAAACAATTCAGACGATCAATATAAGCGAACTAAAGCCCAAATTATCAAATTAATACCAGTAGAATTTAGGTCTATTAAAGAATATTTTAAGCAATAATCAACTTACACCATGGTTATTAAATTAAGGAAAAGAATAAATAATATTTTTTTTTTTACTGAAACATAATAAAAATCATAACTTTTTTTACTGTATGTTCCCTCTCATAAATATTTTTTAATATAACACATATTTAATAAGTTATTGGCTCTTTCTCTATGTTGGTGAGAGATTTGAAAGTAACTTATATTTTGAATTGATACTTTGATAGACAAGATTATAGTTATAGTTGGTTGGGTACATGATACCAAACCTGTGCAGTTCAAAATTTAAACATTAACAAAAAAGAGGAAAACAGTAATAAGCATGTACTGTATTTAAACGATGGTTTACTACAAACTTGGTAAGAAGTTTCCAACAACCATTATATATATAGACCCACACACAAGGTTGATTAACTTGTATATTTTCTTGTTGCCTTAAACATGCTCTCTTCCATCTCCGATTTTCAGAGGAAAATATGGAACAAGTGGAACGTCCGCATATTTATCCTCTTCAGTCTCTTCCTTCAGATCTTCCTCATCGTGTCTGCTCCTTCCAGAAAACGCACCCGTCGACGCTTCTTTGTGTCCTTTGTCTGGTTGGCTTACCTTCTCGCCGACTGGGCTGCCAGCTACTGTATAGGACTCATCTCCAACAATCAAGAGCAAAAATCCAGTCTTTCTCAAAGCGATTACCTCATGGCATTTTGGGGTCCTTTCCTTCTCTTGCACCTGGGTGGCCCAGATACCATCAGTGCTTTTGCTTTGGAGGACAACGAGCTCTGGCTCAGGCACCTTTTCGCCCTCATTTTCCAGTCACTCACTACTGGTTATGTCTTCCTTTTGACGGTTCCTCACAACACCACATTATGGTTACCCACAATATTGATGTTTGTTGCCGGATTAATCAAGTACGCTGAGAGAATCCGCGCTTTATACGTCGCGGCCATCAATAATTTCAAGAAATCCTTGCTTCCACGTCCTGATGCGGGGCCTAATTATGCAAAGCTCATGGAGGAGCACTATTCAAAACTAGAGGCCGGGCTTCCAGCAGAAATCATCGTGATTCCGGAGCTTCATCAGAAATCCGACAATATTGCAGAGCAGAAGAATGACAGGAATGATGATCATGCAGATGGTGATGTTAAAAAAGAGGATATTCTTCAGTTGGTGCAGAAAGCTTTCTCCTTCTTCAGCAAGTTTCAAGGTCTCATTGTTGACATGATATATAGCTTCAATGACCGCCTCGACAGCCAGAAATATTTTCAAAGTACAACGCCGAAAGAAGCTCTCATGCAAATAGAAATTGAGCTCAATTTCATGTATGAAGTTTTCTACACCAAGGCCTCGGTGATTCGCCAACATTGGTTCTGGTTCTGCGGGAAATTTGTTTCCTTAATGTTAATTATGGCCACTCTCCTACTCTTCATTAAGGAAGAAAGGCATGGTAATGATTTCAACAAGTTGGATGTTAGGGTCACTTATGCGTTGCTGTCTGGCGCTCTGTTCCTCGATGTCATGGCTCTTGTCATGCGGGTTTTCACCGATTACACTGCCACCCTCTCCGACGAATCTCTGATAGATTATGGCATAGCTTCCTTTTACCAAAAATTCCGAATCAGTGTTTTTAAATGTCTGAATGAAAGATTCTTAGTCCGCTTCCTCAGGTTGAGGAAACCAACTTGGTCAAAAATTGATACAGGCCCTTATGAAGGCTGTGAAAAACTGTCCACCAAATTTATATTTCGAAGGTGGTCTGGATCAATCCCGGGGTACAATCTACTAAAATACTGCCTGGACGAGTCATTTTCAAGGGTTCCTAAGAATCGTCAACTCCCTTCGGGGGCACATGATAAAATTAGACCAATGCTGAATTTTAGTACTATTTGTCAAGTCATTCAGCTTGTGCGCTTCAAAATCGTGGTACCTATACAAGACTTTTTGTATCAACGAGTCGAACGTTCTCGTTTCAAATATTTCCTTGATCAATCGAGGTATCAGTCCACAAATCCATTCCTCAGAGAGCTTTGGGAATATATCTTTGTTAATCTGAAAGAGAAATCCGGTGAAACTCAAGATATAGAGGCCATCCAAAGCATATGTTCTGCCAGAGGTGAGCGGGTTATCCAGAAAGTTCTGCAAAATTTGAAGCCAAACGTGGATCCCGCAAAAATTGTAGAGCAATTAGAAAGCTTGGAGCCATATTTGGATCTCAATGAAGTTCCCGAGCAATCAGAAAGCATGAAGCCATGTGTGGATCCCGAGGAAGTTGCAGATCAATTAGAATGGTTGATGCCATTTGTGGATCAAATAGAAAGGTTGAAGCCATTTGTGGATCCCAATGAAGTTACCTTTGATGAAAGCCTCCTATTGTGGCACATTGCAACAAATCTCTGTTATTATGCCGTGGACGACACAGTGAAGGCACTCAAGAGAGAAATCAGTATGCTTCTCTCAGATTACATGCTATACCTCCTGATTATGCAGCCTAATATGATGTCGGCCATAGCAGGAATCGGACAAAAGAGGTTCCAAGATACATGTGAAGAGGCCAAAATATTCTTCAATAAGAGGGTTTCAGCAAATGGAGATAAGGAGGCTATGTGGAAGGAAGCTTGCAAAACTCTGAAGAAAGTGCCAACAGAACAAAATCCCATTGATGTGAAGGGGGATAGGAGCAAATCACTCTTGTTTGTTGCATGTCGTTTGGCCAAAGAGTTAGAAAAGTTAGGAGATAGGAAATGGGGAATCATAACTTGTGTTTGGGTGGAATTGTTGTCTTATGCTGCTTGTCATTGCAGGCCTACGGGACACGTTCAGTTACTGAGTAGAGGTGGCGAATTCATTTCTTTTGTTTGGCTCTTAATGGTTCATTTGGGGCTGGGCACTCAGTTTCAAATCAAGGAAGGTGACGCAAGGGCCAAACTCATAGTGAGTAAGTAACTCAATTAATTTATGTAATGGATTACTTATTTTCTCAATTATATTGGTTTGGTTATTATTTTATTTAGCGACTGACCAATTAAAGATCAATCAGTTGCAGATAGATTGTCATTAGGATACTTGGTAGTGCAATTTTCACTTAAATAATTGGTGCACCTTGTAAAACTTCAGAAGTATGAGTGTTCAATGTTGGTAGTGCAAGTTGTAAGTATTTGTAATCTTAGTTGTAAATAATTTACTCTTCACACGTGATTTCTTTTTGGAGAAACTATAGGCCATCATAATAAATTTACATATTTAGCCTCATTGCCAATAAAAAATTTATAAATTTGGTCATTAGCAAAATTTTTCCTTTTTATTATGCAAATGCACATTTTCTTGACAATCTTGGTTGTGACAAACATATACTTTCATGATTTTCTTGGGTAAGGCATGGGTGGAAAGCATTATTTTCTTTAGGGTTAAAAGACATTTTTGTCCTTCAACTATTCTTGCTGGAGCACCAAGTATATTACACTATCAAGTATTGTAATGTTATCCTCAAACTTAATTAAGGCCGGCATTGCAATATGTTACTATCATTAAAGGGAACATAATCAACTGTTAATTGTGTGGTAAGGGCTACACATATCTATAGATATTTTTAGAGAACTATTATTCTTAAAGATCAAATTGGAGTATTTATCACTCAAACTACAAAAATTCATAAGGATTCATTCAAAAAACTGAACACTCACGTTACTTTAATTTTAAAAATCACATTTTATCTTGCCACATACTCCCTCAATTTTATTAATACCAGTTTGCCCCAATGTTATAACCTAAAAATTATTATGCATATCTATGGGCCATGTCCAGATTTATTAATCATTATTCTTTGATGTAGATGTAAGATTATGATGATTACATTTGGAGTTTCGTTTGTAACATAATACTGCTCGATATGAAGTAATTAAATTATGGCTTTCTCGTATTTTTGAGAAGCAGTGTTTGCCATTTAGCTTATTGCAAGCGTATAGATCACAAGTAGTATAAAAAGTTGTCATTTCCACAAGGATTAAAGAAAAAGTAGGGTAACTAATGTTATTATGCTGTTTAGTTTGGTTGGACAAAGTCATTATGAGTATTTAAATTTGTATAAACAATTTTGGCTCAAAACAAACTAAGTTGGAATGAGCAAGGAAAAATTTGTTTCTAACTTCAAAAAAGTGAGGCTCTAAGATCACTCCTCCCTGTTTTTGTCAAAGAATAAAAAGTATTGGAACAACTTTTTCAAGTCACAACCAACATGATGTATTTTCAAAGAACTCATTTATTAAGACCCAATATGTAGAATAGTCATTAAGACCCAATATTTTAATAACGATAGTAGGTTAATAGATAAATATCTTTGCTATTAACAAACTATCTATTCAAGCATGAATTACAAGATTAGTATGACTTTATCCAAGTTCTTTGAACAAGAAGATCTCTCTCAAGCATCATCTCATTCAACAAATCAATCTAAGTGGAGGCAAAACAATAAGAAGCATGAACCCTAAAGTAAAATCAATACATAATACTTCATTAAATGCTAGAAAATAGAAAATAACAAAGTCTCAATCCATATAGAGGTTCATAGTAATCTTAGAAGAGAAATGCTTAGCTACTCATAGTTTTAAGTACAGAAAATCCATACAATACAACTGAGTCCGTAGCTAAATAACAACAAAAAGAGAGGAAGAGTAACCAAACCAAGGTAGAAATCCCAAAATCTCTTAAAATCACCACCCAAGGCTCCAAACTTGCTTAGAACTCCTTCCCAAGCTCTCTCTCTCTCTCTCTCTCTTTCTATCTTCAACTTCTCCAAGTCAAGAATGTGTGCTTTTTGACACTTTTCCCTGTGTTAAATAATCTATTGCTGTTTCAGAAATCAAAATGCACAGATATACATTTCTATATTGGCCTTGGCAACTTTTTCACTTGCTAAGTTGAGTGGAACAAAGAGCCAATTTTTTCTTGATTCTTTACTTACCTCGGAAAGTTTGCCACTTGGTAGAATTCTTCTTCAAGGTTATTCTTGCCTCGGCAAGTTTGCCACTTGCCGAGGCAAGTGTCACAAAGAGCTCATCTTTTTCTTTTTCTTTTACTCACTCTCAGTAAGTTTGTACAGGTTCCTTTCTTCTTCTTAGAGGACTTCAAAACTTATCTCCATCCTCCTATGAGAGAGGATTTATATATTCCCAATTGAATCACATTTGATTTTTGTTTGATACTTTGATATGCGCATTTTCTTCTATAAACTTCTTTCTATGCACATCTTGAATCCACAATAGGTAAAAAAAGAGAAGAAAATGTGCTAGAATGTTATCAATTTCTAAGAGCTAACACACCCCCAAACTTAAGCATTTGTTTGTCCTCAAGCAAAAATGTTTATCCTCACCAAATTTATCAATTACTTGCCATTGATGCATGAATAAATTTGTCTTCATCAGCTGCTCAAAGAATGATATCAAACAGAAAACCAAGAAAACATGCAAAGATGAACACTTTATAGATTTAAAACATGATTTTCAAGAATTTCTAAGTGTGAGTGTTTGACTGGAGTTAACATGTATTCCTCTTGCCCTTGCCAAAGTTGCAAGCAACACTTCAAATCATATACCAATATTCAAACAATCAATTCCATCATCCTCTAATTCCTTCCTTTTTTTTTTCTTCAAATTCACTACACTTGACTTAAAAATCGAAGGGACTTTTTTAGCTTGTAATGGGGCTAGGGGTTAGGGTTTTCCAAAGAAAAGGTAAACGATAATAAGCAAATACCTCAAAATAGATGATAACTATTCAAGGGTTTTCTTCCTTTTCTCACTAAACATAATCCCCCTAACTTAAAACCAAAGTAATCTCTTTCATATCAAGTCTTCTTGTAAACATATATATTTCTTTTTCTTTTTCTTTTCACTACTACAAAAAAGGTCTATAACGTCCATTTATTTCGCCTTTTAACGTCTAAAAACGTGGGGACGTCTATCCGGGAGGCGAGAACGTGGAGACTTACGGAGTCTAAATATTTCTTAGACTCCATAAGTGGAGACTTATGGAGTCTAAATATTTCTTAGACTCCATAAGTATATATTTAAAAAAAAAAACAAAATAGATGGGGACGGTGACGGCGTTAAACACAAATCGAGAAGTTTGAGATCCGAAAATACATCTAGAATGAAAAAAATCCAGAACGCAATAAACATATCTAGGAAGTTCAAGATCTGAAAAAAAATCCAAAACGCAATAAAACAGATCTAAGAAATTTCATATCTCAAAAAAATCCGTAACACAATAAACAGCTCTAAGAAATTTTAGATCCGGAAAAAATCCTAACGCAATAAACAAAACATCACCAGACCTATCATCTATAGCACATTGAAAGCTTTAGGAACACATATCTGAATTTGTGTTTTTGAAAAATAACAAGAGCAACTCAACATTTTTTTAAAAAAACAAATTCTATATATCCGTGTTTTTGCTCACCTTCGCCATCGTCCTGCTTCATTAGCTCAGATCTGAATTTGATTTCACTAAAAGAAGACAGAGAGGCTTGCATTTCCGGAAAAAGATGACGAGGAAGACGCACGATGGTTGACGGAAAAAGACGAGGAGGAAGACGAGCACGAACCACGCTAACGGTGAAGGGAGGACGGCGAAGGAGGGGCGATGACGGAGGAGGGCCGACGATGAAGGTCTCAAAAGATCTCGAAATGAAGGTGTAGAGTAGAGAAGGAAGACGATTGAAATAAAATGAAATGAAGTGCCGAAGAAGAAAAAGTCGTGACTTTTGGAGTCTAAGTTTAAAACTTAGACATGATTTTTGGAGTCTAAAAATTAGACTCCAAAAGTGTCTCTCACGGCCCCACACATAACCCCCTGCTGCACCACGTGACCTCCTGCTCTACGACGTGACCTTTTGTTCTGCTGTACGAGATGATTTTTGGAGTCTAAGTTTTGAACATAGACTCCAAAGGTGTCTCTCGCGGGCCCCACACATAACCCCCTGCCGCACCACGTGACCCCTCGCTCCACGACGTGACCTTCTTTTTCGTTGTACGACATGATTTTTGGGGTCTAAGTTTAAAACTTAGACTCCAAAAGCATGGCTTTTGGAGTCTAAGTTTTAAAATTAGACTCCAAAGGTGTCTCTCGTGAGACTTTTGGAGTGTAAGTTTTAAACTTAGACGCCAAAAGTCAACTTTTAATTACAAGAATGCCACCGCCTTTATTTTTACTACCTTTTTTTAACTACAAGTACTACGAGACTTCAGCCACATTTATGTTAATATTTTGTTTATGGCTTTTATAGACTTGGATGTTTATTGTTTAATGATGAATTTGTTTTGAATTTTGAGTACATTTTTATTTTTGAGTATTTATGTGTGTATCTTCGGTTTAGCAGTCATCCCGCAATGCGCTATGCCACTAGCATTTTTTGGGCCACCCGCTACGAGCCGCTATCTAGGATTGACTACTTTGATCTGTACATGATCATATACACAAAATTTACAAACATCAATAACTAACAAAAATTATGCCGTCAATAGCCTAACCAAGAGCTATAATTGTGGTCATCACTAGCCATTAATGGCTAGGAAATTAACAATTACAACAGGCAATTCATTAGAAATAAAAAATTATAAGAGCCGCTCAAACTAGCCATTAGTAGCTAGGAAAGTCATATTCATATGTTGTCAGAATATTAGGAAATAAATCACCCATTTATTAGGATGCCTTGATTAGTGCCCTGATTATAGGATCTTAATTATTGATTTATTATTCTTAATTAGGTTTTACTGTATTTCCTAATTTATCTCCTTTACCTCCTCTGTTCTCCCTTGCTTCACCTATAAGTAAGTTGTAATCCTCTTCATCAAATAAAACAAATACTGAGAATGATTATACCTCTTAACTTCAATGTGGTATCAAAGCGTGACCATCCGTTCAAAGGCTTAGAGAGCGAGAGTGAATGACTCCATGCTCACAAATAAACCTAAGATGATCAGCGGGGCAAGGTGATTTGGATCAGAGGTGCTGGTGGGGGTTGTATTAGGGTTCAGGTCGACCAAAGAGAGTTAGGTTTGAGGGGAGGTGAGGGATTAGCCTCTAACTTCAGTCTCCCTCCATCTCCTCTCCCCATCCCCTTCCCCACGCCCCCTCAGGTTATGGGTTGAGGGAAGGGATACTAGAAAAAAAGATTTTAAGAGGATATTGACTAAATTGTCATTAAATAATAATCACCATAAGCCCTAGGCTATCCATTATAAAATCTTAAATATTTTACCTAAGTAAATAATGAAAGTTAGATTAATTGAGATGCAAATGATGCAATTATGCTGCACAGCTTCCGTAATGCTACAGCATAGCTGCCTTCATAATGTTATCCAGTCAATCCACTACTATGCTATACAGAAGCTTTCGTGTCCTGTAAGTACAATCCTAGCTATACTTCTTCCATATTCCTATGACGATTTTCTAGATCAAATTATCAACCCTAATCAAGGTGTGTGGTTATGAGCGGTAGACCCATTCTTGTAGCCTATAATGATAGGTCAAGCCTTGCACCAGCCTACTTAGCAAACAATGTCTATCAGATGTCTAACCCCGACTCCCTTCTAACAAGTTGAGGCCACTGATCTAGCCCTTAGCTTCCGCTAACCGACAAGAGATTAAAATATTGATAAACAAATTGAATTTATTTAATTAAAGAACTAGCAAACTGGGTTCATTTTATGCTTAAGAATTCATCCTCACTCGCCTAAAGGAAGTTTAGTTCATGACTGATGAAGGAATCACCAAACAAATTACAATAGAATAGCCCATGAAAAGATAAAATAGAAATTAACAAAATAAACAGAAAGTTTGCCAAGGAGTCGACGGCATAGGAGATGTCTATCACATGACATATCCATGTCTTTTAGTCTTTCTCTCACTACAGGTAAGGATTTTGGCTTTCTTCTGAAGCTCTTGTGCTTCGTGAGTTTTCTCCTCTTCTTTGGAGTCTAGTCGAATAAAAGTTCTGTTGGCTCCTTCATGACTTCGCTTCCTTTTTAGGGTTAGCCATCTTTTCCTTTTATAGTCAATTTACTTGCGGCGTACGTCTAGCGAGCAGGGCATTTCTAAATCTGTCAGGTCCAACTGGTCCACTTTCCAAATTTGGTTGATTGATTCTGCTGGTATTGCGGGATTCTCAAAATCTTATCTTTGATCTTTTGAATGTTCTAATTCAATACGTCAGCAATCCAACCGCTGTCTACACGTTCACTTAATAACCTGCACTTAATCTCTTGAAACAGCCTCAAGGAAAAGTCAAGACATATGGTGCATAGCACTGCTTCACTTACAATGCTATAGCATTTTGGTTGCATTGTATTGCGGGTACGTCATGGCTGACCCAATGCTATAGCATAGTATCGGCTATGCTATGTGCTTTTGCAATAAACCTCAAACTTGCCCTTTTCTTATGTACATGTGTAGGATGATTATGCAATTACCACAATTTATGAGATTTATCCTACTTTTCCCTACATGCGTGAATTATGACATATTTGCTCAAATTAGATACAATCAAGTTCATATTCACCATACAAAACAACCACACATTATAGGGAAAACATGGCATAAATAGTACTTATCAATGACTTTCTGCTCTATTATTATTGTCTTTAAGATTTCTTTAATCATAGTACCTTCCTCATAGCATATCTCAGCTATTTCCAAATCATAGTAGAAATATCTCACTACTTCAGAACAACAGGGAAGATGAATGGACAACCAAAGCTTATAGTGTATAGAATTGTTCGTGGCCTTAAGCTTCTTTACGTTGTAGTTAGTTGGACCTACCAATATGTCTTCCTCTTCCTTTGTATAAGTTAGTGCTTTGAGTGTTGCCTCCAATATATTTCTCCTTTTTTAGCATCAAAGATTCTTAAATTTGATAGTTTTCGCTTGTAGTGCATTGATGAATCCTCTTGGATAGAACAAATTCTCCTGCAAAAAATTTAAATATTTCTTTCAAACAAATAACATATAGTCCAAAGAATATAAAATTTTCTAATTAAGATCATACAAGGAAAATATATGGTTAACTCATCAACAAAACTAATCAATTGTTAATGAATGTGGATGAGTATGCTAAAGGTATTTTATTCAAATAAAGGAGATAAGCTTTTAAAATATAGAACACACATTGTTGGTCGATTTCCTTATTGGTAAGTGAACCAATCAAACAAATAATAAAGAGTAAGTAGAGTATCGTCCCACGTAGATTGCGATATGATGGTGACATGCATTCACGCCAACAAATTGTGTAAAGAAAGTAAAATAATATATGATTGATTTAGGACTTTTGTGATTATAACTAATTAAGACTGAAAATAACAAATGATCACAGTCGTAAGAAGATATCAGTAAAAGATAAGTTGAGCATCAGATTTCATCCTAAGTGCATCAATCCCCTAATTGCCTTAACACATTACTATAACAATTATTCTACACAGCTTCCGCAATGCTACAACATAGCTACCTTTTACAACATTATTCAGTTAACCCACCACTATATTATACATAAGCTTCCGCGTCCTTCACATACAACCGAAACTATACTTCTCCTATATGGCTATGGCGATTTTCTAGTTAAGGTTTTCTTTTCAAATCAAGGTGTTAAGGTTATGAGTGGTAGACCCATGCCCGAAGCCTACAATGATAGGTCAAGCCTTGCACCGCCTTGCCCAAAAACACCGCTATCGATGTCTAACCTTGACTCCCTTCCAGTAAGCCAAGGCCACTGATCTAGCCCTTAGCTTCCGTAACCGACAGAAATTAATAATACTAATAAACAAACTGATTTTATTAAATTAAGTACTAGCAACTAGGTTCATTCTACACTCAAGAATTCAACCTCGCTCAGCCACAAGAGGTTTAGTTCATGACTGACGAGAGAATCACTAAACAGACCACAATAGAATAGCCTATGACAAAAGATTAACTAAAATTAATAAAAGAACAACAGAAAGCTTGGCGGAGGGTTTGACGGCGTAGGAAAGGCCTGTCACTTGACAACTCCACATCTTCTCATCTCCATCTCACTACAACAAAGGAATTGGGTTCTCCTGGAATTCTCGTGCTTAGTGCTTCTCTCCCTCTTCTTTCGAGCCTAGCTAAATAGGAATGTTCTTTGGCTCTTTATGACTCGACAACCTTTAGGGTTAGCCATCTTTTCCTTTTATAATCAAGTTTGCTTGCGGTGTAAGTTCAATGAGTTGAGCCTTTCCAAATCTGTCAGGTCCAACTGATCTAACTTTCCAAATTTGGTAGATTGCTTCTGCTGATTCTGTGGGATTCTCTAAATCTTAATCTTCGATCCTCTGGATCTTCTATTCCAATCCATTAACAATCTAATAGTGAACTAACGTCCGTCTATTAACCTACACTTAATTCCTGAAAAAGCCTCGAGGAAAAGTTATAACATACGGTACACATCATTGCTTCCTTTACTCTGCTATAGCATATGAGTTGCATTGTATTGCAACGTGATATGGCTGACCCGATGCTATAGCATTGTATCGGCAGTGTTATGTGCGTTCATAATAAACCCTTAAGCTTGCCTTCTTTTTATGCACATGTACAGGATATTATGCATTTGCCATGGTTTATGAGATGTATCCTATGTTTCCCTATATGCATGAATTATAACATATTTGCTCGGATAAAATGTGTTTAGGCTCATATCCAACACATAAAACAGTCACACATTATAGGGAAAACATGGCATAAATAGTACTCATCATATGTGAATGTAAAGCTCCCTCTTAATGATTGCATGACTTAAAATCATTATAAAGAATAAAGTTTAGAGCTCTCCCTGAGTTGAATAGGTAATGGTAGCTTTATAGAAGAATTGAGTGTGGGAATCAAAAGGCTTGGAAGAGTAATCAAGTAATTCTGCACCCTTGGGCTTTATAGGTTGGATTTGATACCAATTTGTGAGTAGTTCTTCCAAAATCCTTCACTCGAGTGGTTACTCAGGTAATGCGACCATTTTTTATGAAGCTTTAGCTATCATTTTTAGCCCACTTTAGTGGACGTTACAAGTGAACCTTCGTCTATTTATCATTGGTTGACATTAATATAACAAAGCATCCTTGGATAGATATTCTTTCAATTCCTAACAAAGGAATGATTTATTTCCCTTATTTACTCAAGCTTATAAAGCCTTCAAAATATTCCAACTCATACTCAACATAAGCTTGTTTTGAAAATATTAGAATGTTTCATAAAAAGAAATGTTCAAGATAAGATAGACAACTTGAAATGGGCTTGAAGTGTAACACCCCTACTTTTGTAACATGTGTACAAACATAAATAGGTATAATAATGAGAGGTTTCGATTCAAATTGAAGCATTTATCTTTTGTAATTTATGGCGTAAATTATTTTAAGGACTCTAAGATGAAAAGCCATTGCTCATAATTAAATGAAGAATTACTAAGTCCAAAATGAGAAGGAAACCATGACAAGTTACGTGGTAACTTGTGGATGAAGTAAGCTCGAAGAGGTGTAAACTGGTATAATGTATAAGTGACAAAAGACATTACTAGGATGCAAACTCTGACCCTATGGGACATGGTATACGTGTCCAACCAGGAAAAAGAGAGATAATGAGTATTTGGAACATGTGCAGAAGGAAAAGTCAGTGGTAGTAATGATTCGTTGAACATGTGATGTTTCGGGGTCAGAAATTGGATTTTTGAGTAGCATGTAGTACGAGGTAGTTATGAGATACCGAAATATGGATTTCTTGCTCCCCAAGGAGATTGTTGATCCGACCCCACACAAGTCCAATTGAGTGGCACAAATCCCTAGGAAAAGTGTAACCGACAAAAGCAGCTGAGCGGGACCGGTTAGGGTTTTTCAGAGATGAGCCCAGACTCCTAAACATAGGGAAATGCACCACCTAGTGGGCCAGAAGAGAGAGAAAAGTTACTTGGAGAGTAAGGCAAAGGTCACATCAGGTAATAATGAGAGAGAAAATAAAATAATCAGGATTAATTTGCACCACACATTTGAATCTGACATGACAAGAGGATGACATGTAATAATGACCCCACATGGTCATAAATGCCACCATTTATGGGCGGCCAAGGCAGGTCCCACTGACTTGGAGAAAAAGCAAGCAAAATGGCCATTTTACCCCTGAGGTGTTATTTTAACCTCTGGACAAAAACCTATACCTAGTAACTTCAAAAATCATCATCAAGGGCAGTCTAGGAATATGAGTTTTAGGGCATGGAAGGTGCCATACATCTGCCAAGAATTCTCTATAATTTCTTGGAAAACAAGTCAAGGAATTATATTAAAATCCAAGGCATCCTTCCAACCACTGGATAATAACCAAACTTGGATAATAGCCCTAAACAAGAGGGTCTATTTAAGGACTTCACTTGCCTATTTGGCATCTACCAAGGACGATTTCAAGGAGCAGGAGGAGAGTGTTCAGCTGAAGGTCTTGGTTCAAGAAGAAGGGAAGGTCGTACAGAACCGAAAATCCAAGGTAAGCACCTAACTAACAACTCAATGATTCTTGTTTCTTCCCAATGATGTTTAATGTGGAGTTGCAGTAGGATTTTGATATTTTTTAGGTTCTCATTGAGTCCAAAACATGATTTTGAGTGGGGAAAATTAGGATAACCATTTTCCAAACCCGAAAAACCTAAGTCTTCAAACTACATAAATCTGCCAACTTTTGTGATTTTTGGGCAGAAAATGGAAATCAATGGTTTTAAAATAGTAAATGAAGTTAAAATGCTTTTAAATTTTACACAGTGAAAGTAGATATCTCGAGGACAATTTTTATGTAAGATTTCGTGTCATTTTGATTTTCATACCAAGAGTTATTTTCTATTGAAAATGACCCAAAAACATGGACTTTGTCTTGGACCAGTGACTTAAGTTTGGGAATAAGGGAAGGATTCGAACCTAGATGAATTTAGGAAGTATTTTTATGGTAAATGAGACATCCTAAGGGTTCAATGGCCACTAATTTCATGTCAATATGATTTTTTCTTGAATTTATTAAAAATCGTTGAAGTCATATTAAAGGTTCTGGAAAATTCTGGTATTAGGCGAAATTTATGGATCTTGAAGTAAAGGTTGTATATTTGATTGAAAGCATGATATTTTGCTGTATCTAGGGTGTCAACACGTGTGGGACATATTTCAAGCATCATAGAAAAGTTTACTATTTTCAAGGAGTGCCAAGTAGTAACTATTAACTTGCATACTCTATGTTGCTATTGCATGCGTGTTTTATCATGATTGTGGATGTAATGTAGGTAGTATATATGGGACTTTGTGTCCTATGGTTGCTACTGAGGCCTGAGGTATGATAGGTAGGTAGTACCTGTTGGACTGCATATCTATAAGTTTCTATTAAGGCCCGAGGCATATAAGGTAGGTAGTACCTATTAGACTGCGTGTCCTTAGGTCACTACTGAGGCCCAAGGTAGGTGGAGCCTATGTGACTATGTATTCATAGGTGGCTACGAAGGCCTCTTAAGGTAGATAGTTAGGGTTGGCTGCCCTGGCTACTGAAGTCCCTCAGCGCTATTAGTTCCGGGGCTTCACCAAGCAATCCTGTGGATTGTGTACATGGTAGGTTTATTTTCCTGATTATGATTTGCATTGCATACATATTGTATATGAGTTTAACAGTTACTCTGGGGTTCAACTTTGAACTCCAGACCATTCTGGAGACTCAGGGGCAAGGCAGTAGCAGTAAGAGGCTTGAGGAAGGTAGGGCATGATATGGAGAATTGAAGAACAAGGGGATGCCGTATCGCTTTTTGTACTTTTATGTTATGCATGACTATTGCATATGTTTTAATTTGGTACTTGGTTATGGATAACCGTATCTAGCCTTCAGGGACTTACCTATTGAAGGTGGAAGATCACCTAGAGGGGGTGAATAGGTGATCTTTGAAATTTTAAAATCTTTTCTTGTGTATAAACGAAATAGAGACCAATAAGATAAAAGAACACGAGACAGGTTATACTGGTTCGGTCCAATACACTGACCTACGTCTAGTCCCCAGAAACACTCTGGGATTCTACTAAGTTTCTGAAGCAATTACAGACTCTGTAAATGAAGGATGGTCCTCTCACTCTCAGACTCCACTCCCCCTTACAAGTTGTAATTGATACACCCTCTCTTAAGGTTCCTCAACCTTAAGATACAAACTTAACAAAGAAAATGAGTGTTTAAATACTCCTCATGAGTTGATAAATAAATGAACACTGAAGCACAGTTGATACAATAGATGAAACAACGAATGAAATTAACCTCAATTTGATTGCGCAGCGTTTCGGTAGGTGGTGAATTGAATGCTTCGGCTATTTATAGTTGATGCCATCAATGACCCTTGGTGAAGTTCAAGAAATAGCCATTTAGACTCTCGAATGTGTCCGTTAGACAGATGAAGCGTTCGTCTTGAATGGTACAGCTGGAATTTTCAGGGCCGACATTCTCTTTCATTCCTTTTGTTTTCCGTTGTGAAATGGCATTTAATGCGAGATCGGAGAATATCCTAGTTGGCTTTGCTTTGCTCAGAATATCAGTCTCTGAGAATATCACGGTTTAGGAAGCAGCATTTAATGTTTCTGACAGACGAGATTGCTTCATTTAAATCCACTGGTAATCTAAGTCTGAATAATCTGAAACTCATGAATAAATTGGTTTATAGCATTTGGTAATCATAATCAGTAATAATCAGAAGAGGTATTAATCCATTCAATGATTCATGAATCTCGCACATGGTGATTTCAAAAACAGGATGATATTGCTCGAGTAAAGATCCATGCTTGCTCGAGCAAGCTTCTTTGAAAAGCTGAGGAAAATGCACTTTGGTCGCTGATGCTTGAGCAGAAAAATTCCTTTGCTCAAGCATGTTGCTCGAGCGTGAATATATCATGCTCGGGCAAGCCCTTGGAAATCAGTTCAAATCCCTTTAGGTTCGCTGTTGCTCAAGCATGCTTTCCTGCTTGCTCGAGCATGATCTATATCATGCTCGAGCAAGCTTCAATTAAATCAGATGAAAGTGCATCAGAATCGCTGATGCTCGAGCATGTTGGTAAAGCTTGCTCGGGCAAGCTTTTGAGATTCAAATGTTGAAAATACTTGAAACACGCTCGATACTCGAGCATGCTTTTTCGCTTGCTCGAGCATGGTGCTCGAGCATGAATTAAATCATGCTCGAGCAAGCTCTATTTAAATGATGAAAAACATATGTTGCTCAACCTTGCTCGAGCAACATTTTGTGCTTGCTCGAGCATGCTGCTCGAGTAGCCTTTTGTCCCCTGCTCAAGCAGGGACTTATGCAGATCGAGAATACACGGGTTGCTCGATGTTGGTCGAGCAACCTTTTAAGCTTGCTCAAGCATGCTTTTACCTTTCGCTTGAGTATACTTAGCTCGCCATTGCTTTGTTCTCCTCGCTCGATGTTGCTCGAGCAAGACCATATGGTCTGCTTTAAGCAAGGTTTCCTTAGATCACATCTGATTAACCTTGCACACGATGTTGCTCAAGCAAACTTGATCCTTTGCTTGAGTAATGTTCTGAAGATGCATTTATCAGATTATATCCAATGTTCTTTGCTCATTTTAATTTAACAACTTGGAAATTGTAATCATCAAAAACACACAAGCTAACATTCTCCCCCTTTATGATGATGACAATTCCAAGAGGTAGTTTGAAAGAAAAATAGATTTGAGTAAATTGTGAAACCAAGTGTCTGATAAATAAACTGAAATGCAATGTGATATTAATAATAAATTAATAGTTACAACCAAATACAAAATAAGCTTAACTCAAACCAAAACAACAAAACAACAAACAAGATCACAAACTAAACAACCGACCGCCTAAACAAACTAGCTACCTATTCTCCCCCTTTGTCATCGACAAAAAGGGAAGCCTGAGCAGCCAGAGAAGCAGGGGAGCTATCAGGAAAATCAGAAAAAGATGAAGATGGAAGAGGAACTGTGGAAGGGTCTATGACAGGCGGAGGAATAACTGGATCCACAACTAGAGAAGATGAAGGAGGATGAGGAGCAGGACTAGGAGTTTTCTCGTAGGGACCAGAGTAGCCAAGGCTTGTCGCTAAAGCATCCAGAGTGGCATCAAAGTGTTTGTTCTGCTAGACAAGAGTTTGGACCTCGGTCATGAGTTTTTGTTGTTGATCATATAGAACGGAGAAGCACTGGTCCAATTCTGATTTGAAGTCTTCGAAGGATGTATCAATGAACATGCCGAGATTAGACTTGAACCCCTTCATATCTTCGGTGACGGATAAAATCATCTTTCGTGTCAACTCTTGATAGACATCCATAGCTCTCACAACCGGAGCCATGGCTTTTTGAATAGCCACCTCAACAATAGCCTGAATAGCGACCTAAGAAATTGATGTTGCTGGAGCAGAACTAGATGGACCAGTCTTAGAAGACTCTGCTTCATCCTGAGGTTGTGAGACAGATGGCTTGGAAGCAGACGACATCGAAACAAAAGGCTTAGAAATAGCCAGCTGAGAAGAGGAAAGAGGTGCCTTTCCTTTGCCCTTTGATTGAGCATTTGTAAAGGAGATCCTCATACTTTTCATGTGATCTTTCCCGAATAGCAGAGGATACACTTCTTGATCGTCTGAGAGATACCACACATTGTTGACTTCTAATATTCGAGAGACTAAGGATGGATATGGTATGGTAGCACGAAGCCGGACCTTAGCCTCAGAAATAAATGTCATCATCTCCTCCATAATCCACTTGCCCAAATCCCATGGCTCCATGGTAATAAGAGAGGCAAATTCTTCAAAATCTCTTCTCACAAAGTGTGTGAAGCTCTGGCCTTTCTGAACAAGGCTGCGACTGTACATGTACAAGAGCACTCTGTATTCGTCTTTCATCATAGTTGGAGTTGCATTGATCTTTTTGCCTTCGATTTGAACATCCGGGAATAGAATCTGATGACACTCAACATGGGAAAGTCTAGGAGGATCTTCAGGAATGTCCACGATACCCAAAAGGATGTTGAGATCATAAGCCGTGAGCTTGATTTCCTGGTCTCGCACCTTTGTAATCAACACATCCTCGTCAGATTTGTTTGCCTTTTCTTGCATATGCATGTTGTGGTAGAATACTCGTACAACTTCCGGCGAATACGGCTTGCTTATACTGAGGAGTGGCATGAACTGGGCTAACCAATCTGTCAAGTCTAAGTCGAATTTGTCTTTGAAATGGACTAAGTCAACATATACGATCAGACATAAGGGTCTAGACTCATAATACCGCACAAACAGACGATGATCATCTACAGCAATATCACCAGTAATCATGTTTGGTGAAGGTTCCGGAAGCTTACCATCCGGAGGACGACTCGTCGAAGTTTGTTTGTCTTTATTCTCAGATTCTTAGGATTTAAGTGAAAATGAGACTTTGAGCTTCTTGCTTTTAAACCTTGTGATCTCGATCGAGGGAAGGCTTGAGTGGTAGAGGTTGGTCCTTTCTTGTTTTGCCATGAATCTCGTCGAACGACTTTTCGGTTCTGACGGTTTTCGAGGATGGTGTGACGGTGACCTCGAACGTTTGCTCTTTCCGGTAGGAAGAGACCCCATTTTTAGCCTAGTCGTTGGTGATTCGGAGGATGCACAACCATCTTTTGCTTCTCAAGTGATTTGGACTTGGTGGAGGATGTTTTCAGTTTCGCCGACGACTTGGACGTGCTCTGTTTTGTAGATTTCTCGGAGTTAGCGACCTTGGGCTGATGGTGCTTGGATTTCTTCGAGGAAGATTGTTTGGATGGAGACTTATCGCTTGAACCCGCCATCGAGAGAGGAGATTCAAGTTTTTCGGAGGAAGAGGAAAATGAGGGTCAGATGGAGAGAGGGATGAATTTGGAGAGATAAGGAAGAATTTAAGGACAATAATCGGATGATGTTCATTTTCAAAACCAGGAGGTTGTTCTACATATACTTCCTCCTGAATAAAACCATTTAAGAAGGCACTCTTTACATCCATTTGATAGAGTTTGAAACCTTTGATACACGAAAAGGCTAAGAGTACACGTATTGCCTCCAATCTGGCCACTGGAGCAAACATTTCCTCATAATCAATACCTTCTTCCCGATTATAGCCTTTGGCGACCAATCTAGCCTTGTTTCGACTATAATTGCAGATTCATCTCGTTTGTTTTTGAATACCCATTTGGTGCCAATGACCGGATGGTCTTTAGGCCTAGGTACCAAATCCCAAACTTGATTTCTATCAAATTGGTGTAGTTCCTCTTGCATCGCTATCACATAGTCATTGTCTGATAGGGCTTCATCGATCTTAGAGGGTTCAATTTGAGATATAAAAGCAGAAAATGTTACATCATTTAAGGTACTTTTTCTGGTCCTCACTCCTTGATTAACATCACCAATCACTTGGTCCAAAGGATGATTCCTTATGAAATTCCAAGCTTTAGGTTGAGATTGATCAGGATTTTCTAAATTATTTTGAGGATCAGTTTCAAAAACATCTTCAGATTTTTCAATAGAGGCAGGAGTAGATTTCGAAAAGAATTGGTTTTTGAAAGTATTTTCTTCATCATCATCCGAGATTCATCTAATTTAGACTCGCGAACACAACATGTATTGATTCTTCAACTACACGAGTTCGCTTGTTAAAAACTCTATATGCCTTACTCCTATTAGAATAACCAAGAAATATACCTTCATCAGATTTGAGATCAAATTTCCCCAAATTGTCCTTACCATTGTTGTGAATGAAGCACTTACAGCCAAAGATGTGAAGGTGAGCGAGGTTCGGTTTCCTCCCTTTATAGAGCTCATACGGAGTCTTGTTAAGCTTCTTCCGAAGATAGGCTCAATTGATATGTAGCTAGCTGTGCTCATAGCATCTTCCCAGAAGATTTGTGATGTCTGATTTTCATTCAATATTGCACGAGCCATCTCGGTTAGTACACGATTCTTCCTTTTGACCGCACCATTTCCTGTGGTGTCCTTGGAGCCGATAAATTGTGATCGATCCCGTGAGCATCACAGAATTCTCTGAACGCTTGATTCTCAAATTCACCTCCATGATTCGTTCAAATAGCTGTAATACAAATACCTTTCTCATTTTGCACCTTATTGGCAAACACAGCAAACAGATCAAAAGTTTAATCCTTAGAGGATAAGAAGTAGTCCAAGTAAAACGCAAGAAATCATCGACAATCACCGTAGTATATAGATTTCCACCAAGACTTCTAACCTTGCTGGTCCAATTAAATCCATATGGAGTAATTGAAGAGGGCGGTTTGTCAAGATTTCAGGTTTGTTTTTAAAATATGATTTAGTTTGTTTACCTCTTTGACACGAATCACAAACCATATCATTTTTACAATGAAGTTTGGGTAAACCAATCACTAAATCTTTTCTGAGCAACTTGTCTAGTTTATGCATGTTGACATGAGCCAGACGCTTATGCCACATCCAACTTTCATCTAAGTTGCTAACAAAATATTTTTCAGAATTCATTTTTGGTAAATCCAGGGTATAACAATTTCCCTCATGTGGAGCTTTGAACAATACCTTTAGTTTACCTTTGTCGATTAGGAGATCGTCTTTGTTGACAATGAGACATTCATCCGAATCAAAGATAATCCAGTTGTTCTTATTGGCACTTTGGCTTACACTCAGAAGATTGTGACAGAGACCTTCCACAAGATAAACATCCTTAATCTGAGGCCCGTCTTTTGTACCGATTTCACCAATACTAGTGATCTTTCCAGATTGATTTCCTCCAAAGGTGACTTTACCGCCATCCTTTGATCTCATGGCAAAAAACTTGTCTGTATCTCCCGTCATGTGTCTGGAGCATCCACTGTCAATATACCACTTGTTGATTCTTGATGCTCTCAAACACACCTGCAAGATCAGAAGAGATCAAACTTTAGGTACCCATCTTTTCTTGGGTCCTTTGGGGTTAGTCTAGGCCTTAGGAACGTAGGTTCCCTTAGGCACCCACTGATAATTACCAACTGGCTTATCCCTTCTCTCATTTTTATGAAAACACGATGAGGTACTATGTCCCCTTCGGTTGCAATAATTACAATGTGCAAATGGATTCGAAGAGTGAACTGTTTTTCGAAAATAGTTCAAATAGGATTTTCCACCATTTTTCTTCTTCCCTTTCTGTTTATCAAAAATAGGATTATATCCTATGCCTGAACGATCGTTCGTAAATCTTTGCGCTTTTAAAATTACGCTGAGCATTTCACTACCTTTAGTGAATTTCTCAAGTGATTTTGTAAGATATGAATTTCTTTTCTCCAGATCCAAACAATCGTCACAAATAAAATTTTCGCAAGTGAGGTTTTCAACTTGTAATTTAAGAGTCATATTTTCCCTTTTTAAGGAAATGCATTCATCCATAAGTTTTTCAAATTCATATTGTATCTCATTATATTCATCAAACAATTCATCATAGGTTACCTCATTGCCGTTTTCAGTTTGCTCTTCTTCTTCTGCCACCAGACAGACATTGGCAATTTCTTTCTCTTCTTCACTCTCTTCTCCTGAGGAGTCATCTCCCTAGATTCCTGACACATATGCCTTCTTCTTAAACTGATAAGACTTCTTCTTCTTTTCTTTCTCACTGTCTTTCAGTTGAGGACACTCCCGACTTGTAATGACCGGCTTCTCACATTCGTAACAAACGATTTGATCTTTGTCTCGAAATCACGTTTGTTACTTGGATTCCTCTTTGAAATCTATTTTCGAAGCCACGATCCTTTCGTGGAACTTTTTGAATCTACGAACAAACATGGCCATCTCGTCCTCATCTTCATCATCCTTGTTGTTTTCCTTTTTTTCTTTCACAACGTTAAGAGCTATGCCTTTGTTCGACTACTATTGACATCATCCAAGTTCTTTTTGAATTTTAATTTACTCTCATATTCAGACAAGTTTCTGAATAGAGCAGCAACTGAAGACATTGATTCTCCACGAGCCTCCTCAATAGTTGTGACTTTGGCTTCCCATTCCTTGGTCAGAACATTGAGAATATTTCTAACTTGTGGACCTTGTTCATAGGTCTTTCCCAAAGCAGCCAATTGATTTGTCAGATGAGTGTATCTGAGTTGGAATTTGGCAATGGTTTCTCCTGACTTCATTCGTAATAAGTCATACTCAGTGGTCAGAGTATTGATACGATTCTCCTTGATGCCTGAAGTTCCTTCATATGCAACCTTCAAGGCCTTCCACATTTCCTTCGCGGTTGATAGGTTGCATATTCTAAAGTACTCCTTTTGACTGAGGGCACTTTGTAACATCAAAATCGCTTTGCTGTTTGGAGTGACATTTTTCTTGTCATTCTCATCATACTTATCTTTTGATTTTGGGAAGGGAAATCCTCCTTCTACCGTTTTTGTTGGAACATAATCTCCGGTCTCTATTACTCGCCATAGACCGTACTCGGAAGCCATCACAAATACCTTGAACTTTGCTTTCCAAAAGGTGTAGTGTTCGCCATTGAACCCGAGAGGTCAGTTAATTGATGCCCCGTCAGGTAATATTCCTTCCATGATCTATCTCGGGATATTAATCCCAAATGAGAAACCAATGCTCTGATACCAAATGAAGGTGGAATATCAGCTACAGGGGGTGAATAGGTGATCTTTGAAATTTTAAAATCTTTTCTTGTGTATAAACGAAATAGAGACCAATAAGATAAAAGAACACAAGATAGATTATACTAGTTCGGTCCAATACACTGACCCACGTCCAGTCCCCAGAAACACTTTGGGATTCCACTAAGTTTCAGAAGCAATTACGGACTCTGTAAACAAAGGATGGTCCTCTCACTCTCAGACTCCACTCCCCCGTACAAGTTGTAATTGATACACACTCTCTTAAGGTTCCTCAACCTTAAGATACAAACTTAACAAAGAAAATGAGTGTTTAAATACTCCTCATGAGTTGATAAATAAATGAACACTGAAGTATAGTTGATACAACAGATGAAAATGTAATGTACTGGTTTTTGCTTTACCAGAGACCCTGTAAGATTGAGAATAGTCAATAATATTTGCCAAGGTTGAATAGCCAGTGTGATATGAATTATTATTGAATATTGATTATGTGGGAGAAAATAGATAACAAACCATGAAAAACAACCAAAACAATACCTCCTTGGAAAACTTGTAACAAAACCGACAACGAAAACCCACAACAAAACCCAAACGAGACAACAACACCGGAAACCAATCACGCGAACCGAAACAGCAACACCGGGACCCAAGCACGCAAACCATGACACTTGGTAACCCTACAACATTACAACACATTACATTTGGCAAGGCTGGAAACAAATCACATTTAGACTTTTTAATTGTTCTATGCCGTGGCAACAACACACATAAGATCAAATTATTCATTATTTTTCCTCTTAATACCGTGGCATCACACACACACACCATGCAAATCTTTAAACACATGGCAACATGAAAGACCAACACATGATACACACACGTACATTAGCATTCATTAAATCAGATTTTCTTAGCTTTTTGATTGATGTTATGCCGTGGCATCATATATACAAGCACACATATTCAATTCAAAATCAGATTTCCTCTTATTCTCTCCAAGCACTCACGGCACCATAATATGAAGCCAACACACACATGCAAATAAATGCCATTTGTCACACCAATTAACACTTGTTAACCAAGCAAAATCACACGTAAATCTGATCATTGCATTCATTCTCCACGGCAAGCAACACATATACATTGACCATGTTCTTATTTATTATATTGCCTCCTCCTCTCTTAGCCATGGCGTCATTACACACATATTAAAATCTGTTTCTCCTTCCACATATTCATTTCTCACGGCAACAGCACCCTCCCTTAACATTACCATTTAATCTCCCAAGCTCAACCGTCCCTCCTTCTCTCTTAAACACACAACAACATCTCCTAATCATCCCTCAACTCCCACGGCTTTATCAACATCTTCATCAACTTCAATTATACTTTTAACTCCAAGTTTGGTTTGAATGTAGAAGAAGAACCACAAGTTCAAGGCTGAAGTTAAAGCAAGGATTAGTGTGGTAAAAGAGACCACAAATCCAAAGGCAAGCCTAGTGGTAAGCACTTCTATGTCTTCTTCAAAATTTCTGAGTTTTGGTTTAAAACCCAGAGATGGAAATTCTGGTAAACAACAAGAAAGAGTTGGAATTTTGGAAATCTGAGATCACCATCATTTTCCTTATGAAAAATGGTATGGGAAAAATGTTTTTGGTGAATTTTTAAAGGAATGTTTACACATAAAATCAAGAGTTTGAAAGAAAAGGCAAATCTGCCAGTTTTGAACAACTGAACCCAGCTAGATTTTGGGCATGTTTTGACTGGATTAATGTCCTTTAAAAATTATGAAACTTTTCCAGGAGATGGTGGACATCCATACCTTTACCAGGGTAGGTCGTTTCATTATTTTGATATCTGGGCTATGAGTAATAAATTCTCCAAAATGACCTTGTGTCATGTGCATCAAAACTGGGCAGTAGAATTAAACACGTTATTTGACTGGGTAAAAGTGGTTAGAATGGGATGAAATTTTACATGCATACAAATGACTCATTAAGCGTTTAGAAAATGTAAATTTTGTAATTTATGAAACTCTGGTCAGTGACTTACTAATTTTCAAAGTCAACGGATGGATTTGGAAAATTCACTGGATAGTCTACATTGCTTTTACAACTGGGAATTATTGGTGTTTTTATAAATCCTGAAGGCAGAGGATTGGGAAATCTTTAATTGGATATAAAATTTGGAAATTTTAGAGCTATGTACGATTTATCATGGATTTTCAAAGATCAGTCAAACTTCTAGACACCAATCTGGACAACAGGGGAAAAATTGGAACCTGAGATTTTTATAGTATATTTGGACCTCTGAAAATATTTTTCCTTGAAATCAGAGAGTTCAAAGAGCACGTGAGAGTTGGAATCACTCAAAATTTATTTTTCTACAATTAATTAAAAATGATCAAAGTGGTTGTATTTTTAAGAAGAGTTAAGGTTAAGAGCTAGAATTTGATAAGTTTGGGTTATTAGATTAAACCCCAATGAAATATGGTTAAAAAGGGAATAAACATGATAATAAGGACTTTTTATCATGTTTAATATTTATGGTTTAATTAATAACCGGTTATCCCAAATTATAGGTAATTTCTCAAGCGCACGCACCCTGAAAAATTACTTGGACAAAATTAAGGTTACTACACACCAGGTAGTAACTCTAACCTTCTATGTTTGTGAGTGTACATGTGTATGTTTTAAATGCCATGATTTTTGGAATGTGTTTTATAAACATATTTGATTGTATACAAAGTTGTGTTGGCCATACACATTTGTGCTAAGGAATTTGGATCCGGGTAGGTTCCGTGCTGTGGTTTCCTTGTGCTGAGGGACTCGGGACCGGGTAGGTTCTGGGTTGGGCCTCGGAGAGATAGGCACAGGATCGGGTAGGTCCTGCTTGTCTTTCCAAGCACTATGGCATATTGAACCGGGTAGGTTCTGCACATGCTTTCCTAGCACTGGGATTTCAAACTGTGTTTTATTCTGTCTGTATACTTCACGGTATTCTTGATTATGGTAGTTTATTTATTGCATATACTTATACTCCATGCATAGAGGTTAACATGTTACTCTGAGATTCATTCGTGAATCTCAGATTTGAACAAAGCTGCAGGTAGTGGTAGTGAGAAGAAGGGGAAGGCGGTCTTTGGAGCGGGACGGAAGAAGGTTGAACTTGGGAGAAGTTCCTTTTTGTTTTATATATATTTACTTATTTTGGAGTTTAATTTTGAAGTTTTAAATTTGGGATGACTGTATACAATTAAATATCGCGGAGGGATTATGTTTATTTTGGCAAAACCAAGTTAAGTTTAAATATTTTCCGCATTTTTATCGAGTTACTCATTCGTCAAACCGGATCCATACGCTCCTCTGTGTATGAACTCTGATTATGATCGGGAGCTATAAGGGAGCGTTACAGAAACAGCGAATGAAATTAACATCAATTTGATTGCACAGCGTTTCGGTAGGTGGCGAATTGAATGCTTCGGCTATTTATAGTTGATGCCATTAATGGCCATTGGTGAAGTTCATGAAATAGCTGTTTAGACTCTCGAATGTGTCCGTTAGACAGATGAAGCGTTCGTCAAGAGTTTCACTCGTTTGAATGGTACAGCTGGAATTTTCAGGGCCGACATTCTCTTTCATTCCTTTTGTTTTCCGTTGTGAAATGGCATTTAATGCGAGATCGGAGAATATCATAGTTGGCTTTGCTTTGCTCAGAATATCAGTCTCTGAGAATATCACGGTTTAGAAGACGGCATTTAATGTTTCGATGAGACGAGATTGCTTCATTTAAATCCACCGGTAATCTAAGTCCGAATAATCTGAAACTCATGAATAAATTGGTTTATAGCATTTGGTAATCATAATCAAGTAATAATCAAGAGGTATTAATCCATTCAATGATTCATGAATCTCGTACATGGTGATTTCAAAAACGAGGATGATATTGCTCGAGCAAAGATCCATGCTTGCTCGAGCAAGCTTCTTTGAAAAGCTGAGGAAAATGCACTTTGGCCGCTGATGCTCGAGCAGAAAAATTCCTTTGCTCGAGCATGTTGCTCGAGCGTGAATATATCATGCTCGGGCAAGCCCTTGGAAATCAGTTCAAATCACTTCAGGTTCGCTGTTGCTGGAGCATGCTTTCCTGCTTGCTCGAGCATGTTGCTCGAGCATGATCTATATCATGCTCGGGCAAGCTTCAACTAAATCAGATGAAAGTGCATCAGAATCACTGATGCTTGAGCATGTTGACAAAGCTTGCTCGGGCAAGCTTTTGAGATTCGATTGAAAATACTTGAAACACGCCGATGCTCAAGCATGCTTTTTTTTTGCTCGAGCATGGTGCTCAAGCATGAATTAAATCATGCTCGGGCAAGCTCTATTTAAACGATGAAAAACATATGTTGCTCGACCTTGCTCGAGCAACATTTTGTGCTTGCTCGAGCAGCCTTTTGTCCCCTGCTCGAGCAGGGACTTATGCAGATCAGAATACATAGATTGCTCGATGTTTCTTGAGCAACCTTTTAAGCTTGCTCAAGCACATGCTTTTACCTTCTGCTCGAGTATACTTAGCTCTGCCGTTGCTTTATTCTCCTTGCTCGATGTTGCTCGAACAAGACCATATGGTCTGCTTCGAGCAAGGTTTCCTTAGATCACATCTGATTAACCTTGCACACGATGTTGCTCGAGCAAACTTGATCCTTTGCTCGAGTAACGTTCTGAAGATGCATTTATTAGATTATATCCAATGTTCTTTTTTCATTTTAATTTAACAACTTGGTAATTGTAATCATAAAAAACGCACAAGCTAACACCTATTGTTTGGATTTTTATATGTTTATTAGTAAGTTGAACTTGTCCAGCCCAGGTACCATGCTCTGCTGCATTTACTCTATTAAATGTTAAATGGATTAAGTAATAAGGAAAGGTAATTGGATAAAAGGAATCCCTCTAACCCGCCACCCAAAAGGGCGAGGCCAGTGGGGGTGCAATATGAAGGAGTGCCCTATACTTTCTATGTTGAAAAGAGTATTTTAAAAGCATAAGGAACACTTGATAAACAAGTTTTTTAAGGCTAAAATTTATTAAATGAGAAGGAAATAATGAAATCAAGTTAGCATACATAATTATAAAATATGTAAATTATTTTTAAAAGAAATTTAGAATACAATACCTCACTCAAGTAATCTCTGTTAGTTCTATGTGTGTTTTGATGATAACGACAATTGTAAACAAGTATGGATGTTTTTGGATAAGCTAAATTGATTTTGAAACTTGTGGATTTCAACTTAAAAACATTCTCATCAAGCACCAAACTCGAAGCGTAGATTTGGCAAACTCGAGTTTGCAATTGACAAAAGCAAAACCTCCGGTTTGCAATTGGAAACCTCCGGTTTGCGAGAGACCGAGAGTATTTTGACTTGAAAACATTTTTAAACTTGAGACTACGGTTTCTTAAACCTCAGGTTTGCACCTCTAGAGAAAAGTTTCAAAGAGTTTACAAATATGCAAACTCGAGTTTGTGGAGACAAACTCGAGTTTGCCTCTGGCGGGAAGAATTTTTTTTTTTCAAATGAGATTTTCATAAACTTGAGACTGCTTCCATGAACCTCCAGTTTGGTTCCATGAACCTCCGGTTTGCGTTAGGCCAAAAAGTTTTCCAAAAAGTTTTCTAAGTTGTGAAAACTCGAGTTTAAGTTTATGAACTTGAGTTCGTGCCTTACGAGAGAGCAAAATGATTTTAACTTGAGAAAACCTCGGTTTGCCTTTGGAAACCTCCGGTTTGTGTTTTGAAAACTAAAACTGATTTTTGACATGAATAATGTCAAACTTGAGTTCACTCACTTATAGACTCGATTTTTTGTTTTGCTCAAAATGTGTTTTAAATTGAAAACCCGATGGTTTGCTTGACGAAGTCTAAACTCGAGTTTAGACATGCAAACCTCGGGTTTGGTCCGAACAAATTTTACAAACTACGCAAACCTCCGGTTTGGTCCAGACAGAGGCAAAACCTCAGAACTGAATGAAGAGCAAACTCGAGCCTAGCATTGTAAACTCGAGTTTGGACCTTCAGAACAGATGAACGTTGTGTGAGTTAAAATGTTCAGTTTGATTTTAACATTGTTTTGATTCTGCGAATTGGTTGTATATGTTTTATATGATTCTCATCTATATTTCTAACCAAGTCTTAACCAGTTTGCTTGTGAGATTTCAAAAGATTTGAATTTGATTAAAAGTCAAATAAAGCAACTCATTGTGCAACTTGCAATATTTAAATATATATTCTAAAACAAAGCAAATGGGAGAGTGACTGGAAAGATGGACAACCATTTCTCAATGCGAACAACATTGCCACCACCAACTAAATCTGAACATCATCATTCTTCAAACAAGACCATATGGGACACTTCTTGAAGAGCCAAAATTCAAATATTCAAATCTGCAAAGTTCCCAACAGCTATATTCAAACAGCAAGTGGTCACAACAGCTAGAACCTTGCGAAACACCCTTGTGACTATATTTTTGAATGGGTTGAAGCCTCAACGGATCTATAACGTTCATCTACTTCAAATCACTATAAGTACATGAAGATTTGAAGTTTCATAGCAGAGAAGACACACACAGATATCATACACGAAAATATCGGTCTTTTCTTTGCTTATTCATTTGATTGTATCTTTGATACATTGAACTTCAATGTTTATCAATATCTACTCTTAGAGAGAGTTCATTCTCAGTATATCATTCATTGTAAGAATCTCAAGTCGTGGGACTTGGAGATTGGGATAATCAGAGTACAACTTGTAAGGGGGAGTGTATCCTAGGGAGAGGATAACTCTTAAGTACAGAGTGTGTATCTGATTATATACAATTACAGCTTGTAAGAGGGAGTGAGTCCTAGGGAGAGGATCATCCTGAGTACAGAGTGTGAATTGTGATTGAGTGATAGTGGAAAATCCCAGAGAGTCTAGGTACTGGACGTAGGTAAAGGAGTTGGAACGAACCAGTATAAATCCTCTGTGTTAAGCTCTTCTTCTCTATCTCTACTTTACCTTGGTTTCTATCTGTTGTGTGGGTGATTGAAAAAGAATTTTGAAATCCCCAATTCGCCCCCCTCTTGGTGGTTTCCTTCACTTTCATTTGGTATCAGAGCATTGGTTATCTATTAAAGGATTAACATCCTAAATCAAAGATCCAATGGAAGGAATTCTACCCGACGGAGCTTCAATCAACAGACCACCAGGTTTCAATGGAGAACATTACTCCTACTGGAAGGCCAAGTTCAGAGTCTATATAATGGCAACTGAGTATGGCTTATGGAGAGTATTCGAAGGAGGAAATTATGTTCCATCCTCAGTTGAAGATGGTGTTAGAACTCCTAAGCTAGAAGAAGAGTTTAATGAGAATAGACTCCCAATGCGTCATTTTGATATAAAACTCAAGCCCAAAGGAGTTCAGATCAAGGAGATATGAATTGTGGAAGTTGACAGTGAAATCCACGCCACACAGCAAACCAAGCTTGTTTTGAGTGTAACTCACAAACTACAAATCGGATTAAGCTGAAATCAGTGGCATATGAAAGTAGACTCAAAAGGCTTTCCATCAAGATTTTAATGGACCAAAACGGAGGTCAGACTAGAGAGATATGGCCTTTGAAAATTGACAGTCAGTTCAGGACGTTGCAAAAACGGTGGTCAAGAACAGCCTTCATTCATCGGATCATAACGGGCATAATACAATGAGTTTGGAGCTGATTCTTCTTGCATTGGATTCTCACCTCGAGCTTGGACATGTAAACTTAGTCTGAAATTGGCCAAGAATTTTCCAAGTTTGGTGAAATCCTCCGGGTTTCTGGCATCTAGAGAGCAAACGACTTTTCACTGATTTTGAAAACCTCCAGGTTTCCAGAAAACCTCCAGGCTTGTTCTTGGCGCGATTTTGCAAGGTTTCACATTCAAAGTGAAACCTCGAGGTTTTGAGAAAACCTCCAGGTTTTGTCGTGCAAAGAGACTAACGCCTTTTGCAACCTTGAAAAACCTCCGGGTTTGAGGAACAAACCTCAAGGTTTCGCACGTCTTCGTAATTTCAAATTCGTGAATTACGAAATCTTCTTGTTTGATCTTAATACTTCCCATGATTATTCTCTAATGTTCCTAGATATGTTTAACCTCTTTTTGAGTGAGTTTTAGATGAATTAGAGAATGTTTATTGAAGGTTAAAAGCAAAAGCAAAAGTGATGTCAGAACAATAAATGCAGAACCCAGAAAGTTGCATTCTTTTGGGTAATCCATCTGCACACGCCTACAAAGGATTAAAGAATGATTTCCTCATCCAGCAGCTGCTATTCCAACGAATTTATTTTTAAGAAGTCAACTCTGAACTTCTGCACAACTGGATTAAGTGAAGATTAGAGAGAGAAGAGGACCAAAGCTTAACCAAAACCTTGTCTAATGAAGGCAACAGTTATATTGAAGATTACAACGGTCATATATTGATCTCTACCTATAAAAGAGGACAGATTCAAGCAGAAAAATGTAGAGACACAAGCTTACATCTTCAACATGCTAACTATTTTTCACATCATTTACTCTCTATTTTTCATGTTTAGACAGCTTAGAGAGTGAAGTGATTTGTATTGCTCTTCAGTGTTTATTCATTTACTTCTTAGAGAGAAGATTTATTGTAATTATTCTATCCTTCTAAGAGTTACTCAAGATTGGGTGATCTTGAGTGGGAAACCCATTGATTGATTACAGCTTGTAAGGGGAGTAAGTTCTAGTGAGAGAATTACTTGTACGAGTGTGTAATCAAGTGGGTGTATTGATTACGGTTGTAAGGGGAGTGAATCCTAGTGAGAGGATTACTCCAAGTACGTAACGTGTAATCAAGTTGAAAGAAGATGGTGGATTGAAAATCTCAAATGGAGCTTGAGGACTGGACATAGGTCAAGGGTTGGACCGAACCAGGATAAATATCAGTTTGCATATTCTCTTCCCTTATCTCTTATGTTTCCAGCATATATGTTTGAATGACTATCTATTGCTTTATAACCCTTTACTGTCATACAAACTAGTTTTACTGAGTTGTAAAAATATTTTCAAAGTTCCTAAATTTTTATAGCTCCACTTAATGTTAGTTATGTGTTTCATGATTAACTGAATACTAACTTAAGCATTGGAGAATCTAGATGTGTTTTATGCATGATGTTTATCATGATTAAAATCTCGACGTTACGGGTAAAGTTTCTGTCAAGAGGAGCAAACTCAAGCCTACCAGTTAAACTCGAGCTCGAGACAGCCAGAGAGGAGATGAAATTTTGGAGAAAGCCAAACTCGAGCATATAAGTGAGCAACCTCGAGTTTAGCTCAGACAGAGAGGAATCCTGAACTCGACAACAAATGGAAACTCGAGCCTAAAACTAATAACCTTGAGTTCACGGGATATAGAGAGCAACCAAGTTCAGAGGATTTCACGAACTCGAGGCTGTAAGTATTAACCTCGAGTTTAGGAGTGAATTTCAAGAGTTCACACATACACTCTTGAAGTCCAGGTTAGTATAAATTTACACGAACTCGAGCCTACACTTGTAACCTTGAGTTTATCGCGGTTTTCATTTATATTAAAACCTGATTGTTCCTCTTCACTTCACTCTACCCTCGAGCCTAAACCTAAACTCTCCCAAATTTTTTCATCTCCTACGACAAAAATCTGAGAAAATGGCTCCCAAACGATCTGCAACCATCAATACTCCAGAATCCGAGCATACACAGACTCATTATACTCCACAATCACAAGAAGACCGACCTGTCAGGAAGAAAATGATATCAACTCGTCTTAGGACTGGAATAGACGATATAATTCCTGAAGTTCCTGCAACTCAAGCTTCTACACCACCCAGACCAAAAGGAATTGTGCTTGAGAAGCAACTTGAGGTTTCCAAGAAGGCAGTCGACCAAGAACAAACTTCTGGGAGAGGAAAAAGGAAAAACTCCAAAGGTTACTGAGACTCCCAGGGCAAAATAGAAGCCGAGGAAGAAGAAATCATCTCAAGATCCGGTTTCTACACTGGACAAGCCGGTTCTCAAGCTCCTTCGCTTCTCAAAGACAAGAGCAATCTGCTCTTCAGGAGATGTATGCCTTGCTGAGACCCAATGAACCAATTCCTGAAGGATTAGAAATTCCAAATTTCCCACCTATTTCAATGCCTTCTAGGAATAGAGCAATCTGGTACATATACACTAGGGACCTTCTGCAGAAAGGTGGAAACTTCACCCGTTTCGCAAAGAAGGATTTTCCTATCTTTGCTTCTATCATTGACCAGAAACCACACAACATTGGTGACTGGATTTTTCAAGAAATGGCCAAGTTTCGCTTCTCTTCCAGAAAAACTTCTCAGATTCCCTTCCCAAGCCTCATATCGATAATTCTGTTCCATGAGAAAATATGGTATCTTCCTGCCAAGGAACAACCAGAAAAACCTACAAAGTTTGGCAGACACATACTGAATTTAATGGGAATTAATCTGGAAGAAGGGTCTGATCAGTCAAGAGCTCCTCTTCCTTCAAGGCCAACAAGATCAAGAGCCACCTACTCTAGAGTCCGGGAAGCTCGAGTGCTTCTCCTCCTCCTCACCGCTATACCTTCGACTTTGATGCATGGGTCAAAGAGATTGTTGATAAAGCAGTTTCTGATCTAACTGATAAGGTAGAGGCAGAAGTTGGAAGATTGGTGTCTGAGGTAACCCAAGGTCACAATAACTTGGTGGATACTCAGGAAGGCTTCAACATAGCACAAGAAGAACTAAAGGAAGGCCAGGGAGAGCTGACGAAGAAAGTTAAGGATATAAGCAATCAGCTTGGAGATCACACAGCTAGCATCTCCACTCTCCTAGTCACCATGATGAGCCTTAATGACAAGATGGACAAAATTTTGCAAAATCAGTCCATGGCTTCTTCAGGTTCTGGTTTGGGTGCTTCTACTTCCATTTTGGACCAAGCTCTGACATGCCCAACATAGCCTCTGAACCAGCCACCACTTCTGAACAGCCACCACCGTTGAACCTGAGATAAACCCAGTTGAGCTAACCACTCAGATTAACCCTCCATCTCAGCAACCGGATCCTACTCCTACATCCTCCCAAATTCTAGTTGATCCGCCCTTGTTTGCTGATGACAAAGGGGGAGAAGAGTGAAAAGGATCAATCAATTTTTTTTAATTTGACTTAACATTGTTTCTACTTGATTAAATTGATGAATGCTTAAGTTTTGCGGTTTACATGGTTAAATATTTCTGCTTTGCTAAACTCGATGCTCATCTAAACTTAATGGTTAATTTCTAATGTTTATGAGTTTATCAATGAGTTATTTTGGTATTTGGTTATCATGACTGTTCTTAATTGATAAAATGAAATAACTAGTAAACTGTCATGAGATTTCTATTTCATTGCTTAACTTTGATGAAATGAATCGTACTTATTAAAAACTCAAAGTTTTGCAAATGTATTGACCAAATTTGCTTTCACTGTTTCAAAATGATCAAATCTGATTTTTGAAAGCAATTGATTGTTTACAAGTGTTGTCATCATAAAAAAGGGGGAGAATGTTAGTTCTATATGTGTTTTGATGATAATCGACAATTGTAAACAAGTATGGATGTTTTTGGATAAGCTAAATTGGTTTTGAAACTTATGGATTCAAACTTAAAAACATTACATCGGCACCAAACTCGAGCCTAGATTTGGCAAATCGAGTTTGCTCGACAAGCAAAACCTCCGTTTGCAATTGGAAACCTCAGTTTGCGAGAGACCGAGAGTATTTTGACTTGAAAATATTTTTAAACTTGAGACTACAGTTTCTTAAACCTCAGGTTTGCACCTCCGAGGAGAAAAGTTTCAAAGAGTTTACAAATATGTAAACTCGAGTTTGTGGAGACAAACTCGAGTTTGCCTCGCGGGAAGAATTTTTTTTTCAAATGAGATTTTCATAAACTTGAGATCGCTTCCATGAACCTCTAGTTTGCGTCGGGCCAAAAGTTTTCCAAAAGCTTTCTAAGTTGTGAAAACTCGAGTTTAAGTTTATGAACTCGAGTTCGTGCCTTACGAGAGCAAAATGATTTTAACTTGAGAAAACCTCCAGTTTGCTCTCGGGAAACCTCGGTTTGTGTTTTGAGAACTAAAACTGATTTTTGACATGAATAGTGTCAAACTCGAGTTCACTCACTTATAGACTCGAGTTTGTGTTTTGCTCAAAATGTGTTTTAAATTGAAAACCCAATGGTTTGCTCGACAGAAGTCGAAACTCGAGTTTAGACATGCAAACCTCGGGTTTGGTCCCGAACAAATTTTGCAAACCTCGGGTTCTCTACGCAAACCTCCGGTTTGGTCCGACAGAGGCAAAACCTCGGAATCGAATGAAGAGCAAACTCGAGCCTAGCATTGTAAACTCGAGTTTGGACCTTCGAGCGAGATGAACGGATGGTATTTGTGCGAGTTAAAATGTTGATTTGATTTTAACATTGGCTTGATTTTACGAATTGGTTGTATATGTTTTATATGATTCTTATCTATATTTCTAACTAGTCTTAACCAGTTTGCTTGTGAGATTTCAGAAGATTTGAATTTGATTAAAAGTCAAATAAAGCAACTCATTGTGAAACTTGCAATATTTAAATATATATTCTAAAACAAAGCAAATGGGAGACAGCCTGGAAAGATGGACAACCATTTCTCAATGCAGACAACATTGCCTCCACCAACTAAAGCTGAACATCATCATTCTTCAAACAAGACCATATGGGACACTTCTTGAAGAGCCAAAATTCAAATATTCAAATCTGCAAAGTTCCCAACTGACTATATTCGAATGACAAGTGGTCACAACAGCTAGATCCATGAAGAAACACCCACAACAACTATATTTTCGAATGGGTTGAAGCCTCAATGGATCTATAACATTCATCTACTTCAAGTCACTATAAATACATGAAGATTTGAAGTTTGACAACAGAGAAGGCACACACGTGTAAATCATACACGAAAATATCAGTCTTTTTGCTGCTTATTCATTTGAATGTATCTGTGATACATTGAACTTCAATGTTTATCAATATCTACTCTTAGAGAGAGTTCATTTTCAGTATATCATTCATTGTAAGAATCTCAAGTCATGGGACTTGGAGATTAGGATAATCAGAGTACAACTTGTAAGGGGGAGTGTATCCTAGGGAGAGGATAACTCTTGAGTACAGAGTGTGTATCTGATTGTATACAATTACAGCTTATAAGGGGGAGTGAGTCCTAAGGAGAGGATCATCCTGAGTACATAGTGGGTAATTCTGATTGAGTGATAGTGGAAAATCCCAAAGAGTCTGGGTACTAGACGTAGGTCAAGGAGTTGGACCGAACCAGTATAAATCCTCTGTGTTAAGCTCTTCTTCTCTATCTCCACTTTACCTTGGTTCCTATCTGTTGTGTGGGTGATTGAAAAAGAATTTTGAAATCCCCAATTCACCCCTCTCTTGGTGATTTCCTTCACTTTCAATCTCATAATTACTCGAGAGACTGTCCTTTGAAATGCAGTTGAGCATTTTCTCTTGATTCATGCCTCCTAAGTGGATTACTGGCTATCATCACTGGCATTAATCAAACAGTGATAATGATCATTTGAGTGATGTATCACTGTACATCTCCATGTGTCATTATTAGTAGGGCATTTCTAGTGACATGGGTCACTCGAGTGACTTTATCTTCTAGCTCTTTATCACTTAGATAGTCACTCCTAGTCATCTAGTAATAATGATGATCACTGAAGTGGTGTTCCACTATTTATCTTCTCTTTCTACATCACTCGTTGGGCACTCCCAGTGATGTCTCAAATGCTATCATCATTCTTCAATGCTTCATCTATCACTTGAATGAGGTTGGTTATCATTAGCAATCATCAATCCAATGATGTGCTAGTGAAGGTCTCGCTAATAACCTTTGTTTTTAGTGTTAGTTCTCGGATTGATGATTTGATGATAACAAACTGGTAAAAAGGAAAAAGGTTTTAATTCAGTGAAATCTGAAATATGAAGAAGCGTACTCGAGCAGAGACAAACATACTCAAGCAGGAGCTAACTCGAGCAAGTAAGTGATTGCTCTAGTGTTGGTCGAATTTCTTGTGGCAAGTGAACCAGAAAAACAAGTAATAATGAGTAAGAAGAGTTATCGTCCTATAGAGACTACTAAAACCAAAGATGATGTCAGTTCTTATCATAGTTGTGTGAAATGAAATTATAGTTGGTTTTGTTTGTTTTCGCTATTGCTAATGACAAGAAATAAATGAGTGTTTGGAAGTTAAAGGAATATATCAGTCTAAAAGCAGATTGAGTTCAAATTTCATTTTAAGTTACGTTATTCCCCCAGTTTGCACATAACGCATTGCTATAGCAATTATGCTGCATAGCTTCCGCAATGCTACAACATAACCCCCTTTCACAACGTTATTCAGCTAACCTACTACTATCTTATACAGAAGCATCCACATTCTATAAATACAGTCCTCGCTTTACTTCTCCTATATTCCTATGTGATTTCAAGTTTAGTCTGTCAGTTTTAACCTAGGTATTCTGGTTATAAGCGGTAGGTCTATTCCTATAGCCTACAATTTAGGTAGACCCATTCATAGGCTTGCCAGCAAACACTGTCTAACAGAGGTCTAACCTTGACTCCTGTCGGTAAGTCAAGGCCAATGATCTAGCCCTTAGCGTCCATTAACCGATTATGGGTTAATTTACTATTAAACAAACTAAATATATTAAATTAAGAACTTAGCAAACTGGGTTCATTCTACAACTTAGAAATTCATCCTCACTCGGCCAATGGAGGTTTAGTTCATAACCGATGAGGGAAACACAAAACAGAGTAATAAAGAATATCCCATGGAAAGGTTTACAAAAATAAAATAAAGGAAGAAAGCAAACGAGCTCGTTGGAAAGGTTGACGATATTAGAGGCATCCTATCACATGACGTCTTTACATCTTCTACAATCTGTCTTACTGCAAGGAAGAGTTGGGTCTAGTCTGTAGTTCTCTCGATCGGTAACTCTCTCTTTCCTTTGGTATGAGTCCAATCTAATAGGAATTGTACTGACTGCTCGACTCTCACGACTTTGATGATCCCCTCAATTTAGCCGCGCTTTCCTCTTATAGTTAGGTCTTATCACGCCATACGTCTAGTGAGTTGGGCCTGCCAAACTTGTTAGGTTTAAATCCCTAGATTCGGTTGATTAATCCTTCTTTTAATGATGTGGGATTCTTCAAATCTTTCTCTCGATTCTCCACATGCCTTCGCCAATTTAACTGTTGTCTAGATGTCCGTCTAGATGACCTATATTAAGTTCCTGGAAACTAGCAAAGAAAGAATAGAGTAACGTAGTGCATAACTCCACATCACTTATGATGCTACAACATAGTAGTCACATTGTATTACTAGCACAGATGTGAGCATACCATTACTAGAGCATTATATCAGTCTTGTTATGTGCTTTCACATTAAACCTTAAAAGGGCCCCTTTCATATGCTTATGACCAAGATAATGATATGAATGCAATATTTTGTAGGATCTATCCTTTATTTCCCTATGTGCATTAATTCTTAAACATTCCATCAGATAACATGAAATTAAGCTCAGATTTACCATTCAAAATAGTCAAAACACATAGGGATAACATGGCATAAATAAGACTCATCCTCGAGCAAATTTCCTTACTCGAGCATACTTATATCTTCCTCGAGCACGTTACTCGAATAGGATTTTCTTTGTACTCGAGCATCAACAAACAATCACTATCTAGCTTTATCCTTCATGGTTACTCGAGGATAAATGTGTCTTGCTTGACCAAGGTACTCGAGCAAGGAAATATTATGTTCGAGCATATATCTTTTGATAAACCAACTTCTTCTCCTTCAGGTTGTTACTCCAGCAAGGATCTGAGTTACTCGAGCATAGTATTCGAGCAAGGAAGTATTGTCCTTGAGCATATGTGTTTTGTTAACTAATCCTTTGGTCTTTCACAATGGTTGCTCGAGCATGTTAAAGAGTCTACTCGAGTAAGAGTAATCCTTACTCGAGCACGTGTATTTTGATGCTAACCTTTTGTTTTACATAGGATGTTGCTCAAGAACTCAGAAGACTTACTCAAGCATGTTACTCGAGCGAGGCTATATGCTTACTCAAGTAAGCTTATCTGTTGAACTCTCTTTGTGAAAGTATTTGAAAGTTGCTCGAGTAGACTATGTTAGTTCTCTATGTTTTTGATGTTTTGATGATTACAATTATAATGAGATTAAATTAATAGATTAAAGATTAAATCATGTTTTATATAGTTAACTTGAATCTATAATGGTTTGAAAGTTTTGCCTTTGGTTGCCTCGAGTTAAGCTCTGCATGCCTCAAGTCATGTGATGTTATTATTTAAAAGAAAGATGTTTTGATCTCATAAGTGATGAGCACAATTTGTACCATGTTTTCCCTATACTTATTGACTGAATTAATGTTAAATACAAGCTAAACTGTAGATAATCTAAGAAAAAAGGCATAAATTCATGGTATAGGGACTAAAGGGGAGGAATCATTTGCATGTACTAAGAATGGAACAAATTACTTTGTTTTTAAGGGAAATCGTATAGCAGAGCTGATACGATGCTATAGCATTCTGAAAGCGATTCGAAGTGCAATACAAGGTATCCCGAATGCTATAGCAAAGTAAAGGACGCAATGCTATACGGCATATTTTCTGACTGTTTACCCAGATTATTTCAGGAATAAATAAAGGGCGATATTGATAGATAGGTTGCTGATATAACGGAATCGAAGATGCGGAGGATTGGAACTAAAAGATTTGAAGAATCCCACAGAATCAACAGAAGCAATCTACTCGAATCAGAAGAGATGATAGATCCCGATGGATTAGGAAAGGCCCAGCTCGCTGTAACTTACACCACAAGAAAAGCCTGATTATAAAAGAAAATAGCAGCGCCAACCCTAAGGGAGTCGGAGAGCCCTAGAACCAGATTCTAACTTTCGGCAGACTCAAGAGAAGAGTGAGAGATTTCACAAGAGCACGAAACTTCCAGGACAACCCAGCATCCTTCCCTGCAGTAAGACGGAACGAAGGAGACGTGGAGTGGTGACGTGACAGAACCCCGACCACGCCATCGGAAATTCTGCCAGAGCTTTCTGTTTTCCCTTTCTTTTAATCTTTGTTTTCTCGATCATGGGTCATTCTTTTAGTGTCTGTTTTGTGTGTCCCTCGTCAGTCATGAATTAAACTTTATATGGCTGGACGAGGATGAGTCTTTAAGTGTTGAATGAACCCAGTTGCAAGTTCTTAATTCAATAAATTTGGTTTGTGTATCGGTGTTTTAATTACTAGTCGGTTAACGGAAGCTAAGGGCTAGATTTGTGGCCTCGGCATGGCAAGGAGTTGGGGTTAGACCCGAAAAACAAGTGTTTGCTAGGCGGCCGTGCACGGCTAGACCTATTATTGTAGGCTTCAGGAATGGGTCTACCTTTCATAACCATAACACCCTGAGCATAGCACGGATCTTCTGACTAGAAAGTTGCCATAGGAATATGGAAGGACTATAGTTAGCATCATAAGTATCGAACGCGAAAGCTTCGGTAGGCTATAGAGGTGGGTTAACCAAATAGCTTTGTAAATGGTAGCTATGCTGTAGCAATTGTGAAAGCTGTACAGTATAGATGCTATAGCATTGGGTAGAGCAACTGGGGGATTGATGCACTTAAGGATGATTCTACATCTAGCCTAACTTCTCACTGATATCTTCTCTCGTTACAGTTATTTTGTTTATGTTTGCTAGTAGCATAAGCACACAACCCTCACAACCATTATATTTACTTCATGCTTTCACAACTGTCATAGCAATTGTTCGTTACTCCTCAATATCTCAGTCTCTGTGGGACGATTCTCTACTTACTCTTTATTACTTGTTTGACTGGTTCACTTGCCATCAAGGAAATCGACCAACAAGTTTTTTGGCGCCGTCATTCTTTGGGATCTAGCTTTGATACCCTTTGTGACGACGCCCTAAGGGAAGAAAATGAAAAATTCGGGAAGCATATTTACATCAACTTTTCTCGTCCTATGGTTGCCATTGATCTGAAAGAATTTCAAAAAGAGTGTCATTTTGATTTATCTCCTTGGCTGAAACAATATGAATCTTTCATTTCAATATTTGCTCCCTATACTCCAAATATTGTTCGTCTATTTTATTACAAGATGGAGTATGATAATGAGCTAGGAGACTATGGTGAGGTGGTTGAAGAGAGAGTTACCACAGTGGTTAGAGATGTCAAAATCTCCTTGTCTGCCTCCACTCTGAATAAAATTCTTAAAATTGCCAATCCTCCACCTATTCCTGAGTTCTCTTACAGCAACCATGAAGTTTTTGAGACACTTAGACCTGGTGAGCCTTTCCCTCTAGACCAACAACTTAGACTCACATTTAAACCTAGTTCCATGCCTACTAAAAATCGAGTTTTGTGGTATGTCTACTCTAGGAACTTCATTCCTAAAGGAGGCAATTACACTCACTTCACCCAGAATGATTACAGACCATTTACAGCCTTTGTGAAGAAGGTTCCGTTTAACCTTGGTCACTGGCTTCTCCAGGGCATGACCGAATTCAAATTCTCAAAAAGATAGCTATCTCATATACCATACCCCTCATTGATCTCCGTTATCCTCTACTATCACAAGATCTGGTATGTGGGATCTGTTGACACACTTGAGTATCCCCCCTTTTTTGGCAAGACACAGATGAATTTGATGCATATCAAGTTTGGGGAGGAAGGTTCTATCCAATCCCAAGCTCCTTCAAGATCCCAAGCAAGATCACACGCTCAAGAGGCTCAGTCATCTCCTCCACCTCCTCAAACATCACTGCCATCTGACTTTGCTTCTCAGATTAAGGACATTGTGGATGCTGCTCTTACCACAATGACCATGCGTATGGAGTTTGAGTTGGGAAAGATAAGGGCTGAGATGACCCATGGACATGATGGTCTTATTGAGATTCAGGATGCCATGAAGGAGCATCTTGAAATGGTTTCGGGGCAATCTGTTGAGATTAAAGAGAAGACTGAAGAGATTGAGGCCAAGTTTTCCACTCAAATTATCTCTCACATGAACCTCAGTGACAAAGTGGACAAGCTTGTGCAGCATTTTGGCACTTCTGGTCCTAGTACTTTTGGTCCTGCTTCTGGGTCACCTTCACCCTCTTTTGCCTTTACCCATCCTCAAGCCCCTACTTCATCTCCTAAGCCATCCACTCTTACTTTCACCTCTCCACTTGACTCTCACACACCAGACACTGTGATTCTTCCCTCACCTTCTACCCTTGCCACAGTCATTTTGCCCTCACCTATCACCCCTTCTACTGTACCTTTTGAAGATGACAAAGGGGGAGAGAAAAGCAAGAATTAGACTTTGAGGTGTAGAGAGTTTTGGAGAACATAGGACCATCCATTTCATTTTGCTCATAAAATTGTATTTCATTTTGCTTATGTACTGATCCACTTTTACTGATATCAAATATGAATCATGATCATTTTGTTCAGTTTTGTTTCAGCTGCTCATCTCTGACTAATATGTGTGTGTTTAAGTTTTGACAGTTACAAATTTATATCTTAGAGTGTCCAAGTTTTCCAAAATGAAAATTTTCAAAACACTGTCAATTATTAAGTTTGTTTCAAATTGAAAACTCTCTCAAACTCTCAAGATGTTTTTTTACAAGTGTTGTCATCATCAAAAAGGGGGAGAATGTTAGTTCTCTAAGGGTTTTGATGATCTCCAATAATTGTAAACAAAGCAGGAGGTTTTGCTCTCAGTTGTTGAAAAACTCACTGTGAGAGAAAACCTCGAGGTTTGGCCTTACAAAGGAGTCCTCAAGCTTCTGTGTTTTTAACTTGAAAAATATGGGTTTCACAAAGTTATGTGAAACCTTGAGGTTTGGCAAGAAACCTCGAGGTTTTGCCCTTCGAGGAGAAAACTCGTTCATCGCCGGTTTCGAACCTCGAGTTTAAGGAAAACCTCCAGGTTTGAACTCAAACGGTGTTTCTCGGGTTTCTCAAAATTGTGAGAAACCTCGAGGTTTCTGGAAAACCTCGAGGTTTGTCTAGGCAGAGAGGTTCTGCATTTTTCCAAGTTTTCAAAACCTCCAGGTTTCTGTTTTGGCGCAAAACTGAGAATTTTGAAATTTAAGGGAAACCTCGAGTATTGGAAAAAACCTCGAGGTTTCGGGATCCAGAGCAAACACTTTTCACGACTTTGAAATCCTCCGGGTTTGCTCTTGGCGCCATTTTGCAATGTTTCACTTTCAAAGTGAAACCTCGAGGTTTTTGAGAAAACCTTGAGGTTTTGACACTCAAAGACAATGACGCTTTTACGCTACTTTGAAAACCTCTAGTTTTTGGAGAAACCTCCGGGTTTGGTGTTTTGGACTTAAACCTCTTTCACTTGCTACAGTCCAAAACCTCGAGGTTTGAAGAACAAACCTCCGAGTTTCTCGCGTCTTCAGAAATTCAAATCTGAATATTTTGCTATACTTCTTGTTTGATCTTAATACTTCCTATGATTATTCTCTAATGTTCCTAGACATGTTTAACCACTTTATTCTTTGAGTTTTAGATAGATTAGAGAATGTACATTGAAGGTTTAAAGCAAAAGCAAAAGTGATGTCAGCACATTAAATGCAAACCCAGAAAGTTGCATACTTTTGGGTAATCCATCTGCACACGCTTACAAAGAATTAAAGAATGATTTCTACATCTAGTAGCTGCTCTTCCAACGGACAAATTTGCAAAGAGTCAACTCTGAACTTCTGCCCAGCTGGATTAAGTGAAGATTAGAGAGAGAAGAAGACCTAAACTGAACCAGAACCTTGTCTAATGAAGGCAACAGTTATAATTAAGATTACAATGGTCAATTAATGCACTCTTAGTATAAATAGAGTTGCATTCGAGTCTTCTCAACTAACACATCTGCTGAAAACGCATAGCATTGAAAGTTCATCAACTATCTTTCAGTTTTCACATATATTGTGTCCTTTGACATTATAAGCTTCAGTGTTTATCATTATCCACTCTTAGAGAGAGTTTCTATTTGTAAAACATTTATTGGAAAGAATCACAAGTCTGTGGACTTGGTGATTGGGTACATTGATTACAACTTGTAAGGGAGAGTGAGTTCTAGTGAGATAACTACTCTTGAGTGCAGAGTGTGTAATCAATTGTGATAGTGAAAAACCCAGAGTCGGGGATTTGGATGTAGGTCAAGTGGTTGGACCGAACGAATATAAATCCTTGTGTCTAGCTCTTCTTCTCTACACTTTGTTTATCCCTATTTTGCTATTACAAAATAGAATAGTTTTTAAAAGCTTTTAAAATCCCCAATTCACCCCCCTCTTGGGTATTTTGCTCCATCTTCAAAAACAAGCTTCCATCACACTTATGCACGTAAATGAAAAATGTAATTTCAAAAAGAAAAGGAGCAAGTTCTAGTGAACACAAATCATCAGTAGATGCACACATGAAAGAAAGAATGGCAAAAAATGAATTCCATTCATGCGGGCCCAAAACCTCACAAGGTCAATACAACTTAGGCAATCAACAACATCAAATCAACTACCAAGACATGTAATCGAAGAGTCAAGAATGGTAGACCCAACATAATGATCCTTTAAAATCAAAATGTCCTAGTTCATAATATGTAGCAATCATAGAATGAGAGACTGTATTTATTTTCAAAAAGCAAAGTAGAAAAAGGAAAACAAATATAAGAAAGAGGGAGAAAGAAAGAAGAATACTCCCCAAGGGGTTTATGGAGGATAAGTGGCATCAATGAGGAGAATCTCCGCTTCCTCAAAGCTGCTTGGGATCCCTCATGAAATGGCTTGAGGCGATGCCCATTGACCTTAAAGGTTCATCCCGTGGGTGGATCACATAGCTCAACAAAGCACCAAATGGAAAAATGTTAGTGATCTCAAAAGGGCCATCCCTCATGAAATGGCTTGAGGCGATTAGAGGATGCTTTGTGGGTGGTGCGATATGCCCACAAAGCATCCTCTAATCGTTTACTCCAATCTTTCCCAGTAGAGTTAACAGTCTTTTGAAGGATTTGCTTAATCTCTCTATTTGAGACTTCAGCTTGACCGTTGGTCTGAGGATAGTATGCTGTGGAGACCTTGTGGAGCACTCCATACTTGCGTAAGAAGACACCCATGCTTTGGTTGCAAAAATGGGATCCCTAGTCACTGATAATGGCTCTAGGAATACCAAACCTGCAGAAAATGTTAGACCTAACAAAATCCACCACCATTTGAAGAATCATTAGTCCGGGTGGCTTTCACCTCAACCCATTTCGAGACATAATCAACACTAGCAAGTATGTAAGTATAACCATATGAAGCGGAAATGGACCCATAAAATCAATACCCCAAACATCAAAGATCTCACAAAACAATATAGGGTTCTCGGGGCCATCTCATGCCTACGGGAAATACTCCCGCTTCTCGACAGTTATCACATGACTTACAAAATAGATGGGAATCATGAAACAAGGAAGGCCAAAATAATCCTTTGTCTAATACTTTCCTAGCAGTTCTTTGTGGTCCAAAGTGACCACCACAAAGCATGAGCAAAATGCAATATAGAGTGAAACTCATGATCGGCATACATCTCCTAACTACTTGGTCACTACAAAATTTCCACGAGATAAGGGTCATCCCAAACATAATATTTTGACTCACTCTTTAATTTAAGGGTTTGGGCCCTAGTGGAATCTACAGGCAAAACACCAGCTACCAAGTAGTTAACCACATTAGCATACCATGGAAGCTTACCTTGCAGCTGTAGAAGCTGCTCATCAGGGAAATCATCCCGAATAGAAGAGGGGTGAGAGGGAGAATGAGTGATGCAACTCAAGTGGTCAGCTACCCAGTTTTGTGCTCCACTTCTGTCTCGAATCTCAACATCAAACTCTTGGAGTAGCAACATCCACCGGATGAGTCGTAGCTTAGTATCTGCCTTTTTTAAAAGAAACTTCAAAGCAGCATGGTCAGAGAAAACAACTACTCACTTGCTAGCAGATATGACCTAAACTTAACAAAAGCAAATACAATAGCCAACAACTCTTTCTTAGTAGTGGTGTAATTAGACTGGGCAGGATCCAAAGTCTTGGAGACATATGCAATCACATGAGATGCTCTATCAACTCACTGTGCTAAGATAGAACCAACCGCATAGTTAGAAGCATCACACATCAACTCGAAGGGGAGGCACCAATCAGGGGCTTAGATCATTGGGGATGTAGTCAGGCAACGCTTCAAATGATCGAAGGCTGCCTTGCAAGCATCATCAAATACAAAGTCGTTGTCCTTATGCGTAATGGACAAGGGTCGCGATCTTCTTTGAAATCTGAATGAAACGCCGATAGAAACCTGCATGACCAAGAAAAGAGCGAACTTCCGTACAGATGCGGGGTAAGGCGAGAAATAATTACATCTATCTTAGCGGGATCTACCTCAATCCCTTTCCTAGACACTATGTGTCCCAAGACTATACCCGACTCAACCATAAAGTGACACTTCTCATAATTCAAGACAAGATTAGACTCAATACACCTATGCAAAACTCTAGACAAATTAGCTAAGCATGCATCAAAATCAGACCCATATACAGTGAAATCATCCATAAAAACCTCCATGCAGTCCTCTAGAAACTCAAAGAAAATGCTTACCATACAACGCTGAAAGGTGCCAGGTGCGTTGCAAAGGCTAAAAGGCATCATTCGGTAGGCATATGTTCCAAAGGGGCATGTGAAGGTCGTCTTCTCCTGATCCTCAGGAGAAATATGGATCTAGAAGTATCCGGAGTAGCCATCCAAGAAGCAATAATGGGACTTGCCAGCCAATCGCTCTAACATCTAATCAATGAAAGGTAAAGGGTAATGATCCTTGCGAGTGGCTTGGTTGAGTCTCCTATAGTTGATGCAAACTCTCCAACTATTCTGAACTCGAGTAGGAATAAGCTCATTCTTCTGATTGGCTACCACAGTAGCTCCGGATTTCTTAGGAACCACCTGGACCGGGCTAACCCACTGGCTATCAGATATGGGATAGATGATACCAGCTTGCAAAAGCTTAGTGACCTCTTTCTTCACCACATCAAGGATAAGAGGATTAAGGCGTCTACGGGGTTGCCTCACCAACTTAGAGTCCTCTTCCAATGAATTCGATGCATACACATGGAAGGGCGATGCCAAAGATATCAGCTAATGTCCACCCAATGGCTTTCTTGTTTGCCCTCAATAAGCTTAGCAGCTTCTCTTCTTGGTCAGGAAGAAGATTATTTACCACAATGACTGGCAATTGTTCATTCACCTCTAGAAATGCATACTTCAGGTGATCTGGAAGGGATTTCAACTCAAGCTTGGGTGGTTGCTCAATGGAGGAAAGAAGCTTGGGTGGTTGTTGCAACAAATCTGATGTCATCACACTGGAAGTGCCTGAAACCACATTCAAAGAAGCAGAAGAACTGTGTCTATACAGCTCAATGTTAACATCAGAATCAAGCACATCAAAATCATAGTTAAGCTCATCAAAATCAGAATCAGGATGCACATTAGGATCAGGATGAAGTTCAAACTCAGAATCAATATCAGAATCCACATGTAATGTAGAATCACCAAGCAAGTCAGAATCACCAAATAATGCAGCATTAAGCAAATCAGTGCAAACAGAGCACCATTCATTATTAGCACATGCACAAATGGGAGAATCACTCTCAGATGCAAAATCAGGATAATCAGCACACCAATCAGCAATAACATCATCCACATCATCATCAACCACATCAATGCAGAAAACAGAATGTTCTTCCTTAGGATGTTTCATGGCATCAAAGATATTGAAATTCACAGATATATCATCAAACTCCATGGAAAGAGTACCATAATGCACATCTATCTTAGTCCTAGCTGTTTTCATGAAAGGCCTCCCTAGAATGATTGGTGACCTACTACTGGGAGACTCATCCTCCATATCTAAGATGTAAAAATCAGCAGGAAATATCAGTTCATTAACTTTGACTAATACATATTCAACTAAACCAGAAAGATGACCATTACTCCTATTAGCTAGCTGAACAACAACACCAGTAGGACGTAAAGGACCAAGACCAAGAGATTTATAAATAGATGCAGGCATGACATTAATAGAAGAACCTAAATCTAGCATGCAATCATCAAATCTATAGTTACCAAAACAAATGACAAGGGATAGAAAACGTCCCGGATCCTTGCACTTGCGAGGCATTGTAGGCTAGATGAGTGCTGATACATTCTGGTTCAAACTCACTCGTTCACTCCCCTTCAGTCACCTCTTGTTGGTGCACAACTCCTTCAGAAACTTAGCATATTTAGGAATTTGTTTGACTGCATCTAAGAGAGGAATGTTGATCTCTAATCTTCTGAATGTCTCAAGTATATCCTTCTCTTGTGCTTTTTCTGCCAACTTCTTGGATTGAACTACTCTCTGAGGGAAAGGAAGAGGAATGGGGATGTCTTCCTCTTCACCTCGCTGCATTGCCTTTTTATTTGTAGAGTCAATCTTCACATTTTCTGACTCTCTTTCTGGTATGGAAGTCACATCTGCAGCTGGTTTAGGTTCCTCTAATTGCTTGCCGGATCGAAGGGAGATAGCACTCACATTCCCTTAGGATTAGGAATTGTTTGTGAAGGAAGAGTGTTGGATCCACGAGGTTGAAGCTGGTTCAATGAGGTTGCCAACTGTCCAACTACGTGCTTGCAAACTCGAATGGAAGTGTCAGTTCTTTGTTGGAACCGCATATTGGCTGTGACAAATTGCTTCATTGTATCCTCGGAGGAACCACCACTACCACTACTACTAGCCTGTTGTTGTGCTTCTGTGGAGGTGCACATATGGCGAGTCGAGGAGGTGGTGCTGGCAAAGGCAAAGGAGGTGCAGATTGCCGTTGGAAATTCTGTGGTCTGTATTGTCTCTGTTGGTAATTCCCAGTGCGATATTGGTTACTCGGTTCCGATTCGGGTTCCAACGAAATTGGGGTGATTTCTCCAACCGGGATTGTAGGTATTGGAGGAGGCATTATTCTGTTGGTATTGTGGCTTTCCAGGAAAAGCACCCACTAAAGCTCCCGATTTGGTCTTGATAAGCAAGATCATGTAAGGTAGGGCAAGAGTCGATAGAATGGTAAGGGTCGGAGCGAGAACCAGCGCATGAGTACCCAATCCGAGGAGGAGAAGATTGCACCTTTGTCGTATCACATCGCAACCGCCTCACGAGAGGTCAGATCATCAAGTCTATTCTCTAATCTCGAGAATCGTCTTGATTTGGAGGTGTTTGAACATGGTAAACAGGAGTACTATTGGCCCCTGGTGCCAAATTGCGAGAGTTAGTTTGCCATCTCGGATATCAATTCTCGAGTATCTTCGGGTGTCTTGTTACGCGAGAGCCCCGCTAGAAGCATCCACCAAACCTTTGTCTTGAGAAATGGGTAATCAAGAGTTGCTCGGTGATCGGTAGTATGGACGACTTGCACATAACCTTTTGAACCTCTCATGTACTCATGCAAAGTCTCGCGTTGGCTTTGTTTAATGTTGGCAATTTCCTTTTTGATCGCGAGTTGCTCTTGAGGCAGGGTAATATTTCTCCATAAATAACCTCTGAACATTAGTCCAGCTCCCAATAGATAAAGACTGAAGGTACAACAACCAGTCTTTGGCTCCATCTTCCAATGAGAAAGGAAAAGCTCTAGCTTGATTTGATCTTCATAAATGGCATGTGGTTTCATTGTGCTGCACACTAGATGGAATTCCTTCAAATGCTTAATGGCACACTCACGAAAGACCATGAAACTTAGGCAAAACAAGTGTATTAGACCAGATTTAAGCTCAAAGTTAGCGATGAAGGGAGGATATTGGATGCCAAAGGTTGATAATTAACATCGGTTCATTCAATTCCTTTAAAGTAGGACGATTTTCTGTTCTTCGCCATAATTTCTGAGTTAGAAAAATTGCTACTAGAATCAGTGAAAACAACAAGACTATCAGAAGTACTATCGAAACACAATCGGAGAGATCATCGGTATGGACACAATCGGACTCAAGTTCAATGTTCAATTCAAGTATTAATCCCACAACTTAGCCTAACAACTCTTCTAGCAAGAAGAATTGTTCTTTCTATTTCAGGATCAAATGGCAACAAGTCTTTGGATTGATAGTCCTCCTAGTACTCATGCAAAGCATAATCACAAGGCGAGAATTTGTAGAAAATCAGAATTACGAAAATGCCACCAGCCAATCGAATTACAAAAATGCCACTAAAAGTGGTAAAAAGGAGAAAAACACTAAGACACACAAAAGCAAACACAAAAACAAAAACCTATGGTAGAAATTGACCTAAACAAGTCTAGAAACACTATCAAATGATTTTTAAAATTTTTGGGGAACCCAAAAATGGAATAAAAAACTTCAAAAATTGAAAAAGTGGTCTAAATAATGGAATTTGGCAAAAAGGAGATTAGCACATGGAAAATCGAAGATTTTCTATGTGTCATGTGAGATGGCCATTTTCTATCACTGTACCAAATTTCAGCCCATCAGAGATACTCTAAAAAAAAACTGACTAGTAGAGATCACAAAATAAAAACTTAAAACAGCAAAAAGGTGGTCTAAACGTTGGAATTTGGGGAAAATAGGGTATACCTCACTCCCAAAGGGAGTGACTCTTTCTTAGAATGCGTAATTCCTTGTGAATAAGACCTGGGTTGAGTGATCTGGGTCAGAAAAATTTCTTTCCAGCCACCGAACCACCTAAATTACCGAAACGAAGCTATTTACACTATTACTAATCAAACCGATGCAAATTCCCGCAGTGGCGCTTAATATTTTGACAGAGATTTGTCGTAATCTCCCAAAATAACCAGATTAGAAAAGGATTTGTAGTATAATGTAACCTGGGTCGTTCCCAACGAATTCGCAATCGGTTCAATTCGAACAGCAATAAAACAGTAACAGTAAAATTGGGGGTTTTGGATTCAAAAGAGAATAGAAACGAAATAACAGAAACAGAACGAAATAAACACAGATTAAATAGATAAACAGAAGATTAACCTAGGATTTTGAATTCCACCACTTCCTTTCCTCGAACGAAAACAGATTTGAACGAATTCGTTATTGATTCTGGACGAACCGAAATCTCTGCGTTTGTCCAGAAAATCCCTCAACTAGACGATCGCCTAGCGTTTATTCAAACAGTGGCGTGTCACTGTGCTATCGCACAGCAAGCACTTAAACCTAGTCCAAACTCGATCCTTGGGATATCTCAATCTGCGCGTTAAATCTAACACCCAATCCAAAAGTAAATCGAATCTAAAATTACAAAACAGAAACGAATTTGTTACCGTTAAGAACGAGTCCTCTGGATAGTGGAATCCTCAATCTATAGGTCAATCACAGTAGCTTAGATAGTCATGGTTATGCAGAACGAAAGTCGAACAGAAATGAAGAAGTTCATCATGAACACAAAGAACACGATGAACAAATGAAGAACAGTTGAGAGAAAATAACACTTTTGTATTTAATCTAAAACTGTCCAAAAACGTGTATGTCTGAATGTTTGTGGTTTCCATCTAACTTAAACCTAAACCTAAAATGGAAATGGGTCAGCCCAAAACGAAAATAAAATAAAATGGGCTTTAATTACAAAATTCGAGCCCAAATAAAATCCAAAAATACATATGACTTCGGCTCCAAAATCTACTGCCCTCTTGACCGAATTTGTTCTTCATGTCTTCATAACAATTTTAGCCCTCTGAATCATCTGAAATATGAGACAAAAATGAGGTAAATCCGATGTCCGACTCAAGAGTTATGATAAAAATAGTGAAGCAATGTAAAACTGAAATTTATTATTAAATAATGGCTACAATATAATCAAAGGCCCAAAGCCCAAATATGTATAAAAGCCATTATTTATTAGCTAAAGAGTTCTAAATTATTAACCAAGAGACAAAAAGTAGTGTATGAAATATTCAATTATCAGCAGCAACACCAATAATCCGTATTCAAATACATACAACCCCGGATGGAGGCAGCATCCTAACTTCTCATGGAGTTCACAAGGTTCACAAACAGCAGGACAATCATCAGGCCCACAATAATCTAATTGAACATCAAACCCACTAGGGTTTACCCAAAGACGCAAGGGGGCGATGAATCAAACCCGCAAAGACTCTATGTTTTCCCTTCGAAGGACTATATGGTAAAGAACGATGCAATCATCCAGAACCAGCAAGTGACCTTGTGGAACCTTGAAACTCAAGTGGGACAACTAGCAACCACTCTTAACAACAGGCCCTCGGGATCTCTGCCCAGTGACACTGAAGTCCCCAGGATCCAGGGAAGAGAGGAAGTCAAAATGATAGAGCTTAGAAGTGATAAAAGCCTAGAACCCATGAAAGCAACCAAGCAAGATTTGGTTGTCACCGACCCAAGGCCGAGAAACTTAAGGAAGGGTAAGAAGGTCCTGCACAAACTCTTGAAGACAAGTGGAGGCAACCAAGACTGTCACAATCGGAATACGATCTAAGCACCGCAACATTGCCTCCACGTGCAGCATTGGATGATCACATACAGTACCCAACAATGAATGCTACAGCTTCATTGTCAAAGCATAATCCTGACCTTGGGCCCCCAGCAAAGCTAAAGCCACCACCGCCTTTCCCACAAAGGCTAAAGAAGCAAGGACAAGAGAAATAATTCAAGCAATTCCTTGATATGCTACGATAATTGCACATTAATATTCCACTCGTGGAAGCTTTGGAACAAATGCCCAGCTACATGAAGTTTATGAAGGAAATTCTGTCTAAGAAGAGGCGAATGGAAGAGTTCGAGATAGTAGCATTGACTCAAGACTACAGTGCCATGTTAACCAATCGGCTACCTCCGAAATTGAAGGATCCTGGCAGTTTTACAATTCCGTGTGCAATCGGACCCCATTTCTCTGGTAAAGCTCTGTGCGACCTAGGTGCTAGCATAAATCTCATGCCAATGTCGATCTTTAAGCAGTTGGCAGTCGGGGAAGCCAGGCCCACGACAGTCACATTACAACTGGCTGATCGCTCTATAGTGCTACCTGAAGGCAAGATCGAAGACGTTCTGGTACAAGTAGATAAGTTCATCTTCCCTGTGGATTTCATTGTCCTGGATTTTGAGGCAGATCATGATGTCCCACGTCTTTCGGGACGACCTTTCATGGCGACCGGTCGTACATAATCGATCGATGTGGAAAAAGGAGAACTCACTATGTGTGTAAACGATGATCAGGTCACCTTCTCAATACTCAAAACAACGAGATTCAAAGACCCAACTGAGAAGTACCTAACTGTTGCAGATGACTGCCAGAGCACTAAAGAAGCAGGGGATCCTCCTGCGCTACCATAACATTAAACTGCTATAGCAAAGTCAGGCTAAAGACTTTAAACCAAGCGCTACTAGGAGGCAACCCAGCGTAATGCTTTAAATTAATGTTTGAGAATAGAGGCTATGCTATATGAAAACCAAATCAACTAAGGACCAAGGCATTAGGATTGCTGTAGAAATTCATATGCGCTAGTCGCACACAAAGACGGGCTTATAGGTAGGCCACATAAGATTGGGCCCGTAGATTTAAAAATTAAATGACAATTAAAGTGGGAACCGCCATCAGTCGCACGGTTCTCCCCTGAAATTTTGGTCGGATTGCACGCAACCCACCTGAAGTATATGCCCATGATCACTCCTCCTGAGCCCTAGTTAAATCAGAACTCAACTTTCGACTAGTTCCCGTGTGCTCATTCACTCTGTACAAAGCTACAACACTTTCCCTTCCATCTACAACCCCAGAGTCTTCCAATGGCACGCACCAAGGGTTCCGGCCAAAAAGTACCTGCTGAAGCTCCAGACACTATGCCATTTGCTACTCGGGAGGCCGAATCTCGCTTCAACTCCTTAAAAGCAGACAAAACCCTAGCACCAGAGTGAGGATTCGATGGAGATGCATTCGATCAGGGCGGTTACCCAGAATGTGTCACAGGGATCATACGCTAAATAGATGGGAAAGATTCTCGCCTTTACCTGCCGAGGTGGTAACCCCCTTGTTTTTGAATTTGGAGCAAATTATCCAGGAGGTTCTCCTTATTTCATCACATCGAGGGAAGAATGTACAATGCAGCCCCAAAGACCATCCGTAAGGTTTATGACTTAGAGCCTACGGATGATGAGTACAACGAGCTCTCCAGCAAGCGGAAAACTCGGAGACCCTTGCTAGCGTAGTCGCTCGGCTCTGTTTGCCAAACACTGAGTGTCAAATTTCCAAGGAAGGATCATACAACTTAAAGTGTAGCCGCTTGACAACTGAAGCACGAATCTGGTTCCACTTCCTCCGCCACAGACTAATGCACACACTGCAACCCAGACCATTTCACGAGAACACGTGTTCCTTCTCTACTGCATCTTGGAGGGCAAACACATTGATGTCGACGCACTCATCTACCGAGAGCTATTCGAATCCCTGAAGACCACTACAGGAAACCTATGGTTCCCTGCACTTATTACCGAGCTCTGTCGAAATGCAGGGGTAATCTTTGATGCCAGCGAAGAGAGAACAGGACTTCTGCAACCTCTTACCGTAGCAGCTGTACAACGCATTCTGCAAAAATGTCAGCTGCGGATCACCCAGGCCAACGTGACCAGTTCCTCGGTCGAACCCCCAGCCGACACCACACTAATTTCTGCAGCAGCGTTTCGTACTTTGGTTGCCCAAGTGACCACCCCCTGCGGCGTTGATAAGCACCCGCTCCTCCGATGAGATGTGGTGGCAATATGTAGCCGAAAGGGATCGCAGCCTGGCAGCAAATCTCGTGGCGAATGCCCTAAAATACACTCCACTGCCGGCTTTCCCTGAGTCAACTTTTGAAATACACAATGGGCCATCACAACAGGAACGCACAAGCTTACGCAAGCGGCACCTGAGCAAAAGCCCATAGGAAGGCGAGCCCACCAGCACACACTCGATTGACACTGATGATGAAGAAGTGTCAAACTCTCGAGGACCATCTTTGGACCTTCCACAGGAAAGGGTTAAGCTCAGATAAGTTGTATCTTTGCGGTTAACTTCGGGTACTAGACTTTTTTCATTTATTTTTATGTTTTTAATCCCACAAAAAAACATTTCAGGGTTGTTTCTATTCCTCTCCCACTATTATCTCATCTAACTCCACCGTTGCAATGGGGGCATTGCATCGTTTAAGTGGGGGGAACTGACTGGATATATGATAAAATCTGCCACTAGCGTCTCCATAAGTGTGCGATCCAATTCACCCTGCATATAGCTTTTTGCACATACTGAAAAATTTTCTTTCAAATTTCATGATAGAGCATGAATAGAATCTTGTAGCAATGGAATCAATGTCTGTATAACTGAGTATAGCACAATTGCCTAGGGGAACTGAACCTTTAGGCTTGGGAAATTGACGGTGCTAGCCAATTTGAGGCGGAGTAGAGTGACAATGAGGAGTTCAAGAGGGAAGAACCCCTAATGGAAGGATTGAATTGAGCCTAATTGTTTTATTCTGTGCATGTCTGCTAGCCTATGTTTAATCCTTGATTTTTCTCAATTCTTCGATAGCTATCTGGCATCTGAGTTTGAAGTTCATAGGAAAAAGGCATTCCTGTCTTACCCATTATTCCTATACACAACCCATTGATCATCATCTCCACATTGTTACCCTCTTGAGCCACACAAGTATGCTATAGCTGAACAGGGTAGAGAAGAGAACTGAAGCAGACTGTGAAATATGCTACGGTGGAGTGCTCCCATGAAAAGCTGCAGAAAGAACTGAAGAGCTGTTGGTTTGCTTTGGTTTGATTGGAAAAAAAACCAAGAAAGAACTTGGAGTGAAGAACAGCATGAAGTACAAGGTTCAAGGAGAAGCACTCGGCTTAGGCCAAAAGAATTATCTCCCAGATCTGCTATAGCATCCACCCTCCTTTTCCGTCTCACAAACACTAGGCCATCCTCACATTACAACCCAAGAAGTCCTTTGGATGAATGAATACTCAGATGCTAGGAAGTAATTTTAGAACTTTGACAAGGCTATGGATCTTCTGGGCCTGTTTGACAAGAGACAAACAAAAATCCTTGAGTGAGCGAGTGTAAACACTGAGCTGGCGAGCCCTGTAGACTTCTTCATCTAAACAATACCACGCTTTATGAGCGGTTGGCACCTGGGCGTTGGGATTGCCGAATAAGGGATGGAAGCTGAAAGCAAGCGTGCAAGCAAAGTTATACAGATAGGAGTACTGAAGCTATGAGTTTTTATTTGCTTCATCTTATTTTGCCCAGGAGTGCAAAAAGCTAAGTGTGGGGGTATTTGATGAGCACAATTCGTACCATGTTTTCCCTATACTTATTAACTGAATTAAATGTTAAATACAAGCTAAACTGCAGATAATCTAAGCAAAAAGGCATACATTCACGGTATAGGGACTAAAGGGGAGGAATCATTTGTATGTACTAAGAATGGAACAATTTACTTTGTTTTTAAGGGAAATCATCTAATAGAGCTAATACGATGCTATAGAATTCTGACAGTGATTCGAAGTACAATACAAGGCATTCTGAATGCTATAGCAAAGTAAAGGACGCAATGCTATGAGGCATAGTTTCTAACTGTTTACCCAGATTATTTCAGGAATAAATAAAGGGCGATATTGACAGATAGGTTGCTGATATAACGGAATAGAAGATGCGGAGGATCGGAACTAAAAGATTTGAAGAATCCCACAAAATCAACAGAAGTAATCTACTCAGATCAGAAGAGATGATAGATCTCGACGGATTAGGAAAGGCCCAGCTCACTGTAACTTACGCCACAAGAAAAGCGTGATTAGAAAAGGAAACAGCAGCGCCAACCCTAAGGGAGTCGGAGAGCCCTAGAACCAGATTCTAACTTTCAACAGGCTCAAGAGAAGAGTGAGAGATTTCACAAGAGCACGAAACTTCCAGAACAACCCAGCATCCTTCCCTGCAGTAAGACGGAATGAAGGAGACGTGGCGTGGTGATGTGACAGAACCTCGACCACGCCATCGGAAATTCCGCCTGAGCTTTCTATTTTCCCTTTCTTTTAATCTTTGTTTTCTCGATCATGGGTCATTCTGTTAGTGTCTATTTTGTGTGTCCCTTGTCAGTCATGAACTAAACTTATTGGCTGGACGAGCATGAGTCTTTAAGTGTTGAATAAACCCAGTTGCAAGTTCTTAATTCAATAAATTTGGTTTGCGTATCGGTGTTTTAATTACTAGTCGGTTAACAAAAGCTAAGGGCTAGATTTGTGGCCTAAGTTTACTGGAAAGGAGTTGGGGTTAGACCTCTGAAAAACAGTATTTGCTAGGCGGCCCGTGCACGGCTAGACCTATTATTGTAGGCTTCAGGAATGGGTCTACCTCTCATAACCATAACACCCTGAGCGTAGCACGGATCTTCTAACTAGAAAGTTTCCATAGGAATATGGAAGAAGTATAGTTAGCATCATAAGTATCGAACGCAGAAGATTCGGTAGACTATAGAGGTGGGTTAACCAAATAGCTTTGTAAATCGTAGCTATGCTGTAGCAATTACGGAAGCTATACAGTATAGATGCTATAGCATTGGGTAGAGCAACTGGGGGATTGATGCACTTAAGGATGATTCTGCGTCCAGCCTAACTTCCCACTGATATCTTCTCTCGTTACAGTTATTTTGTTTATGTTTGCTAGTAGCATAAGCACACAACCCTCACAACCATTATATTTACTTCATGCTTTCACAACTGTCATAGCAATTGCGCGTCACTCCTCGGTATCTCAGTCTCTGTGGGACAATACTCTACTTACTCTTTATTACTTGTTCAACTGGTTCACTTGCCATCAAGGAAATCGACCAACAATAAGCCTCGAGTTAAAATGCTTTGACTTGGAGTTAATAAGTTGAAGTTTACATGCCTCGAGTTAAAGCCGTGGATGCCTCGAGTTAAATGATTAAAATTTTTTTAATAAACATTGTTAACTCCAGTCAAATGTTTTTTATGCCTCAAGTCATCTGTTTGATATTAAGTTGTTGGACCAATTGTTTTTGACTTTTGAGTATCAAGTTAATGCCTCAAGTCATTGACTCAAGGCAATTAACTTTTTACCTCAAGTTAAATGCTCAACTTGCATTTTTCTAAAAGCATCGTTTTTAACTCTTGAGTATCAAGTTAATGCCTCAAGTCATTGATTCAAGGCAATTAACTTTTTACCTCAAGTCAAAATATTCAAACTTGCATCTTTCAAAAGGCATTGTTTTTTTACTTGTGCATATCAAGTTAATGCCTCAAGTCATTGACTCTAGGAAAATACTTATTGACTTAAGTTTTCAATTGGTCTATTTCTTTAGAAAGTATTGTTTGTGACTTTTGGAATATCAAGTTGATGACTCTAGTCATTAACTCAATGCAATAACTTTCTAACCTCTAGTCAAGAATCAAACTTGTCTATTTCTGAAAAAGAATTGCTTTTAACTTTCGCATATCAAGTTAATGCCTCAATTCATTTACTCAAGGCAATTAACTTTATACCTCAAGTTAAGAGTTCAACTTGCATCTTTTCAAAGCCATCGATTTTGACTCTTGAGCATCAAGTTAATGACTCTAGTCATTAACTCAAGGCATGACTTACAGACATCAAGTTAAAAAAAATTAAACTTGTGCATTTCAAAAACAATTGCTTTTGACTTTTTCCTATCAAGTCATTGCCTCTAGAAACCAACTCAAGGCAATTATTTTTACCTATAGTCAAGTTGCAATTTCTTTCAACTTGCATTTTTAACTTGTGGAAAACGAATTTGCCTCTAGTCAAAGTTTCAAGTTAACTTCTTCTACACTTTAATTCTCTTCTGAGATTAACTTGCCTCGAGTCATTTATATTCTTACCTCAAGTCATTACCCCCATGTATCAACTCTTTAACTGGAAGTTAAACTTCTCTGTTTTCAAAATCACTGTCGTCGAAAATCTAAATCTCATGGTTGTGATTTCATTTCTCTATATCATCACTCATTATTATTCCTAATTACTTTTAATCAGTTTGCTAATAAGTTTCAGATGGTTAATTCTTGGATTAACAACAAATTGCTGAAGAGAGTTTGTGTGCCAGAACGCATTAAATGCAGTTGCCAAATCGAGACACAATCTCAATAACCATTCTTCTGAACAATCAAAAGATATTCCTGCTATTCCTATCTCGCAATAAATGCTATTTCACAACGGGTAAAACAAAAGGAATGAAGGAATGCCGTGACGGCACAAATCCACCTGGATCATTAACGACGAAAGTGATTACAAAGCTTCATCTGTCTAACGGCTTTATTCAAGAGTCACAACGGATTTATTCAAGCTTCACCAATGGTCATAAATTACAACAACTATAAATACGAGAAGCATTGAATTCACCAACACCCGAAACACTGTCCATTCAATTCTATATCATTACAATCAAATGTTTCACTTAATATCTTCGGATATTTAGTGCTCTTCAATGTTTGTCCTTTATCTACTCAGTGAGGAGTTAAACACTCTTTGATTATTTGTTTATCAGTTAAATCTTAAGGTTGTGGAACCTTAAGTGTGGGTGTATAATTACAACTTGTAAAGGAGAGTGAGTCCTATTGAAAGGATCATCTCGAGTACAAAGTGTGTAATTGTGTCTGTGTTTATTTGATTATAACTTGTAAAGAGGAGTAAGTCCTAGTGAGAGGATTACTTGAGAGTTGCAGAGTGTGCAATCAAGTTTCGAGATTGTGAAATCCCAGAGTGTTTATGTGGATTGGACGTAGGTTAAGAGTTGGATTAAACCAGTATAATCTCTTGTGTTCATTGTTATTCTTTCTATCTTTGTTTCATGTCCTTGAGCTTTAGCAAAAGATTTTTTATAATCACCTATTCACCCCCTTTTATGTGATATTCAATCTTCATTTGGTATCAGAGCGTTGGTTTCTCTATTTAGCTTAATATCCCGAGATAGATCATGAAAGGAATATTAGGTGATGGTGCCTCAATCAACCAACTACCTGGCTTTGACAATGAACACTATTCATTTTGGAAAGCAAGTTTAGAGTGTTTGTGTTAGCCACGGAGTATGGTCTCTGGCAAGTAATAGAGAATGTGGATTATGTTCCCACAAGAGTAGAAGGCGGAATTAATGTTCCAAAGGCTAAAGATGAGTTTAATGAGGATGACAGAAGGAAAATAACTCTTAACAACAAAGCCATCTAGATGCTCCAGAGTGCTCTTAGTCAAAAAGAATATTTTCACTTACGCAATCTATCTACTACCAAGGAGATGTGGAAAGCTTTGGAAATTGCTTATGAAGGAACATCTGGCATCAAGGAAAATCAAATCAACATGTTTACAACAAAGTATGATCTCTACGTATGAAGACCAAAGAATCAATCGAAGAATTCCAACTTCGTTTTACCCATCTCATCAATCAGTTGTCGGCTCTGGGTAAAACAAATGAGCAAGGTCCTCAGGTTAGAAAAATTTCAATGTCTTGACAAAAGATTAGGAAGCCAAAGTCACAGCAATCGAAGAAGCTTGTGGTGAATCAATGTAATCAATTGCTTTGCTCTATTCAAAAGTCTATCTAAATTTGAAAGCAAACTGAAATTCAAGAACGGCTTGGACGAAATCAAAAGTAACGAAGCAAAGGAATTGCTTTGAATGATGTGAAGGAAAAGGAGCCGAAGGAAGAAGAAGAAGACGTTGAAGACGAAGAATTCGGTATGTTTGTTCGAAAATTCAAAAAATTCTCTAAGAAATATCAAGGCTTTAGAAATCAATTTCGAAGGAAGCTCAAGTAATAGAAGTCACTATAAGGAGAAAGATCACATCATCTGTTATGAATGTGACAAGCCTAGCTACAGCAAATCAGAATGTCCTCAGTTGAAGGGCAAAGACAATGATAAGAAGAAGGCATACGTGTCTGCTATATGGGGAGATAACTCCTTAGATGAAGAAAGTGAGGAAGAAGAAGTTGCGAACGTGTGCTTAATTGCTGAAGAAGAAGAGCAATGTGAAAATGACGATGAAGTATATGATTTGGAACCCACTTATGATGAGTTGCTTTCTGAATATAATGAACTGCATTTTGAGTCTAAAAGAATTGTGAAAGAACTTATTTCTTCAAAGAGGAAAATCAAATTGCTTGAACAACAAGCTAAAGATACTCCTCTGATTTGTGAAAACTCTATGTGTGAAAAATGCCCTGACCTTGAAAAGAAAAACATTTATCTTAAGAAAACACTTGAGAAGTTCACTAAAGGTAGTGAAATGCTCAATGTTATTTTGAAAGCTCAAAGATTTACAAATGATTGATTAGGCATAGGTTACAATCCCATTTTTTGACAAAAAGAAAGGGAAAAAGAAAAGTGGTGGAAAATCCTACTTAAACTATTTTCAAAAAACTGTCCACTCTTGGAATCCCTTTGCTCATTGTAATTATTGTAACCGAACGGGACATAATACTTCATCATGTTTTCATAAGAAAGATAGAAGAGACAAACTCGTTGGTAATTATCAATGGGTACCAAAGGGAACTATGTTTTGCTTAAGGCTTGAGCTAACTCGGAAGGACCCAAGTATAAATGGGTACCAAAATGTCCATCTAGTGCCTTGTGTATGCAGATTGATTCCAAAATCAATGGACATGAGGGTACGTTGAAGAAGCCAAGAGTTTCTCGTGCACCAATGAAAAGGAGCATAGAGCTTATATCAAACAAGAGAACTCTCGGAGCACCCATTGCTGAAACTACAAAGTCTAATCACAAAGAGAAGCAATGGAAAATAGGAGTACGTTCCACCTTAAGAATAAACCATCATAGAGTACCATTCAACTATCTTGAGGAGAACAAGAAAAGGAGAATCTCTCGAATATCAAATGGAAGACTATTAAAGTTGATATCGTTTGAGAGAGCTTTGCAAACACGTATTGGAAAACATATGAAGAATCAGTGGATGAGCAAAGCCAATCTTCCAAGTGCCTAAGGTAAAAGGCATACAATGGTAAAACCTCCTATGCTATTATTAGTAATAATTATGGAGGTTTTATACTTTGAATATTATGAATGAAGCATTGAAAACTATTTTGAATCTTTTTTTCTTATCCCTTAAAAATCTATTTGACAGATTTATTCATAAAGGGATTGCAATGTTCAAAAAGTTTAATTCTTTATGCAAACATGATACTTTAAAAAGAAATTATTTCTTTTATAAATTCATGTTTAATTCACTATGCTCAGTTGTTCTAAATTGATCATATTCTTAATGTAAGTATCAATTTGAACCCAAAGGGGGTGAATTGGGTGAAGTATAAAAATTTAGATTCTATGAAAATCTTTTCTCAATTCAGTAAATTCAACTTGTATAAAAGAAGTGAGTTATAAACCAATTGACAAACATTCAAATGTAAATGCTTTGGAAATGTAAGAGATAAGGGAGAAGAGCTTGCAAACAGATTTATCTTGGTTCGGCCTTATCCTTGACCTACGTCCGGTCCCAAGCCTCACTTGGGATTTTCAATCCACTATCTTTAATCTTCTTGATTACACGATCATGCAGAATGAAGCAATCCTCTCTCTAGGATTCACTCCCCCTTACAATGTAATCAACACAGCTTGATTACACACTCGTACTCGAAGTAATCCTCTCACTAGGATTCACTCCCCCTTACAAGTTGTAATCAACACAATGTATATCCCACTCAAGATTCCCCAATCTTGAGTAACTCTGAGAAAGATAATGTGTTTACAATAATTTTCCTCTCAAAGGAATGGATAAATAATCAACGAAGTACAAACACAATTCATTTCACTCTCTAAGCTATCTAGACAAGTAAACAGTGAAAAGGATGTAAAGCGGAGTATCAGCATTTTGGCATTGTAATCTTGTATCTCCACGTTTTTACGCGTGTCTATGACTTTTATAGATAGAGAAAGGTACGTGACCGTTTATGACCGTTGTAGGATGAATCGGACCGTTGTAGTTGATTATCATTAAGTGTGAGTGCTTCTCTCTCTAAACTCCAACTAATCCATGTGATTAATTGATCGAAGTGGAACTCGAGGATTTGCCGTTGGAGAAGAGTTTACTTGATGAAGAAAGCATTCTTGACCGTTGAGAATGCGTGCTCGGAGTGGATTATCCAAAAGAAGGTTGATTTGCACGAAGTGCATTAAATGCCGCGAGCACTTTTTGCTTTTTGCTTTGATCTTCATTGATCTTCATCTGTGCTAACTGAAATTCACTCAATAAACTTGTTAAACATATGCGGGAACATAAGTGAATGATTCATGAAAGCAATAGGATCAAACAAGAGTGATTTGCAAATTCGTGTAATTCAAAAAATCATTTTTTAACGTTGTAAACTGTAGTATGTTCATGCAAATTGCAGTTTTGCATACTTTCACTCACAAACTGCAGTAAAGGCGGAAGTATTGACTTAGCTTGAAAAACTTGGTTGCTCTCACGGAAGTCCAATACTCGAGTTTGGCTACGCAACTGCGTTGAGTATTGACTTCGTTTAAAATCTTGGTTTCATTCTGGAAGTCCAATACTCGAGTTTACCTACCAATACCACAGTATTGACTTCATTTAAAAAACCTGGTTCGCACGGAAGTCCAAAGCTGCGGTATGCAAACCTATACCGCGTTTGCACTTAAGCTCAACAAGTTTGATTGCTTTCTTGAAATTATCTGTCCACTTTCGAGGGCCATATCTCCCTGGTCTGAACTCCGTTTTGGTCCATTCAACTCTTGATGGAAATCTCTTTGAGTCTATTTTCATATGCCACTCATTTCAGCTCAATACGATTTGTAGATTGAGATTTACACTCAAAATACCGAAGGTGGGTCTGGACTGTGATGTTGATTCTTATGGCAACTTGTAAAAATCATAGCTCCTTGATCTTGACACCTTTGGACTTGATTTATATATCAAAATGACGCTTTGGATGTCTAGTTTCAAATGCCACTGGTTTTACGTCAATCCGATTCCTGGTTTGAGAGATATCATCGAATTACCAGACCTCGCCTGTGCTGAAACGTGAAACGAGTTGCTGAAGAGCTGATCACGCTGCAAACTCGAGTTTACACTTGCATACTCGAGTTTAGCTCTTCCTTACTCGAGTTTAGCACTTGCATACTCGAGTTTTGAGTCCCAAACTCGAGTTTTGTGTTCCAAACTCGAGTTTTTACTTGTCCGAGAGACGCGGAGGTCTTGAAGACACCACAAACTCGAGTTTTGAGTTGTATACTCGAGTTTTGAGTCTCAAACTCGAGTTTTGTGTTCCAAACTCGAGTTTTCTCATCCTGAAGTTGATTTTTGCTGACTTTAACTTCAAATTGACCCATTCCAACTTCCATATGACCTTGGAGACTTCTAGCATCAATCTTAGAACTTGAATAACGATATCTTCACTTCATTCAACAAGATCTTCTTTCTTTCTTCTTCTCTTGATCATTCTCCATAACTCTAACTCTTTCTTTCTTCTCTTCTCTTGATTAATCCTAAAATCCTTTGATAACTTCTTGCTTCCTTGACATTCTGATATTCCCATTATATTGCATGCAAGAACTTCTTTCTTACTTTCTTGATCAATCTCTATAATTCATCTTGGATTAATCTACATTAAATACGATAGTTAGTCAATGTAGAAGATAACTATATTACTCAATCTTTTTGCTTTCAATAATGACATCTATATAAGACATCATCAAAACTAATCATAACCAACATTCTCCCCCTTTTTGATGATGGCAAATACTATAAGAAAAATATGTAAGAGCATGAAAATATGTTAGAAGTGCAGCATATTTTTCTTGCCATTTCTCTCCCCTTATTTGTCATTAGCAAAAAGTTGAAGTAAGGAAGAAATATTTAGAGAGACAAGTATGAAATCAGATTAGAAAGAGTTAAGCAACTGATTTTCTCTCCTCGATTTGAAATTGTTTTCATTTTAAATATAAAGCAATTTGGAATGTTTTTATGAAAACAAATTTGTAAGAATTTGAAGAGGTTTTCAAGACATCTTTCAAAATTAAAACATATAGATACCAAACATGTGCAAACTTTCTAACGAATATAAAAGGATAAAGATTAGAAATGCTCATGTTGGTCTTGCAAATTGATGAATGATCGATGAAGTCCATTTGCTAGCTTTGTTGTTGAAGGAGATTCCAGCTTCAATTCTTTGACTTTTATTTATTGAACTCTTCTATAAAGCATATCTCCACTGGATTCAAGAGATTTTCCTCTTCCTTAGCTTCATCGTGACTGAACATCAAAACATCTTTCCTCAATGTAATAGTTTCTCCTTGTGGTGCATTAAGGAGACTTTTGCACTGAGACTTAATTCTCCTACCACAATTGTAAAACTTTCTTGCAAAGAGAATTATTAGTGCAATCAACATATTCCTTTCTATATAATCTTTTCAAATTAAGATAGTGAAAGTGAAATGTGATATTAACTCATCATCAAAACTAATAAAACATAGTAAATATAGATGAGTATGCTTAAAATGGTTTTCTTCAAATAAAGGAGGTGAGCTATTAAGATACAAAACACATGTGAATGTGAAGCTCCCCCTTAATGATATCAAATAATAATGAGACACCAAAGGTTATGAGGTTTGGAAATATCTTTGCAACCAACATGGTACCTCGGAATTGAGAACTTTCAAGTTCACTTGGGTGGACTTGAAATTGGTATAAACAAATCACTTATGCTTTTTATGATGATAAAAAAGAGTTTAAAGCATATAAGGGTCATTTTAAAAGTGAGTTTTCTTAGGCTAAACTTCATGAGATAAATTTGAATGAAATCAAGTTAGCCTAGCATGATTGTGATATATGCATATTATTTCAAAATACAAACCTCACTCAAGTAATATCGTAATTACTTGAGCCATAATCATTGTAATCCATAGATGCATTATTGGCTAATCACATTCGATGATGTGACCAATATTGAGGATCGCTGGATGTGAATGAGCTTCAAGAGGATAAGTCTTTATAGCCACCAATTGCTCGAATGCATCTTAGAAGCAGAAATCCCAAATGAGCTTTGAATTGGATCTCAAAATTAGTTTCGCTCATAGCTTCTCATCAAGCGAGTATGCTCCTTATCATCTTGGTTTAAGCTTCTTGCTAGTGTTGGGATGTCACTTAAGTGATGCCATAGAATTTTGCGACATAGCAACTGAAATGATCTATTTTGTTGGCCTATGTTCTTTGTGTCCAACAACAGAACATTTTGGTCAACTCTGCAAAAATATATGTTCTTTGGTACTCAATGATTCTTGAGTCCACAATGATTAGACATGACAACTCTTAAGCTCTTATAGAATTAAATCATATGATATTTGAGCAAAGAGTATAACAAGTCAATCTAAGATTAAGAACATAATTTTACCCAATCAAATAAGTTCATGCCAATGAATCAAATAGGGTAACAACGAAATGACACCAAAAATGTTATTTCTCAATGACAATTTGTGAATACACTTTATGTAGAAAAGATGTCATTGATAAGAATGCATGTAAATTTGATCAATGAGTATAGAAAATCTTATCTATAAAGATAAGCATTTATCAACTCACAATTCATGAATGAGATCAGATTTTTCAAGAAGGATAATGAAATATGCAAGGTACTTCAAATCTTGAATGTTCTTTTAAAAATGATCATGTATAAAAAAAATTTCATGAATGAAAGATTCAGTTTTAAAACGTGCTTGAAAAAAATGATCACTTTAAAAAACATGGTGGAAGTCAACATGTTAAATAATAAATCAGAATGTATCCGAATGCTTGAGTTTTAGAGAACATGTTGAACATTGAAGTTAACATGTTGAAGAATTTTCCCGAAAAGTCAAAGTCATGAGAGTAAAGCATCATCAAGACATGCTTAGCACAACATATATAAGCTTAATGACTTTGCTATTGACAAAGAGATAATCTTGCCTTAGAGAGTAGAGTCTTGAAAATATAAGAACATTCAAGGCAAGAGTATGAATATGCGAGAGATAGTTACTCAGAATATAGATGAACACAAATCTTTGATGTATTTGAGTAACACAAGGAGTACTAGGATTCATGGACGATGAAGTACAAACTCATTAATCCAAATGATTAGAGTTCCATAATATTATCCTAGTAAGTTATTCCATATAATGGTTAATGCACTAACATTTAATGCATTAATTAACATTCATAATGCTTGGAGTAACTTGACCAATAAGAATTTATCCAATAAGCATGAGATTTTCACAAATTGAATTCTCTTATTGAGATAAGCTTGAAACTCATATGAGATTAACTTGTTAGACATAAGGTCCAACTAGATAGATAATGAAACTAAAGAGTTCAAGCAAAAACATTGAATTCCAAAAATCAATGTGTGAATGATAGGGAAAACTCAATTAGTCAAATTTGAAGCATATCCAACATTCAATATACAATATTAACTTCCAATTTGAAACATTATTTGAATGCAATCAAAGTATGGATATGTTTTCAAAAACATTTGTATGCACTTTTCACAAAATAGTGTGAGTTGAAATCCAAACAAATTTTACACTTGTGCATTTCAAAAACATGAACTTAGAAAGTTATGCACAAATTCATTTATGGTCCATTTAGCAATCTGAAAACATTTTGAAAAATATAAATGATTGATTGCTAAAGGAATGGAATGATGGACAAGTATTCATTACCTAAAAGTGAATTTTATATAATCAAAATATGGGGTAAGGATTAGACATCACCGTAATTCCTCTTGTCCTCATAGAAGCTTGCTTGGTTGAGATGGATTGGTGTAGATAACTTTTTTTTCGGTGTTCACCATCAACATTAAGCATAGCTTGTTTAGCTTTCTCAAGGTTAGGATTATGTCTCTATGTTACATTCTTGAGAAGCTTCCATTGATCCTACAAAACCGTATAAATCTTTTTCTTTCTTGGTATCCAACCTTACTTGGATCCAATCATCGTTAGCTTGTAGGAACCAAAATTCACATGCTCTTATGAATATAATTAATTCAGAATAATTGAGCACAATGAATTAATCATGACTTTATGCATAAAAGAAATACTTTCTTTTCAAATCATCATGTATGCATAGAGAGTTAAACCTATTGAACATTGCAATCTCTTTCAAAAATAGATCGGGATGTGAGAACCCGGTTTTTAAAGAAAATAGTTGCAATGCTCATTCCTAAGGCCACAAGATATAAAACCTCAAATAAAATTTCAGATGATAGCATAGGAGGTTTTACCATTGTATACCTTAGCCTTAGGTACTTGGGAGGATTGACTTTGCTCACCCATTGATTCTTCATATATTTTCTTACGGGTGTTGGCAAAGTTCTCTCAAGGGATATAGACTTCCAGAATCTTCTGTTTGATACTTGAGAGATCCTTCTTTTCTTGTTCTCCTTAAGATAGTTGAATGGTACTCGTGGTAATCCATTCTTGAGGTAGATGATACTCTTCTTGCTTGTATCCATTGCTTCCTTTGATGTTTACACCATGTAGTTCCAGCAATGGGTGCCCGAGAGTTCTCTTGCTTGATATAGATGCTATGATCTTCTTCAATGGTGCATGAGAAACTCTTGGCTTCTTCTTCCTCTTTTCGTACCTTGATGTCCATTGATATTCAAATCATCCTGCACACATGGAGTACTAGATGGACATTTTGGTACCCACTTATACTTGGGTCCTTGACTGTTAGCATTGGACCTTGATTGTCCTTTAGGAACCCAAACAAGATTATTTCTCACATTAGAATTTCTCCTAATATAGCATGTATGAGAAATATGCCCAGATTTTCCACAATAATTGCAAATAATAGAGTGATGCTTACTATGAACATTTTTGCAAGTATTGTGCTAATCATAGAGTAAAACTTCAAATAATCTTCATTTGAACATTCATTCTTCCCAATAGATTTTCCAGCATTTTGTTTCAAAACATTCTTGCTTTTCAAATCAAAATCAATGATTGGTTGAAAAACAATTTTATGCCATTGTTCAAAATCATTTTTCTTAACTACACAAGAAGAATTGGAATTGTTTACCACATGTGTATCTTGAGCTCTAGATAATGATTGATCATAATCGTCCATGAGCTCTTCTTGGGAATCCTCTTCCTCTTGTTCTTTTGTGTTGACTGGATCATGGAAGTATCCAATGATTTCTCCTTCTTCATTCTCCACTTCCAATTGTTCATCCATTGTGGATATGCAGCTTATAGTTTCAGATGAATTGTCAACACTTTCAACTTCAACACAATTGTTAGAAGCATACATAGAATCAAGAGTATCCCAGATTTCTTTAGCACTAGAGCGAACTTGATTTTCTCAAAATCATTTTCAGTTAAAGCATCATGAAGAATTTCCATTGCTCTAATGTTCAAAGAAAACATTTTCTTTTCTTTTTCTGTCCAATCCTTTCTTGGTTTGAAATCAAAAGCGTTTGTAAAAACATTCCACATATTAAAATCGGTTGCTTTGATAAAACTAGTCATTCTAGCTTTCCAAAACCAAAAATCAATATCTTTGAAAAACGGTGGAATGGTATAATCAAAACCTTCGAAAATGAAGAACACCCGAAATCAGCCATTGAAACTCTTGAGATGGTTAAGTCCTTTAAACAAGAGCCTAGCTACGATACCAAATGTAAGTGGCTGAACCCAAGAGGGGGTGAATTGGGTGAAGTATAAAAATTTAGATTCTATGAAAATCTTTTCTCAATTCAGTAAATTCAACTTGTATAAAAGAAGTGAGTTATAAACCAATTGACAAACATTCAAATGTAAATGCTTTGGAAATGTAAGAGATAAGGGAGAAGAGCTTGCAAACAGATTTATCTTGGTTCGGCCTTATCCTTGACCTACGTCCGAGTCCCAAGCCTCACTTGGGATTTTCAATCCACTATCTTTAATCTTCTTGATTACACGATCGTAATCTGAAGCAATCCTCTCTCTAGGATTCACTCCCCCTTACAATCTGTAATCAACTTGCGCTTGATTACACACTCGTACTCGAAGTAATCCTCTCACTAGGATTCACTCCCCCTTACAAGTTGTAATCAACACAATGTATATCCCACTCAAGATTCCCCAATCTTGAGTAACTCTCGAAAAGATAATGTGTTTACAATAATTTTCCTCTCAAAGGAATGGATAAATAATCACTTGAAGTACAAACACAATTCATTTCACTCTCTAAGCTATCTAGACAAGTAAAAGCAGTGAAAAGGATGTAGAAGCGGAGTATCAGCATTTTGGCATTGTAATCTTGTATCTCCACGTTTTTCTGCTTGTGTCTATGACTTTTATAGATAGAGAAAGGTGCGTGACCGTTTATGACCGTTGTAGGATGAATCGACCGTTGTAGTTGATTATCATTAAGTGTGGTCTGCTTCTCTCTCTAAACTCCAACTAATCCATGTGATTAATTGATCTGAAGTGGAACTCTGAGGATTTGCCCGTTGGAGAAGAGTTTACTTGATGAAGAAAGCATTCTTGACCGTTGAGAATGCGTGCTCGGTGGATTATCCAAAAGAAGGTTGATTTGCGAAGTGCATTAAATGCACCGAGCACTTTTGCTTTTTGCTTTGATCTTCATTGATCTTCATCTCGTGCTAACTGAAATTCACTCAATAAACTTGTTAAACATATCCGGGAACATAAGTGAATGATTCATGAAAGCAATAGGATCAAACAAGAGTGATTTGCAAATTCGTGTAATTCAAAAATCATTTTTTAACGTTGTAAACTGCAAGTATGTTCATGCAAACTGCAGTTTTGCATACTTTCACTCACAAACTGCACTTACAAACTGTAAAGGCGGAAGTATTGACTTAGCTTGAAAAACTTGGTTGCTCTCGGAAGTCCAATACTCGAGTTTGGCTACGCAAACTGCGTATTGACTTCGTTTAAAATCTTGGTTTCATTCTGGAAGTCCAATACTCGAGTTTGCCTACCAATACCGCAGTATTGACTTCATTTAAAAAACCTGGTTCGCACGGAAGTCCAAAACTGTGGTATGCAAACCTATACCTGAGTTTGCACTTAAGCTCAACAAGTTTGATTGCTTTCTTGAAATTATCTGTCCACTTTCGAGGGCCATATCTCCCTGGTCTGAACTCCGTTTTGGTCCATTCAACTCTTGATGGAAAGCTCTTTGAGTCTATTTTCATATGCCACTGATTTCAGCTCAATATGATTTGTAGATTGAGAGTTACACTCAAAATACCGAAGGTGGGTCTGGACTGTGACGTTGATTCTTATGGCAACTTGTAAAAATCATAGCTCCTTTATATTGACACCTTTGGACTTGATTTATATATCAAAATGACGCTTTGGATGTCTAGTTTCAAATGCCACTGGTTTCATGTCAATCCGATTCCTGGTTTGAGAGATATCATCGAATTACCAGACCTCGCCTGTGCTGAAACGTGAAACAGAGTTGCTGAAGAGCTGATCATGCTGCAAACTCGAGTTTACACTTGCATACTCGAGTTTAGCTCTTCCTTACTCGAGTTTAGCACTTGCATACTCGAGTTTTGAGTCCCAAACTCGAGTTTTGTGTTCCAAACTCGAGTTTTTACTTGTCCAGAGACGCCAGAGGTGCTGAAGACACCACAAACTCGAGTTTTGAGTTGTATACTCGAGTTTTGAGTCTCAAACTCGAGTTTTGTGTTCCAAACTCGAGTTTTCTCATCCTGAAGTTGATTTTTGCTGACTTTAACTTCGAATTGACCCATTCCAACTTCCATATGACCTTGGAGACTTCTAGCATCAATCTTAGAACTTGAATAACGATATCTTCACTTCATTCAACAAGATCTTCTTTCTTTCTTCTTCTCTTGATCATTCTCCATAACTCTAACTCTTTCTTTCTTCTCTTCTCTTGATTAATCCTAAAATCCTTTGATAACTTCTTGCTTCCTTGACATTTCGATATTCCCATTATATTGCTTGCAAGAACTTCTTTCTTACTTTCTTGATCAATCTCTATAATTCATCTTGGATTAATCTACATTAAATACAGTAGTTAGTCAATGTAGAAGATAACTATATTACTCAATCTTTTTGCTTTCAATAATGACATCTATATAAGACATCATCAAAACTAATCATAACCAACACTTAAGAGCATATGTTTTTATTCCTACACGTTAACAATGATTGGATCCAAGCAAGGTTGGATACCAAGAGAGAAAAAGACTTATACAGTGTTGTAGGATTAAAGAAAACTTCTCAAGAAAGCAACTACATAGAGAAATAATTCGATTCTTGAGGAAGCTGAAAAAGCAATGCTTGATGTTGATGGTGATCGTCAAGAAGGGATACATCTACGTTAATCTACCTTAATCAAGCAAGCTTCTCTACAAGGACAAGATGAATTATGGTGATATTTAATTTTACTCTACATGTGCTTATATGAAATTCATATTTGGGTAATGAATACATGTCCATTATTACATTCCATTAGCAATCAATCATTTATGGCTTTCAAAATGTTTTTCAGATTGCTAAATGGACCGTAAATGAATTTGTGCATAACTTTCTGAATTTATGTTTTGTGAAATGCACAATTCTAAAATTCTTTTTTTTATTCAATTCACTCTGTTTTGTGAAAATGCATACAAATGTTTTGAAAAATATTCATACTTTGATTGCATTCAAATATTGTTTCAAAATTGGAAGTTAACATCTTTAAGTGTCGATATGCTTCAAATTTGTCTAGTTGAGTTTTTCCTATCTCTCACATATTGATCTTTGGAATTCAATGTGTTGCTTGAACTCTTTAGTTCCATCCTCGAACTAGTTGGACCTTATGTCTAACAAGTTGATCATATATGAGTTTCAAGCCTATCTTCAAGAAAAGATTTCAAATTGTGAAACTGTTATGCTTAAAGCATAAACTCTTAGTTGGCTGAGTTATTTCAATCTTTATGAATGTTCATTAATGCATTGAATGTTAATGCATTAACCATTAGTGGAATAACTTACTAGGATGACTTTCTGGAACTCTAGTCATTTGGACTAATGAGTATATGCTTCATCATCCATAATCCTAGTAGTCATTTTATTTATCATGGTCATCAACTTTGTCTTCATCCATTTTTTGAGTAACTATATTTAAATTCTTCCCTTGAATGTTCATATATTTCAAGACTGTTCTAAGAGGCCGGATTATATCTTGCTCAATTGCAAAGTCATTTTGCACACACACATACACACACACACACACATATCTATTGAGCTAAGCATGTCTTGCTAATGCTTTATACTTATGATATTTGCTTTTAGGAAAATTCTTCTACATGTCAACTTCAATGTTTGGCATGTTCCTCAAAAATTGAAGCATTCTGATATATTCTTTCACATGTTGACTTCCATTGTTTTGAGAGAGCATTGATTTTAAACATATTTCAAAAATGAGTTTTCATATCTTCAAAATCTCAATTTCATAATGCATTATCATGATTTGAAAGAATTTTGAGATTTGAAACTATTTGCATGTTTCATTATCATTTTTGAAAATTTAATCTCATTCGTGGTTTATGTAATATTCATATGAATGACATACTTTCCTACATAAGTGTATTTACAAATTGTCATTGAGAAATAACTTTCTTGGTATCATTTATTCGTTGACCTCTATGTCCAGTGTCATGAATCAATTGGATACCGGTGTTGCTAATTGTGATATTCTCCTTGCTCAAATATAATATGTTTCAATTATGTTAGAGTGAGTTTAAGAGTTGTTATGTCTAATCTTATGTGTGTTGGGATCCGTACAACGCAGCGGATTAAAATTTCTACGAATCCGTCCCGAGGATCACTCAGGTGCGTTTAAATCAAGGCTAGTGAATCGGATATTACCTTTTAAAATTCGTCCGCGTCTCGTTCTTCCTTGAGCAATTGGGCTACCTCCTCGATCGCCGTGACGACTCTTAGAATCCTCTTCCTCTTGGTATCACGAACAATCCTCGTTCACGGCTATGGCAGCGTGCTAGCGCCTCTTTTGCGTCTCTCTCTATTTTTCACTCTAGGGTTTCTCGCGGCTTTTTAGAATATTTCGATTTGAAAGTCCCATAGATTTTCTAAAACACATTCGGCGTATTTAATGCAAAATTAATCGTATTAATTTTTAAATTCAAACTTTAGATCTGGATTAAATATATATTAATTAAATCTATCCGATAGATCTAATATAATAATATTTATTTAATCGAATTAAAAGCCGGATCTGAAATTTTGAATTCGAATCTAGATTAAAAAATAATTAATTAAATCTATCGATAGATTTAATCCAACCTATTTATTTAATCCAAATTTAAAAGCCTTCTTATTTAATTTATCTCAATAAATTAAATCCAAGAAATGACATCTATCTATTTATTTAAATCGAGATACTAATATCTCAATTTAAATTAAATAGACAATAATATCTTTATTTGAAAATTAAATGAGATACAATATCTCTGTTTGTTTTAGATATTTAATTTATCAAATAAATTAAACATAAAACAAATAATATAATAATAATATTTTAATCTCAATTAAATAATATCATTATATTATTTTCGGAATTTAAATATATATATATATATATATATATTTTTTTGCATTAAATTCGGTATTCATTAATCTCAGATTAATCGAGATTCAATGAATTTGGACACTTTTACTGTGTTGGATTATTCTTGTGTGCGACCTAGCAGGGCCCATGTGAGATTGGCGGTGGGCAAGCTTTGTCACCACAAATCGCAAACGGCCTCTAGCAAGACATTGCGACTCCCCAATTCACATGGGGATCGATGACACGATACAACATTCGTACAACCGTATCACGTCCCTTTTGTCACGCGATAATTTGGTCAAGGATGAGGCATGGATAATGTCAACTTCCTTTTCTTGACCATTACTTTTTCGATTCTCGAGTAGTCTAATAAGTGAAATGGAAACTCCTTTCCATCACAAGTATGGCCATACATTTCTTAGATTCACTCATCGAGGGGCCCAAGTATTATCTCTCTACAAATGTGAGGACAAATTCCATCTTGACCATTCACGTCCTCCGCATGAAAACCACGATCTCGATCCCGGCCTTTATCATCACGGTCAAAGGTGACTTTTGACTAGGTCAAAGACAGTGATTCATCATGTAGGAATCCATGATGATCTCGGGTCATAGGGCGTTGTGGCCAGCGGTTATACATGAGATAAGCTTATGACTTAATCCATGCAGCTTTCTCATAGTGGGTCGGTCCAGCACCTTGTACTCTTACAAGTGCCCATGACTTTGATTGTATCTCCATACCTCATCAAAGTCATACTGGTCTTAATTCATCTTAAGCTCAGCGTAGATGACCGACCCGAGGACATTTAGGATAATCTATAAGATGTATCCGGGGATGCGGTTATCAATACGAACATGCGAGACGAAAATGATAACTAAAGAAAATACTTTAAATAACTCAAATATCCAAAGTACAATGAATTGCCCCTAGGGCATAATTTCCAACAATGTGGACCCAAGAAACATAGGGTACCAAAGAGCATATATTTTTGTTTTGTAGAATGCTCTATTCACTCATCCAGAAACAAAGGTCAACAACAATTTTTGGTAGGATATTTAGACTCGGATCATGCTGGCTACAAGACTGATAGAAAGGCTACAAGTGGTCAATAAGTTGTATTTTTGGGTGGATCACTAGTATCCTGGTTCAGCAAGAAGCAGACTTGTTTCTATCTCATCCACCGAAGCTGAATATGTCGCTACCTCAAGTTGTTGTGCTCAAGTTCTTTAGCTCAAACAACAACTCTCTGACTTGGGAATATGTCTAAAATAAGTGTCAATTCTTAGTGACAACATAAGTACAATAAGCGTGGCAAAGAATCCTGTTCAACACACAAGAACCAAGCATATTGACGTGAGACATCATTTCATTAGAGATCATGTGCAAAAGAAAGATGTCAAAGTGATGTTTATCCCCACGCATTTACAACTAGCAAACATCTTCACCAAGCCCTTGGCAAAAGAACAATTCACATTTATTTGAAGGGAATTGGGAATGGTAAATCCTAATGAATTATAAGTAAAATGTTAGTTTACTGTCATTAAAATTCAGTTTTTGATGATAATTAAATACTAACTTAAGCATCGAGCTTCTAGTTTGTGTTTTTGCAGGACTCTGTTTAGAAAATGAAAAACAGAGGCTAACAGAGTAAAGATTGACTCCAGTCACTGACCCTTGTACCTCAAATTAATTCAACAAATATTATGCATTTTGAAGTTACAAAGTTGTAACTCCAAGTTAAAATGCCTCGAGGTAAAGGACAAATAACTTCAAGTTATTATCGATGGGTGTTAAATTATGTAGAAGTTTAATTCTGGAAGTCACAAATGATACCTCGAGTCATATGCCTCGAGGTTGTTGAAGTAGTGCCTCGAGTTTAGGAGAAGCAGAGAGCAAGGTATTTCAAATGACTAGCTACCTCGAGTTACTATAATGGTTGCCTCGAGGAAAATGAAGCCAGAGAGCAAAAATTACTTAGTGCTTGAGTTACACATTCACTTGCCTCGAGTTAAGGAAGAGTGAAAAGAAAAACCCATACCTTTGTACCTCAAGTTATCAATGCCATGCTTAGTTGGAGAAAGACAAGAACTTATTGCCTTGAGGCACACTAAAGTTGCTTCAAGTCATCATGATACATAGAAAGAAATTCAATCGTTGGAAGTCAAGATTAGGTACCTCCAATTAATACCTCCGGTTAAGAAGAAGCGAGAGAGCAAATATGCCTAAATTGACTTATGACCTTGAGTCACATACGTGTCTACCTCAACAAGAGATCAACGACACTTATGGTCCCAAGGTGAACTGGAGTTACCTCGAGTCAAGTATTTTCAAAAAATACTTGACATTAGGTAAGAATAACTTTTGTTGCCTTGAGTCGGTTTCTATTTGCCTCAAATCATTTTTGAAAAATAATTGTTTTTGTGTGTGCATATTTTCTCGATTACCTCGAGTCAATTAGTGAAAATTTTCATGTTTATTAAATTAAATTTTCATGTTTACCTCGAGGCAATTAAAATTTCTGCCTCGATTTATCATTTGTCTATATTATCATTTTCATTGTTCTCTCACCGCCACTTTGTTCCTCTACCATCCTCATCCCTCGATAGCCATCACTCGCTCCCTCTCCATCTGTAAATCCTCATCCCTGATTGCTGATGACAAAGGGGGAGAGAGTTAGTGAAGATAGTTGTTTTTCAGTTGTTTCAATTTTTAGTTGATATTTCTGCAAATTGACAGATGTATGACAATTGCTTAATGGTATCTGGTTTTTATGGCATTCTTATTTGGATATCTTATATGTTCATATAGTTCTGATAGTTTGTCTTAATTTTACTAATCAAGTTCATACTATCTGCGTCTATCTTGAACTGTCATATTGAAATCTTCATAAATGTGTTCTCAAAACTTCAAAATTCATTATAAGTGTTGTCATCATGAGAATGTTAGTTCTCTATGTTTTTGATGTTTTGATGATAACAATTATAATTTGATTAAATTAATAGATTCAAGATTAAATCATGTTTTATGTAGTTAACTTGAATCTATAATGGTTTGAAAGTTTTGCCTTTGGTTGCTCGAGTTAGGCTCTGCATGCCTCGAGTCATGTCATGTTATTATTTAAAAGAAATATGTTTTGATCTCATAAGCCTCGAGTTAAAATGCTTTGACTTGGAGTTAATAAGTTGAAGTTTACATTCCTTGAGTTAAAGCCGTGGATGCCTTGAGTTAAATGATTAAAATGTTTTTAATAAACATTGTTAACTCCGATCAAATGTTTTTTATGCCTCAAGTCATCTATTTGATGTTAAGTTTTTGGACCAATTGTTTTTTACTCTTGAGTATCAAGTTAATGCCTCAAGTCATTGACTCAAGGAAATTAAATTTTTACCTCAAGTTAAATGCTCAACTTGCATTTTTCTAAAAGCATAATTTTTAACTATTGAGTATCAAGTTAATACCTCAAGTCATTGACTCAAGGCAATTAACTTTTTACCTCAAGTCAAAATATTCAAACTTGCATCTTTCAAAAGGCATCATTTTTTTTACTTGTGCATATCAAGTTAATGCCTCAAGTCATTGACTCTAGGAAAATACTTATTGACTCGAGTTAAGTTTTCAATTGGTCTATTTCTTTAGCAATTATCGTTTTTGACTTTTGGAATATCAAGTTGATGACTCTAGTCATTAACTCAAGGCAATAACTTTCTAACCTCTAGTCAAGAATCAAAATTGTCTATTTTTGAAAAGAATTGCTTTTAACTTTTGCATATCAAGTTAATGCCTCAAGTCATTTACTCAAGGCAATTAACTTTATACCTCAAGTTAAGAGTTCAACTTGCATCTTTTCAAAGCCATCGATTTTGACTCTTGAGCATCAAGTTAATGACTCTAGTCATTAACTCAAGGCATGACTTTTAGACATCAAGTTAAAACAATTAAACTTGTGCACTTCGAAAAGAATTGCTTTTGACTTTTTCTTATCAAGTCACGCCTCTAGTCACCAACTCAAGGCAATTATTTTTATCTATAGTCAAGTTGCAATTTCCTTCAACTTGCGTTTTTAACTTGTGGAAAACGAATTTTCCTCTAGTCAAAGTTTCAAGTTAACTTCTTCTACACTTTAATTCTCTTATGAGATTAACTTGCCTCAAGTCACTTATATTCTTACCTCAAGTCATTACCTCCAGGCATCAACCCTTTAACTGAAAGTTAAACTTCTCTGTTTTCAAAATCACCATCTTTGAAAATCTAAATCTCATGGTTGTGATTTCATTTCTCTATATCATCATTCATTATTATTCCTAATTACTTTTAATCAGTTTGCTAATGAGTTTCAGATGATTAAACCTCATATTAACAACAAATTGTTGAAAAGCGTCATGTGTGTCAAAAGCATTAAATGCGGTTTCCATATCGAGACACAATCTCAACAACCATCCTTCTGAACATTCGAAAGATATTCCTGCTATTCCTATCTCGTAATAAATGCTATTTCACAACGGGGAAAACAAAAGGAATGAAGGAACGTCGTGATGGCACAAATCCACCTGGATCATTAACGATGAAAGTGATTACGAAGCTTCATCTGTCTTACGGCTATATTCAAGAGTCACAACAGATTTATTCAAGCTTCACCAACGGTAATAAATTGAAACAACTATAAATACTAGAAGCATTGAATTCACCAACACCTGAAGCACTATGCATTCAATTCTGTATCATTACAATCAACTGTTTCATTTAATATCTTCAAATATTTAGTGCTTTTCAGTGTTTATTGTTTATCTACTTAGTAATGAGTTAAACACTGTTTGATTATTTGTTTATCAGTTAAATCTTAAGGTTGTGGAACCTTAATTGTGGGTGTATAATTACAACTCTTAAGGGAGAGTGAGTCCTAGTGAAAGGATCATCTCAAGTACAGAGTGTGTAATTGTGTTTGTGTTTATTTGATTACAACTTGTAAAGAGGAATAAGTCCTAGTGAGAGGATTACTCGAGAGTTGCAGAGCGTGTAATCAAGTTTCAAGATAGTGAAATCCTAGAGTGTTTCTGGGGACTGGACGTAGGTCAAGAGTTGGACCAAATAAGTATAATCTCTTGTGTTCATTGTTCTTCTTTCTGTCTCTGTTCCATGTTCTTGAGCTTTTGCAAAAGATCTTTTATAATCACTTATTCACCCCCCTCTAGGTGATATTCCATCTTCAGACTAAGCATGTACTTAAGCAATGTTCTTAGATTGCCTTCAAATACTTTGTCTTCTTCTCCTTTGTAAATTCAAAATATCTAACTAACATCTCATTACGTCTGAACACTACTCATTATTGTTCTTAAAGCTATTAAACGTATTTGTTCGTAAGTTTTAGATTATTAGTGAAAGGATTTCGTGCAAATCTTCAAAAAGCAAAGAACATGTTATAGCATTAAATGTGTTGTAGAAAGGGATAAGGGTCTTAAATGCCATGGAAGTTTTCACTCAGGAGCACTGGTAAGACGGAAGTTTTTTTTGGCCCAAAAATGCCACGGAAGTTTTCGCTGAGGAGCAATTTTGCCCCGAAAGTTTTCACTAAAGAGCAATTTTTCCCCGGAAGTTTTCACTAATGAGCAATTTTGCCCTTTCGTCCCCAAATATTAAATTTGACTATTAAATCGATCAAAGACCACACATGTTATGCCTTGAAAAGGTCAAACTTGGAACCGAGAGAAGGAGATCCTTGAGATGTTGAGCTCAAGGCATACCTTGCAGAGTGTCAAGTCTTAGTTAGGAAAGTCTTTCTCAATGAAAGATTTAGGCGAAGCCACTTATATCCTAGGGATCAGGATCTATAGAGATAGATCCAAGAGGCTGATAGACCTAAGTCAGAGCACATATATAGACAAGATACTGCATAGGTTCAGTATGCAGGATTCTAAAAGGGGTAACATACCCATGTCTCATGCATTCATCTCAGTAAGGGTCTGTGTCTAGTACACAAGATCAAAGAGACCGCATGAGTAAGATTCCATATGCCTCCGCCGTTGGATCTATCATGTATGCCATGTTATGTACTCGACCGGATGTGTCATTTGCCTCGAGTATGACCAGCGAGATATCAACAAGATCCGATGAGGGTCATCGATCGTCTGTCAAGAATATCCTTAAGTACTTAAGAAGGACTAAGGACTTATTCTTGGTATATGGTGGCTTGGAAGATGAGCTCGTGTGACCGGTTACACGATGCGAGTTTCCAAACTGACCAAGATGATTCAAGATCGCAATCAGGATATGTATTCCTGTTGAATGGTGGTGCGGTGAGCTGGAAGAGTTCCAAGCAGAGCACTGTAGCTCATTCTACAACGGAAGCTGAGTACATAGCAGCATCGGATGCAGCTAAGGAAGCCGTTTGGATCAGAAAGTTCATCACTGAACTATGGGTGGTTCCTACCATCTTAGATCCAATAGTCTTGTTCTGTGACAATAACAATATTATTGCGCAGACAAAGGAGCCTAGGTCACATCAAAGGACCAAGCACATACTCAGGCGATTTCATCTCATCAAATAAATCAATGAGAGAGGTGATATAAGCATATGCAAAGTACCAGGAGAAGACAATGCAACAAATCCTCTTACTAAGCCGCTTGCACAAGCACACATGAGCGTCATGTTAGGGCAATGGGAATTAGAGTAATTAATGATTGCACCTAGTGCAAGTGGGAGTCTGTTAGAAATTATGCCCTAGGGGCAAGTCATTGTACTTTAGACATTTATGTGATTTTAAGTATTCTCTTTTAAGTTGTCATTTCATTTGCATGTTTATATTGATATTTCGTATCCCTGGATATATCTTATAGATTATCCTAAATGTCCTCGGGTCGGTCATCTACGTGGGAGCGAAGATGAGTTAAGACCGATATAACTTTGATGAGGTATGGAGATACGAATCAAAGTCATGGGCACTTGTAAGAGTACAAGGTCTTTGGACCGACCCACTATATGAGAAAGCCTGCATGAGTAAGTCATAAGCTTATCTCATGTATAACCGCGTCACAACGCCCTATGACCTGAGATCATTATGGATTCCTACATGATGAGTCACTGACCTTTGACCTAGTCAAAAGTCACCTTTGACTGGGTGATGATATAGGCTGGGATCGGGATCAGTGGTTTTCATGGGGAGGAATGTGACTGGTCAAGATGGAATTTGTCCCTCACATTTGTAGAGAGATAATACTGGGCCCCTCGATGAGTGAGTCTAAGACATATATGGCCATACTATGATGGAAATGAGTTTCCATTTCACTTATTAGACTACTAGAGAATTGAGAAAGTTATGATCAAGAATAGGAAGTTGACATTATCCATGTCTCATCCTCGACCAAATTATCGCGTGACAAAAGGGACGTGACATGGTTGTACGATAGGTTGTATCGTGTCATCGATCCCCATGTTAATTGGGTAGTCGTAATGTCTTGCTAGAGGCAGCTTGCGAGTTGTGAGTTGGTACATTATTGGCCCACTGCATATCTCATGTAGGCCTGCAGGGTCGCACACAAGAATAACCCAACACAAGCAAAAGTGTCTAGATTCATTGAATCTTAGATTTAATGAATACTGTATTTAATCTAGGATGAATATATATCTATATATTAAATTCGAAAATAATATAATATTATTATTTAATGGAGTTTATAATATTATTATATAATATTTATTTTGTATTTAATTTATTTGATAAATTAAATATTTAAAACAAATAGAGATATTGTATCTCATTTAATTTTCGAATAAAGATATCATATATCTGTTTAATTTAAATTGAGATATAGTATCTCAGATTTAATTAAATAGATAGATATCATTTCTCGGATTTAATTTATAGAGATAAATTAAATCGAAGTCCTTTAATTTGGATTAAATAAATGGATTAGATTAGATCTATTAGATAGATTTAATTAATATATTTTTAATCCAAATTCAAAATTCGAATTTCAAATCTAGCTTTTAATTCGGATTAAATAAATGTATTAGATTAAATCTATTAGATAGATTTTATTAATATATTTTTAATCCAGATTCAAAATTCAAAATTCAAAATTAATTAGGGTCAATTTTGAATATAATACTATTGATCGGGTTTTGGAAAAACACACGGAACTTTTATCGAGCGTATCGAAAGCCGTGAGAGAACCCTAGAGTGATAGAGAGAGACGCACAACACAAAAGGCGCTACCACGTTGCCGTAGCCGTGTTCGGGGATTATTCGTGTGGATACCGGTAGAGGAGGACGATTCATAGAGTCGGCTTCTACTGATCGAGAAGGTAGCCCACCAGTTTAAAGAGAACGAGACGCGGACCGTTTCAGCGCGTAGGTAATATTCGGATTCCTTTAGCCTTAATTTAAACATTGGTGAGCGATCCTCAAAAGGGATTCGTAAATTTTTCAATCATTTGTGTGTACGGATCCCAACAGTAAGTTGTCTCCTTAACTTCCTTATGACTATGTTGATTCTGTTACCTGAAAAAATAGTTACTTTTCTCAAGTTTTCTATCTTTAGGGAGGTTTTGTTCAAGTTGGTAAAATGGGCTAACAAGCATTTAAGGCCAAGATTATGACCTAGAAAGGAAGGAAAAAAAGAACTTTGATAAGTACAAAGTTGGAATGAAAATTTGTAATGTTTGTCTTTAGGTGTTGATTCGGCTAGAGGCAAGAACATGATAAAATGATTTGACTTTGGTGAATTTGATGTTTCCATGGTGTTTAGAATGAAAAGTTGTAGAAGAGTAAGCATGGAACATGATTTTGAAAACATTAAGGCTAAATTACAAGAGATCGTAAATCTACTAGTTTGGAAACCCTAGGAGGAAGTCCACTTATGATGTGATTTTAAGCATATTAATGATGTATAAAGGCCATGAAACTTTGCAGAATTGAAGTAGACATTATAAGCTTTAATTTGATGGGTAATTTATAATTTTTGGAGTTATGTACAAAAAGATATGAATTTTTGAAGATAAGCTATGAATCTGGGATAGGTTTCTAACCAGAGAAGAATGTTTTGGTATGTTGGGATAGCACAAATTTCTCTATGTTAGATATGATTAGTTTTGATGATGTCTAATATAGATGTCATTATTAAGAGCAAAAAGTTTACATAATATATTTATCTCCTACATTGAATAACTACTATGTTTAATGTAGATTAGTCCAAGTTGAATCTTGGAGAATAATCAAAAAGGAGATAAGGGATTAAAGAAAGAAGAACATGCAAAGGTTGTCAAGGAAGCAAGAAGTTATCAATGGATTTTGGTGATAACCAAGAAGAAGAGACGAGACTAAAGAAAGAAGAACTTATGTGATACTGGAAGTCTCTATGATCAAACAGAAGATGGAATGAAATTTCATCATATTTGAGCTACAATAGAGTATACATGAATAGTGTTGATACGGAAAGTCGACACATTAAATTCTGGAACAAGTTCAGCATATGCTCGGCTTTCTGGATATCGAAGAAGGTAGAACTTGCAGAGAATGATGAGTCCAAGTTAAATGATGAAGAATGATCAAGTTGGGAGATGGAAAAGGAAGAACTTGCTTGAATGAAATGAAGATATCATTATTCAAGTTTCTAGATTGGTACTAGAAGTATCCAAGATCATATGGAAGTTGAAATGGCTCAAATCAGAGTTAAAGACTACAAAAATCAGCTTCAAGATGAGAAAACTCGAGTTCACAACTCAAAACTCGAGTTTCCTACTTCGTTACAGTGATTTGCTCCTCTGGTATGAGAAAACTTGAGTTAAAATTCAAAACTCAAGTTTAGGACTTCAAAACTCGAGTCAGACATCAAAACTCGAGTCAATGAGTGTCTTCAGCATCTCCGTGTGTCTCGGACTAGGAAAACTCGAGTTTCCAAGTGAAAACTCGAGTTCTGGCGCTAATCAAGCAACTCTGTTCACATCGTTTCACGTTATTTCTCGGGTGATATCTGGTAATTTGATGATATCTCTTAAACCTGAAATCGGATTGAGATGAAATCAGTGGCATATGAAACTAGACTCCCAATGAGTCATTTGGATATAAAATTCAAGCCCAAAGGAGTTCATATAAAGGATCTATAAATTGTTGAAGTTGACAGTGAAATCTACACCACACAGCAAACCAAGTTTCAATATTTTGAGTGTATCTCACAAACTGCAAATCTGATTGAGTTGAAATTGGGGGTATATGAAAGTAGACTCAAAGGGATTTCCATCAAGATTTGAATGGATGAAAATGAGGCTTAGACCAAGGAGATATGGCCTTTGAAAGTTGACAGTCAGTTCAAGAAGTTGCAAAAATGCTCAACAAAGTCAAAACTCGAGTTTATTAGTTGGAAACTCGAGTTTCCATCGACAGAGCAGCGAACATCGAGTATCTTCCAAACTCAAGTTTGTGAGACCAAAACTCAAGTTTTCATCTCTACTTCAGAAAATCACCGTTTCAGAAATCCTAATTCTTTTGATAAACATCCAGATGATTACCTAAATGATTTATAATACTTCTTAACATCATTTATATCATTTTTGTACATGTTTCAGATGATCAAAGGTTGTTAAAATGAAGATCAAAGGGAAAGTAAATGCTGATGTCATAGCTAGTTCAGAAAAACGAAGTTCTAATGGCTAGTTCCATCTGAGTCTAACAGCTATATCTCTTTATCCAATAGTCATTGAATCTTCTCAATGGTCACATATTGATCTCTACCTATAAAAGAAGAAGCATTCAAGGTTGATGAGAGAGAGCTTGCACTATCAAGATGCCAACATTCTGTATCCAACATTTTTCTCATACACACTCTGTTTTCAATGCTTACATAGTTCATCATATTGTAATGCACTTCAGTGTTTATCTTATTCACTTCTGAGAGAAAAGATTCATTATAAGCATTGTGTCTGTTTATTCTGGGAGTTACTCAAGATTGGGTGATCTTGAGAGGGAAATAGATTGTAACCTTGCATTGTGTAAGGGGGAGTATCTCGGTGAGAGATTTGGCTTCACAAGTACTTGAGTGAACTTGTGGGATTGTAAAGGCTTCTCTTGTGCCCAGATAAACAAGAGGATAGTGGATTGAAAATCTCAAGTGGAGCTTGGGGACTGGACGTAGGTCAAGGATTGGGCCGAACCAGTATAAATCAGTCTGCATATTCTCTTACCTTATCTCTTATATTTCCAACATATATATATATTTCAATGTGCATATATATAAATATATATATGAATGACTGATTATCACTTTATAAATTACTTCTGTCATTCAAACTGCTTTCAGTAGGTTGTGAAAAGATTTTCAAAGTGACTAAAGTTTTAATTAAACACCCAATTCAACCCCCCTCTTGGGTGATAGCCAGGTTTTTCACTCTGGTCACATAAAATATTTGTAGTTAAAAATAGACATATTAAGAGTTACATAGCCTTTGGAAGCACCTCAATCGGATTTTTCTACAATTACTTGTGAATTTTTGAAGTTCAGCTATAATTTTGGTATTTTTCTGGAAAATGGTCGAAAATAAAGGAAGTGTGATCAATGATGAATTACTCACTAGTACAGGAATTTAGTGAGTTTCAAATTATTATATAGCCCTTATTATATGATTCATTTACATACTTTATAGAAGAGAGTTTATATAAGTAATAAGAAGTATTTATGTTTGTATTACTTTAGGACTATCGGTTGTTACACTCCTACCGGCCTCGCCCTTTCGAGTGGCGGGTTAGAGGGATTCCTTTTAAAAGTGACCTTTCCTTTATTATGAGTCCATTTAATTGTAAGTTAGAGCAGAAGATCGGTTTGAACAAACTATCGTACTGGTAAAAGGTAAAGTTAATAGAAAGTAAAGTCCCCGGAGGGTTAAGATACAGTCATCCGGCAATAAATACCAAAATTATACGTATAGTCATCCCAAAAGATAAAGTACAAAATATGATAGGGCATCCCTATCCTTCATCATCATGGTCATGCCTACCTTTCCAAAAAGGCCTCTCTTCATCTAGCATGCCCGTTTGTATATCAATAAAAGCTTATGGAGTCTGACAATGGCCCCCAGAGTAACCATTAATACTCATTCACTAAACGTGTTATGCGTATGCGTGCAACCATGTATATGTATGTAAACATAAAAAAATATTCCAAATACACCACAATATGCAAATAGAAACATACACAATAACACGTCTTCACACCGTCGTACCAAGACAGGCCCCGGAATTACAGAAATCACAAGCCCGTCTTCGTTGAGTCGCCACATAGGCAGACCCCAATAGGCACCCTCAGCGCTAGGGACACAATCACTAACATGCTCTATATGCATATTTGGCACAACGCATACAAAAATACATATGGCAACCAAAACATATATACAACAAAACACATAAAAAGTGCCGGAGTAAAGTGGTTATTACCTTGTGGTAAATATACCGTCTTATAATTTTGGGGCCCACTAGCTCTCCAAAATATTTTTTGACCCTAAATAACACAAAAGAATTTATTTGAGTATTTTCCATAATACCCTCACAATTTCCTTCAAAACCGAGCCCAACACCAAGTTTCTAGAGAATCCAGAAAATTTCACCCAATTGCAAACATTTTTAATTAATTCTAGAAACTTCATATTTGCATTAAACTAGCGCCATTTGAACCATTGAAATGTCTATTTTCTAGGAAAAAAATTTCCAGAGACCAAAAGGGCATATATTTTGGTGTGTAACTATTTTTCTACCCTCCGGTCCAGATTCAACCTGGTGCTTTTGAGCTAACTTTAACAAATTTTATCTTAGTAGGAAAATCCAAATGATTCAAAATTATACATCAAGGTGAATTTCAGGAATTTTAATTTCTACCTGTAAATTTTCAGATTATTTCAAATTCATTTACCATTTTTAGAACTCAGTTGAAGGTTCACGCCAAAATTTCAAGAATCAACAATAAGCTTCTTCTTCTTAGGGGTTTTTCGGTGTTTTTGAGTTCAGAAAATAAAACCATAGGTTAATCCCACACAAAATCATGTTTTAAACTCATTGATACCATCAAGAATACCAAAATCAGATTGTAACTCCATGTCCCAACCCCTTGAACGAAAATCACAAGTTCAAGCAACGGTTCTGGTTTTCGGTGTTTACGAATCGGAGGTTCGGTTGATGATCTACGAAGCTTGCACCTTGATTCTTGCTATGGAGGTTGGATGAAACTTTATCTTTCTTCATCTGGAAATTTTGTAGTCCCTTAGTTTGAGAGAGAGAAAACATGTATATTTAATAATAGGAAAAGTAACTGATCAGTCCCGAAAAACTATGGTAAAACCTTGTCTAATAATTAATGGAATTCATCTGGCTTTCTGACTTTTTCTCCAAGAAAATCCAGATAGTTCCCTGATCTGCCATGTGGTGCATCCTCCATGAAAATATCAAGATATTTACTTTTCATTTGGGGAAAATTACCTACTTTGGCCCAGAATTTATGAAAATTACCAATTTTGTCTCGGAACTTCTTTATTATTCTTTTCTTTTCCCCCAAGTTTTCTAGACTCTTCCTAGGGCTAGGTGGGGCCTTCTGGACCCCTCAAATCAGATTCTATGATTTTATTTTATTTTTCCCTAATTTATCCGATTAATTCCCCTTTTTCCTTCAAGTGGGTCTTGTGCTTGACTTTTAGATTGATTTTTCTCTTTCTTTTCCCTCAAGCTTATTTTTAATCATTATGGGGAATAGGTGGTGCCACTTTGGGCCCACCAAATCTGCGCTCCTACTTTGTCCCCTAATTTTTTACTTTATCCGATCCAACCTCCTTCGACCAGTTCATGTGGGTCCCGTTGGTTAATAGAGTGTTTCCCTCTGTACCTTTCTTCAACTTTTTCAGACAATCTCCCCTGAATGGACATTCATATGTGGCGCCTTCTTAATTTCCCAAAGTGGCCCCACACTTGTCCCATTCAGTCCATAAGTAGCCCCTAATCGGTCCTTATCGGTCCCCTTTTTGCCAGTCAATTGCCTTTGGTACCCCGATTTTGTGTTTGGGCTTGAATGTGAACAAAATCATCCGGTTTCCTTTCCTCTCTCATGGTGGACAGAATTCAATGCTAATAGGACAAGAAATTGACTATTTTGCCCTTACTTTTCCTCTTTTGCCCCTGAGGCAACACTTGTCCCAATGTAATCATTACATTGACTCTTACTTTTGACTTATGACTTTTCAGTGTCTCTTTTCCCTTCTCTGACCATGGATGACACAGACTTATGGTCAAGGGGTAAAATTCTATGTCTTGACTTCATCCCCGGGCCCCACTTCATTATACCGACTTTTCCTACACTGGTGTTTTGCCCTGGGCTCGCTTCTCCTCCAAGCCTAGACACCGTCATGATCTCCTTTTATTTGTCTGCACTAAGCGAAATTTTGGACCTTTTTAGGGGTCACCATATTGTCTCCCATTATTCTAACAACTCTTTTTAATTATTTCTCCAATCGGAATATTACGGAAAATAATAATAATAATAATCGAAAATAAAGCTTCCCATTAATTCAATAGTAATTACAAGTACATTAGTTACAATAGTAGGGGTGTTACATCGGTTACCTGTAATACTGTTTAAACATCAGAGAACTATTTATTACTTGATCAGCTACTAGGCAGTAACTCTAATCTCATATGCCTTAGGTATGTATGTTTTACCTTGATTGTGGATTCATGTCTTGTGAGGGGGACATGCGTTTGTGGCTGTCGGACCTAGTGGACTAAAGGTCCTTGAGTCGCTATTGAGCATGTTATGCATTTAATTATATTGGGTTTGAGACCCAACTATTGTTAATTTTTCAAGCACTGTGGATCTAAGACTTGTTGAAAAGTCCTGCGTTTATTTAGGACTTGTAGGGTCCTTCGGCAGTTAACATTGCATATGTGGTATGCTATTTTATGTTACTATGCATGATGATAGGTGGATTGTACTGAATGCTTTATGGTATGTGTTATTTTTCCTAATTGTGATTGCTTGCATACTTTGCATATGCTTTTTATATGAGATTAATAGTTACTCTAGGATTCAATTTGAATCCTAGATTATTCTAAGGATACAAGTAGATCTACTAAAGTTGATCAAGGATCAAAAGCTAAGGACTCGTAGCATTGATGTGGAATTTGAGGGGATTGCTGATGGAGACTTGATGTTATTATAGATATGTTATATGTTGGAGGACTGTATAATTTTTACTTGTTGTACTAGTATTTAATTTGGGGATGACTGTGTTATAACCCTACGGGGATTTATCCTTTTAGATGTTATGTAGTAAACTTATTTACATTTACTAGTATTTGTTGTCCAAACCGATTGTATACTCTGCTGTGTAATTTACTCTGATGCATGGCGTTAAGTAACATTTTAAGTAAAAAGGAAGTTTCATACTACTCGCCACCTGGAAGAGTGAGGCTGATAAGTGTTTAACAATATTTAATTGTACAAATGTCCAAACAGGTTTCCAAAGCCCATGTGATCATTGATGAGTATATTTTCAAGAAAAAAATATTACCAAATTTGACCTTATACACGAATATAAGATGATCGCACACTGCCCATATTTTCATTCCAAATTCATAGGTCAGATTCAAAAATTCATATTTCCAATAATACAAATCCAAATTTGACAAATGACCTATAAAATTAAATATTATTATGTCTACTTTAATTCTGGAAAATTTCAGGGCAATTGGACACCATTTACTCAATCAAAAACACAAAGACATCCGACTATCATGTTGGAAAAAAACACAGGCGATTTGTGGTTTTCATAATTTTCTTCCAAAGCTTCCAAATTCACATCCTAACCCTTACCCTTTACCCTACACAATTTTTCATTTTAAACACATTGGAAGCATCAAAGTGAGAAAAATCACACTCCTCTTAGGTCCCTTGTTTTTTTTTTTAAAAAAAAATGAGTATTAGAAGACAACAAAATTGCTCTTCCAAGATTCATTGCAATAACACCATATTTTGGTCTCTATTCATACCCGACTTGTTATTTAGGCCTTAATCCCACTTTTACCTATTTTTGGAAAATGGACAGCACCCCGCTTAGGTTTTAGGGCTTCCAAAATCTCAAGAAACAAGAAGGTATTGATTCTATCATAAATAACACCAAGAACATCAACAAGAAGACTAGAACCATACCTTACATTGGCTTCTTGGCTTCTCTTGTGTCTTCTTGCAATTTTCCTTCTCTCTTTTGGCTCCAAGGGTTTTCAGCCCTCCTCCTTAACACCATGAATAAGAACTTTTAAGAGTCTAAAAGAAGGTTAGAAGCTATAAAGGACATAGGCATCCAACTTTTCTTGAATCCTTGAACTTCTTCTCCATCTTCCTTCCCTTAGTTTTTCGATGCTCTTCCTCTCTTCTTTCTTGTGCTTGTTGTTCAAATTTAGTGAACGAATGAGAGTGATTTAATGACAATTAAAAGGGTCCCCAAATGCCTGAAAGAAGAAGGAAATAATTGACCTCTAACAAGTCCCATAACTACACCCATGCCATTCCATTACATTGTAACCATGCAGTTACAAAGTGTGTGGGCTTTTTCCTCTTTCTCTTTGGGCTCACCCTTTGACCAAAATTTAAGGCCTAATTGGAGGTTCAATGAGCTCCTAATTTGAAATCTTAACTATATTTTGACTGCTGAGGTGACAAACATTAGTGCTACATGTGCATATCAGTTAAACTTAACGGTCAAAATTAACAAAGGGGCAAAATTGATAAGTTTTGTTAACTTCAAGGGCAATTTTACTCCAAAAAAACTTCCCGGGCAAAAATTGTTAGTTCTCAATATGTTTTGATGATTAACAACAAATGTAAAACATGGTTTGAAGTTTGCAAAGTTGTTTTAAAAACATTCGATAGTTGCAAACTGCAGTTTGCATTTGCAAACTTCGAGTATTGGACGCCTAATCTTTTGCGGTTTGCTTGGCAAACTCGAGTAAAGGCCATACAGAAAGCAACCAAGTTTTCAGCCAAAGTCGATACTGCAGTTTGCATAGGCAAACTCGAGTATTGAATAGTCAATACTGCAGTTTGCATGGGTAAACTTGAGTATCGAACTTCTTGTGAATTAAAGGATTTTTCCAACTTAGTCAATACTGCAGTTTGCATTTGCAAACTCGAGTATTGGACAGCCAATACTGCAGTTTGCATTTGCAAACTCGAGTATTGGACTTCCAGAAGCAAACCAAGTTTTTCAAACGAAGTCAAAACTGCGGTTTCCAAAACCAAACTCGAGTATTGAACTTCCAGAGAGCAAAGGATTTTTCAAGTTAAATCAATACCGCAGTTTGCATTGGCAAACTCGAGTATTGAATAGTCAATATTTTTGTAGTTTGCGTTGCCAAACTTCGAGTATTGGACTTCCGAGAGCAAATGGATTTTTCAAGTTAAACCAACTGCAGTTTGCATAGGCAAACTCGAGTATAGGTCTTGTCTTTCAAATACAAGACACGATGGCTTGCCTCTGAAAAGTGGAAACTCGAGTATCCAATTGGATACTGCAGTTTGGACACTTGTGAACAGTGCCATACTCGAGTTTACATAAACATACTGCAGTTTACAACGGTGGAAACCAATTTTTGGATTATACGAATTTGTAAATCATTCTTGTTTGTTTCAATTGCTTTCATGAATCATTCACTTATGATCCCGAGATATGTTTACCAAGTTTATTTAGTGGATTTCGGTTAGCACAAGATGAAAATTAATGAAGATCAAGGGAAAAAGCAAAAAGTGGTCGAGCATTTATTGCACTTCAAGTAAATCAACATCCTTTTGGTTAATCCATCGAGCACGAATTCTCAACGTTCAAAAACACTTTCTTCATCAAGCAAACTCTTCTCCAACAGGCAAATCCTCGAGTTCCACATCGACCATATCAAGCATCCGGATTATTTGGAGTTTAGAGAGAGAAGATGACCAGACTTAATGCTAATCACCTACAACGGTTGGATTCATCATACAACGGTCATTTAATGTTCTCTACCTATAAATAGAGTGCATTAACTCCTTCTCAAGCATATACACCCTCGAGAGCAAAAATTTACTAAGTGTCATTTATTGTGTTCGGCTTTCACTTGTATTGTATCAATCGATACTTGTACTTCATGTTCATTTTATCTCGCTCTCGTGAGAGAGTTCTATCTGTAAATCATTTATTGATTTAGATAACCACAAGTCAGGGGACTTAGTGGTTGGGTGTATTGATTGCAACTTGTAAGGGGGAGTGAGTTCTAGAGAGAGAACTACTCTTGAGTACAGAGGTTGTAATCAGTTTGTGAGCATAGTGGATTGAAAATCCCAAGTGTGACTTGGGGGATTTGGATGTAGGTCAAGAATAAGACTGAACCAGGATAATATCTCTTGTGCAAGCTTTTCTTCTCTTCCTCTTGTACCATAATCTGCTTTACTTGCTCAAAACAGAAAGTGTGTTTTGAAAAGTTTCTAAAATACCCAATTCACCCCCCTCTTGGGTATATTGCTCCATTTACATTTGGTATCAGAGCAAGGTCTTCTCAAAAGAGCTTAACATCTCGAGAAGGATCAATATGGAAGGTATCTTACCTGATGGAGCTTCTATCAACAGGCCACCTGGTTTCAATGGAGAGCATTACTCCTTCCGGAAAGCAAAGTTCAAAGTCTTTGTGAATGCTACGAGTATGGGGTGGAGAGTATTTGAAAGAGGAAATTATGAGCCATCAACCGTTGAAGATGGAGTTAGAGTTCCTAAGCTTGAAGAAGAATATGATGAGAATGATGAAGAAGTGTCACACTCAACAGAAGGCTGTCCTACTTCTTCAAAGTGCTCTTAGCCAACAAGAGTACTTTCGTATTTGCAATCTATCTTCGCAAAACATATGTGGGATGCTCTGGAGATAGCTCATGAAGGAACAATGGAGTAAAGCAAAACGAGTCAATACTCTTATGACCGAGTATGACCTTCTACGAATGAAGCATGGTGAATCCATTGGTGAGTTCCAGTGAGGTTCACCCATCTCTTCAATCAACTTGCTGCCTTGGGAAAAGAATATGACCAACCAGTCCAAGTAAGGAAGATCTTGAATATCCTTAACAAGGAATGGGAAGCAAAGTCAGCTATTGAAGAGGCTCGAGGAGAGTCAATGACGTCGTAGGCTGCTCTATTCGGAAGTCTCTCCGAATATGAGGCTAAACTCAAGTTCAAGAAGGGACTTGATGAAGTTCATGGCAAGAACAAAGGAATTGCCCTCAATTTGCAAGAGAAGTTAAAGATTCAGATGGGGAAAATGAGAATGAAGACGAAGATGAAGAAATTGGCATGCTTGGTCCGAAGATTCAAGAAGTTCTACAAGAAGGACCAAGGCTTTAAGAAGTTTCACAAGGGTAGCTCCAGTTATGAGGCAAAGAAGCCAATCATCGCTACGAATGTCGAAGCCTGGCCACATCAAGTCCGAATGCCCTCGCCTGAACAACAAAGATAAAGAAAAGAAGAAGTTCAAGCAAATACAAGAAGAAAGCTTATGTCTCCAAAGGTGGTGACAGCTCATCGATGAAGATGATGAGGATGAGGAAGAGAAAGCCAATATATGCCTAGTTGCTTTGAAGAAGAAGAGCAACGTGCTAAACTTGAAGAGGTATATGATTGCAAACCTCCTTATGATGATCTGTTTGATGAATATATGATGTGCAATTTGAATTTGAAAAACTTGCTGAAAAATATTTCAAACTGAAAAAACAGAAATCTTACTCTTGAATCTCAAGTTGAAAAGTTGTCTTCTTCGAGAAAATACTATTTGTGAAGATTGTCCGATCTAAAGAAAAAGAATTCATATCTTACCAAGGCACTTGAGAAATTCACTAGAGGAAGTGAAATGCTCAATGTCATTTTGAAACAACAACATTTTATAAATGATAGATCGGGCATTGGTTACGTAACCAGATTTTGATAGGAAGAAAGGCAAGAAGAAGAGTGGTCAAAAAACATACATGAACTATTTTACAAAATCAGTTCACTCTTCAAATCCCTTTGCACATTGCAATTACCGTAATAAGAAGGGTCATTCTACTTCATCTTGCTTTCATAGAAAGGAAAGAAAAATTAAGCCGGTGGGAAATTATCAATGGGTACCGAAAGGAACTTATGTTCCTAAGGTCAAAACTAACTCCAAAGGACCCAAGAAAAGATGGGTACCTAAGGCTTGATCCCTTGAAAATTGCAGGTTTGTCTTAGAGCATCAAGACCCAACAAGTGGTACATTGATAGTGGGTGCTCAAGACACATGACTGGAGATGAATCTAAATTTCTTTCAATCAAATCAAAGGATGGTGGTAGAGTCACATTTGGAGGAGACCAATCGGGAAAAATTCTTGGAATTGGTGAGATAGGAAACAATGAAGGTCCTCTCATCAAAGATGTCTATCTAGTAGAGGATTGTGTCACAACCTCCTAATGTGAGCCAAAGCACCGACAAGGGTAACCTAGTTATCTTTGATTCAAATGAATGCTTGATTGTTAGAAAAGACTTAATCTCCATTGATGATTTAAAAACTAAAGCCTTATTTAGAGCACCTAGAGATGGAAATTGTTATACCCTTAATCTCTCTAGCAATGCTTCAGTTTGAAAATTGTTTTGTTAGTAACTTGAATGAGAGTTGGCTATGGCATAAACGATTAGCTCATGTTAATATGTTTCAACTTGACAAGTTCTTGAAAAAGGATTTGGTCATTGGTATTCCTAGATTGAATTTCAAAAATGATATAGTATGTGATGCTTGTCAAAAAGGAAAACAAACCAAATCTTCTTTTAAAGCAAAAAATGAGATTTCAACTAGTAGACCTCTTCAATTACTTCATATGGATCTAGTTGGACCAACTAGAGTAAAAAGTCTTGGTGGAAATCTCTACACTTTGGTCATAGTTGATGATTACTCTAGATTTGCTTGGACAATATTTTTGTCATCTAAAGATGAAACATTTGATCAGTTTGTTACCTTTGCCAAAAAGGTCCGAACGAGAAAGGCTTTGCAATTTCAGGTATAAGGACCGATCATGGTGGCGAATTTGAAAACAACGCCTTCGCGAAGTTTCGTGACAATGTGGGGATTGATCACAACTTCTCGGCTCCAAGGACTCCTCAACAAAACGGTGTGGTTGAGAGGAAGAATAGAGTCCCACCGAGATGGCAAGGGCAATGTTAAATGAGAACAACACTTCTCAAGTGTTTTGGCTGATGCGATGAGTACGGCTTGCTACATCTCCAACCGAGCCTATTTGAGGAAGAAGCTGAACAAGACCCCATATAAACTCTACAAGGAAAGGAAGCCAAATCTCACCCACCTACATATCTTTGGATGCAAGTGCTATGTGCACAATAATGGTAAAGAGAATCTTGGTAAATTCGATTCCAAAGCGATATAGGTATCTTCATTGGTTATTCAAATAGAAGTAGAGCTTATAGAGTCTTTAATACTCGCACTCGTATTGTTAAAGAGTCAATACATGTTGTTTTACGTGAATCCAAATCGATAAAGCCTTGGACAATGAAGAAGAAAATGTTTTCAAAAATCAATTCTTTTGAAAACTACTCCCGCTTCTATTGAAAATCGAAAATGTTTTTGAGGTGATCCCCAAAACAATATTGAAAATCCTGATCAGACTCAACCTAGAGCTTGGAAATTTATTAGAAATCATCCTTTAGACCAAGTTATAGGTGATATTAATCAGGGAGTAAGAACCAGAAATAGTACTTTGAATGAAGTAACCTTTTCTGCATTTATATCTCATATAGAACCCTCTAAGATTGATGAAGCCCTTTCGGATAATGATTGGGTGATAGCAATACAAGAGGAGTTACATCAATTTGATAGAAATCAAGTTTGGGATTTGGTACCTAGGCCCAAAGACCATCCGGTCATTGGCACCAAATGGGTATTCAAGAACAAACGTGATGAGTGCAATCATTGTCCGCAACAAGGCAAGATTGGTTGCCAAAGGCTATAATCAAGAAGAAGGAATTGATTATGAAGAAACTTATGCTCCAGTGGCAAGATTGGAAGCCATAAGAGTACTTCTAGCCTTTGCATGTGTAAAAGGATTTAAATTATATCAAATGGATGTTAAAAGTGCTTTTCGAATGGTTTTATACAAGAGGAAGTTTATGTAGAACAACCTCCGGTTTTGAAAATGAACATTGTCCAGATCATGTGTATCGTCTCAAAAAGGCTCTATATGGTTCTGAAACAAGCTCCTAGAGCTTGGTATGAGCGATTAAGCAAATTCCTTCTTGATCAAGGTTTTGTTAGAGGAAAAGCAGATACAACTCTCTTCATAAAGAGTAATAAGCTTAATGAAATTCTAATGGTTCAAATATATGTGGATGATATTATTTTTGGTGCTTCTGATGATGCTTTGTGTGAAGAGTTTTCAAAGACTATGTAGGGAGAGTTTGAGATGTCCATGATGGGAGAGCTCAACTATTTTCTTGGATTGCAAATCAAGCAAAGAAAAGATGGGATATTTATCTCCCAAACCAAATATCTCGAATGATTTGTGAAGAAATTTGGAATGGATCAATGCAATGGTGCCGACACTCCCATGAGCTCAACCGCTTCATTGGATGCTTGATGAGAAGGGCAAAGATTTCAACATCATAAAGTATAGAGGAATGATTGGATCACTACTCTATCTCACAATGAGCCGACCAGGACATCCAATTCGGTGTTGGGATGTGTGCAAGGTTCCAATCCGCTCCAAAAGAGTCCCATCTTGAACATGTGAAGAGGATATTCAGATATCTCTCGACACGAAGACTCTTGGACTATGGTTTCCCAAAGGTCAACCGGAACACTTGGTGGCATACTCGCATTCGGATCATGCCGGCTACAAGACAGATAGAAAGAGCACAAGTGGCCAATGCGAATTCTTTGGCAACTCACTTGTCTCTTGGTTCAAGCAAGAAGCAAACATCGTGGCCGTGTCCTCTACCGAAGCCGAATATGTGGCTGCCTCAAGTTGTTGTGCTCAAGTGCTATGGTTGAAGCAACAACTTGCGACTTGGGAGTACACTTGAAGGAAATCCCAATTTTATGTGACAACACTAGCACAATAAGCTTGGCCAAGAATCCGGTGCAACATACAAGAACCAAGCATATTGATGTGAGGCATCACTTCATTCGGGATCATGTCAGAAAAGAGATGTCAAAGTGATGTTCATCCCAACTCATCTCCAACTTGCCGACATCTTCACAAAGCCTCTAGCAAAGGAACCTTTCAACTTCATAAGGAGAGAATTGGGAATGGTAAATCCCAATGAATTGTAAGAATTTCTCGTCCAATTTAATGTTAGTTATGATTTTGATGATTAATCTTTACTAACTTGAGCATCGGAGTGTTTAGTGATGCTTTTGCGGTGCAGGTACTATGATGTTTTAGAAGTGACAAACTACAGTATGGGATGGCTTACTCGAGTTTAGGACAGGCATGAAGCCACACCTGACATTCTGCAATTTTGTAAACTCGAGTATGGTGAACAAAACTGCAGTTTAGGACCAGACAGAAGCCAAACCTGAAATTCAGCAGTAGCTTGACTCGAGTATGGGGAACAAAACTGCAGTTTAGGACCAGACAAACTGCAGTTTGTAAGTGCAAGTATGCTAAACTCGAGTAAGGAAAAGCTAAACTCGAGTATGTTCATCGTGGGTTCAAAAATTCACGCTACATTTTTGAAGTCCAGGTTAGTATACTTTCACCTTTACCAAAGCATACGTAAATGAAAGTTTGCTAAACTCGAGTAAGGAGAAGCTAAACTTCGAGTATGGTCATCGTGAATTCCAAACGTTACACTATTTTAAATCAACGATGTGCTAAACTTCCATCTGTACTCGAGTTTATTAGTGACGGTTGCTAAACTTCCATCTCGTACTCGAGTTTATTAGTGACAGTTTGCTAAACTTCCATCTCGTACTCGAGTTTGCTGAGAGTTTGCTAGACTCGAGTAAGAAATAGCTAAACTCGAGTAAGGAGGTCTGTCTATATATATGTGAATAGTCGTGTTCTTCAAAACTCGCGTCCTTACTCCGATAAACCCTAGAGTTACGACTTTCTCTCTCTCCTCCTTCGAAACCGTCACAATCCCTCATCAACCCCTTCAAATCTTCACCAAACTTCATCTATTTCTTCCTATCTTCATTCATTCCGAAACCCTAAGCGCTCAAATGTCTAAGGAAGTCTCTCAATCCTCTTGACCGATTCCTCCACGAGCTCCAAGGAGCAAATCGATTCCACAGAAGTTGCAAAGAGGCATTGATACAAGAATCCCCGGAGTGGGTGTTGTGATTGAAGATAATCCATCCTCAAACCCTAAGAGAGGGGATTCGACGTCAAAGGATCCAGAACCCTCATCAGCCACAAAAAGGAAGAGGACGGCTGAGTCGAGCAAAGCAAAAGGGAAAAGAACCGTTGTTCACAGAAAGACAAGGTCCAAGAATGCCACCCCTGCTTTCGGCTCTCGCTCTTTGTCGAGGTTACCGGCTCTTCGTCGGATTATGAGACCGAAGAAGATGAGCACGAAGGAGTCTCCCCATTCATCGACAATGCGGTAGAGGAGATTAAGCTTCACAAGACTCCGCCCCGGATTCAAAGTCACCCCGGTTCCTCTTCCTCCTGGTCTCAATGCCAAGTTCAAGGACCAGTATTCATCTCGTGGCTTCTGTGCGGTTGTTTCAGTTGACTTGGAGCAAATGTATCGCGAATGCAATGTGGATCTCTCACCTTGGTTTGGGCCCTATCAGACATTCATCTCCATCGAAGCCGCTTACTACCCGGAGTTGGTCAAGATGTTCTATTTCAATATGGCGACCAACCACCTATTGAACTCAGAAGGCTATACGGCCGAGGAGAGGATCACCACATGTGTCGGGGGTCCAATTCACTTTGTCTCGCGCTATTATCAACAAGATCCTAAAGGTTGCTCATCCTCCACCGCGTCCACACCACAATACACCAATGCCGAGGTGTATAGGACCTTAATGCGTACTCGGGACGTGCCGGATGATCGCTTGCTCATCCGTCTATCAAGCCCTCGAGACATGCCAGCACTGCACCGAGTGATTTGGTACATCTACACTCGGAATTTTGTGCAGAAAGGAGGGAGTTATACTCACTTTGCTCGGAAGGATTATCGATTCTTCACGGCCTTCATCCAGAAGAATCCTCTCAACATTGGGCAATGGCTCTTCAAAGAAATCAGCGCATTCAAGTTTACATCCCGAAAGGGATCATATATGCCCTTTGCCTCACTGGTGTCCCTCATTATGTTCTATTACAAAATATGGTATGTGGGACCACCTGAGCAGATGAAGTTCATTCCATCCTTCGGCAAGACTCAGTTGAACTTTATGAAGATCTCATTCGAGCTGGAAGGATCAGGCCCGGTCAAGGGCTCCTCCGAGGTCACAAGCCCGTGCATCACGCGTCATATGCGCACGAGGCTCGCCGCATCCTCCTCCATCATTGGACCTCGAAGAATAGTTGAGAGAGATGATCGATGCTGCCCTCTCATCTCATAGGCGATTATGAAAGCCGAGTTGGACATGCCGTGAGCCGAGTTCAAGATGGGTCTCATGGATGTAAAGACCGACTTGGAGAAGTTTGAAGGATGCCACGACGAGCGAGCGAGATTTTTGATCGGGGATTGATCTAGACTCCGGTTATCCATGACATATGAGCTTGCTTGAAGCCCGGAATAAGATTGATCGTCTGATTGACCATTTTGGTCTTGGTGCTTCTTCGTCCTCCACGTTTGGGTTCACGACTGGTCCATCCTCATCCTCTCCTATACCTGAGACCCAGCCACCAGAGACACACATTTCCCCACCTTCCTCACCTCCCTTCTCATTTCCCAGTCCACCTCACACCACTTCCCCAGCCTCCACTTCCACTCCTACCCCTGTGATTCCATCGTCTCCTATTACCCCTTCCACAGAGATCCTACCTGACCGCCCTCCATCTCCATCTACCCCGTCTCATCGAGAAATTCCCCACACCTTCTCCTCATCATGACCCTACCTTTGATCCATCCACTCGCCATGGTCCTCTCGGTCCCCTCCTTTTGTTATCCTTGATCCCGAGTATGTTGATGAAGACAAAGAGGGAGAAAGAGAGAAAGATGTAGATGTATAGGGTCTATTGGTTCTAGGTAGTTTGTTGTTCTTAGGTAGTTTGTTGCTCTAATCTTGTCATCTTGTTCTTTGCTATTTTGAACTTGTTGATTATCAGAATGATATTAGTAGTTATCAGAATATCTATCTTTCCTGATATTGTTCATTGATTGCTTAATTGAATATAGTTCAGCTTGTTTACACTTTTGAATTCCACTTCGCTGCCATTCTCTGAACTTCCAATGTTGAAATGCAAAATTAGATGGTTTTCTGATAACTCAACCTTGAACTTTGAAAACCTCATTTCAAAACAAATTACATCTTTCAAATTCTTTGCAAAATAATTTACAAGTGTTGTCATCATCAAAAAGGGGAGAATGTTAGTTCTCAATATGTTTTGATGATTAACAACAAATGTAAAACATGGTTTGAAGTTTGCAAAGTTGTTTTAAAAACATTCTGATAGTTGCAAACTGCAGTTTGCATTTGCAAACTGCAGTTTGCATTTGCAAACTCGAGTATTGGACAGCCAATACCGTAGTTTGCATTTGCAAACTTGAGTATTGGACCAATCTGCAGTTTGCTTGGCAAACTCGAGTAAAGGCCATACGAAAGCAACCAAGTTTTCAAACCAAAGTCGATAGGCAAATCGCAGTTTGCATAGGCAAACTCGAGTATTGAATAGTCAATACTGCAGTTTGCATGGGTAAACTTGAGTATCGAACTTCTTGTGAATTAAAGGATTTTTCCAACTTAGTCAATACTGCAGTTTGCATTTGCAAACTCGAGTATTGGATGCCTAAACCAAGTTTTTGCGGTTGCATTTGCAAACTCGAGTATTGGACTTCCGAAGCAAACCAAGTTTTTCAAACGAAGTCAAAACTGCGGTTTCCAAAACCAAACTCGAGTATTGAACTTCCAGAGCAAAGGATTTTTCAAGTTAAATCAATATCGCAGTTTGCATTGGCAAACTCGAGTATTGAATAGTCAATATTGCGGTTTGCGTTGCCAAACTCGAGTATTGGACTTCCGAGAGCAAATGGATTTTTCAAGTTAAACCAATACATCGCAGTTTGCATAGGCAAACTCGAGTATAGGTCTTGTCTTTCAAATACAAGACACGATGGCTTGCCTCGAAAAGTGGAAACTCGAGTATCCAATTGATATCTGCAGTTTGACACTTGTGAACAAGTGCCATACTCGAGTTTACATAAACATACCTAGTTTACAACGGTGGAAACCAATTTTTGGATTATACGAATTTGTAAATCATTCTTGTTTGTTTCAATTGCTTTCATGAATCATTCACTTATGATCCCAGATATGTTTAACAAGTTTATTTAGTGGATTTCAGTTAGCACAGATGAAAATTAATGAAGATCAAGGGAAAAAGCAAAAAGTGATCGAGCATTTATTGCACTTCGCAAATCAACATCCTTTTGGTTAATCCATCTCGAGCACGAATTCTCAACGTTCAAAAACACTTTCTTCATCAAGCAAACTCTTCTCCAACGGGCAAATCCTCGAGTTCCACATCGACCATATCGCATCCGGATTAGCGGAGTTTAGAGAGAAGATGACCGGACTTAATGCTAATCACCTACAACGGTTGGATTCATCATACAACGGTCATTTAATGTTCTCTACCTATAAATAGAGTGCATTAACTCCTTCTCAAGAATATACACCTACTGAGAGCGAAAATTTACTAAGTGTCATTTATTGTGTTCAGCTTTCACTTGTATTGTATCAATCTGATACTTGTACTTCAGAGTGTTCATTTTATCTCGCTACGTGAGAGAGTTCTATCGTAAATCATTTATTGATTTAGATAACCACAAGTCGGGGACTTAGTGGTTGGGTGTATTGATTGCAACTTGTAAGGGGGAGTGAGTTCTAGAGAGAACTACTCTTGAGTACGAGGTTGTAATCAGTTTGTGAGCATAGTGGATTGAAAATCCCAAGTGTGACTTGGGGATTGGATGTAGGTCAAGAATAAGACCGGAACCAGGATAATATCTCTTGTGCAAGCTTTTCTTCTCTTCCTCTTGTACCATAATCGCTTTTACTTGCTCAAAACGAGTGTGTTTTGAAAAGTTTCTAAAATACCCAATTCACCCCCTCTTGGGTATATTGCTCCATTTACAAAAATGATACTTATCCCTAAAAGTGGAGCTAATCACCAAGAAGGGGGTGAATTGGGGATTATAACATTCTTTTCTAAGTGCTCTGTTTTTTAATACTAAAAATAGAGTAGAATAGAGTAAGAGAAGAAGAAGCAAGACACAAGGAATTTATACTGGTTTGGTCCAACCTCTTGACCTAAACCCAGTCCTCAGACACTCTGGGATTTCACTAAGTCAGATGATTAGACACTCTGTAACTCTTAGAATAATTCTCTCACTTGAACTTACTCCCTCTTACAGGTTGTAATCAAATATCTCAATCTCCAAGTCCCACGACCTGAGATTCTTACAATGAATTATTTCAATAAATAAAACTTTCTCTAAGAGTGAATAATGATAAGCACTGAAGATGTATCAAAAGATACTTTACACTAGAAAACTCAAAGAGTAGTTGGAAACTTTAATGATTTTCGTTTTCTGCAGATTGGACGTTGAGAAAAATTGAATGCAGCTCTCTTTATATGAAGAGAGCATTAAATGACCGTTGTAATCTTCAATGTGACCGTTGCCTTCATTAAGGAAGGATTAGGTTGAGCTTTGGTCTTCTTCTCTCTCTACTCTTTGGATAATCCAGTTGCACAGAAGTTTATGGTTGACTTCTTGAATATTATCCGTTGGAAGAGCAACTACTGAATGTGGAAAGGAAACATTAATCCCTTTGCAACGTGTGTATAATGATTATCCAAAAGGATGCAAGTTTTCTGGACATTGCAGTTAATGTGCTGACATCACTTTTTGCTTTTGTCTAAATCTTCATTTAATATTCTCTAAACCATCTGAAACTCACTAACAACTTGATTAAACATAGCTAGGAATAGTAATGAGTGATGATAAGAAGTATTAAGATCAATCATGAAGATTTCAAAAATTCAAACAATTTGATTTTCAAACTTTGTGACACAAACTTGAGTTTGTTCATCCAAACTCGGAGTTTGAAACTTTTCTTGTAAAGCTAAACTAGAGTTTCCAATTTGAAACTTGAGTATACTTTATCCAGAGAGGAACGTCGTGATTTCATCTTTGAAGCACATTTTTGAATATGAGCAAAACTCAAGTTCATTAGTGACTAACTCAAGTTTTGGACTTTTTATAGTGAAAACATGTTTAAGCCCAAAAGCTAAAAATTGGAGTTTTCAAATGACTGAAATGAGCAAAGCTCTTTGCTTGGAATAAACTCGAGTTAACAAAACTAAACTCGAGTTTGCTTTAAAATTGAAAGCCTTTGAAATATCTTTGCTAAGTGAAAACTAGAGTTTTCTAAACAAAATGGAGTTTTCTCAAAGTGAGTAAAACATGAAAACTCTCATCAAATACAAACTCAAGTTTACAAACACAAACTCAAGTTTTCTCAAAACTTTGGAAAACTTAGAAACCTCTTGGCGAAGTACAAACTGAAGTTTGCTAAGCATGGAAAGCATTGAGGTTCTCGACCAAGCACAAACTCGAGTTTTAGAAATATTAACTCGTGTTTGGTTAAGTTCAAAATATTGGAGGCTCTCGTATGATCAAAACTCGAGTTTACTCTTGCAAATTGGAGTTTTGTTTACTTTAGAAAATATTGAAGAGTCTCTATATGGTGCAAACTCAAATTTGTAAAACTAAACTCGAGTTTGTCTTAAGGTGAAAAACTTGGAGTGCTCTCTGTATGTCACAAACTTGAGGTTGCAAACGCAAAATGGATTTTTCTTAGTTCATTAAAATTGAGCTACTCTCTGTGAAGTACAAAGCCGAGTTTCTTAGCCAAAACTCGAGTTTGTCTTTGATAGTAAGTTTTTCAACTTACCAAAGACAAACTTCATCTCATGTTTATAATTATCAGTTATCACCAAAACACATAGAGAACTAACAATCCCTTGGTAAAGTGCCCAGGTAGTAACTCTTCTCTCACATATTATGTATGTCTGAACCACAAATGGAAAAAAAATCCTACCTCGTAAAGGCCGATTAACTCGTGAGCTAATTGGCTAGAAGAACCTGTTGGAAATTATGCCCTAGGGGCAAGTCATTGTTCTCCATTTACTTATCATTTCATTCATATGTTTACATTGATAACTGTATCCCTGGATATATCTTAAAGAGAGTTGTATCTACTTTTCCTCTAACAAAACCTTGATCAAGAAGAAATTTGCTTAATCGCTCATACCAAGCTTTAGGAGCTTGTTTCAGGCCATATAGAGCCTTCTTGAGACGATACACATGATCTGGACAATGTTCATTTTCAAAATCGGGAGGTTGTTCTACATAAACTTCCTCTTGTATAAAACCATTCAGAAAAGCACTTTTCACATCCATTTGATATAGTTTAAAACCTTTTACACATGCAAAGGCTAGAAGTACTCTTATGGCTTCCAATCTTGCCACTGGAGCATAAGTTTCTTCATAATCAATTCCTTCTTCTTGATTATAGCCTTTGGCAACCAATCTTGCCTGCCTGTTGCGGACAATGATTGCAGACTCATCACGTTTGTTCTTGAATACCCATTTGGTGCCAATGACCGGATGGTCTTTGGGCCTAGGTACCAAATCCCAAACTTGATTTCTATCAAATTGATGTAACTCCTCTTGCATTGCTAACACCCAATCATTATCCAAAAGGGCTTCATCAATCTTAGAGGGTTCTATATGAGATATAAATGCGAGAAAAGGTTACTTCATTCAAAGTACTATTTCTGGTTCTTACTCCCGATTAATATCACCTATAACTTGGTCTAAAGGATGATTTCTAATAAATTTCCAAGCTCTAGGTTGAGTTTGATCAGATTTTCAATATTGTTTTGGGGATCAGCCTCAAAAACATTTTCGGATTTTCAATAGAAGCAGGAGTAGTTTTCGTAAAGAATTGATTTTTGAAAACATTTTCTTCTTCATTGTCCAAGGCTTTATCGATTTGGATTCGAGAAAACAACATGTATTGACTCTTCAACAATACGAGTGCGAGTATTAAAGACTCTATAAGCTCTACTCCTATTTGAATAACCAATGAAGATACCTATATCGCCTTTGGAATCGAATTTACCAAGATTCTCTTTACCATTATTGTGCACATAGCACTTGCATCCAAAGACATGTAGGTGGCTGAGATTTGGCTTCCTTTCCTTGTAGAGTTCATATGGGGTCTTGTTCAGCTTCTTTCTCAAATAGGCTCGGTTGGAGATGTAGCAAGTCAGTACTCATCGCGTCACCCAAAACACTTGAGAAGTGTTGTTCTCATTTAACATTGCCCTTGCCATCTCGGTGAGGACTCTATTCTTCCTCTCAACCACACCGTTTTGTTGAGGAGTCCTTGAGCCGAGAAATTGTGATCAATTCCCACATTGTCACATAACTCAAGCAAAGGCGTTGTTTTCAAATTTGCCACCATGATCAGTCCTTATTCCCCGAAATTGCAAAACCTTTCTCGTTCGGACCTTTTTGGCAAAGGTAACAACTGATCAAATGTTTCATCTTTAGATGATAAAAATATTGTCCAAGCAAATCTAGAGTAATCATCAACTATGACCAAAGTGTAAAGATTTCCACCAAGACTTTTTACTCTAGCTGGTCCAACTAGATCCATATGAAGTAATTGAAGAGGTCTATTAGTTGAGATCTCATTTTTTGCTTTAAAAGAAGATTTGGTTTGTTTTCCTTTTTGACAAGCATCACAGACTATATCATTTTTGAAACTCAATTTAGGAATACCAATGACCAAATCCTTTTTCAAAGCAACTTGTCAAGTTGAAACATATTAACATGAGCTAATCGTTTATGCCATAGCCAACTCTCATTCAAGTTGCTAACAAAACAGTTTTTGAATTGAAGCATTGCTAGAGAAGTTAAGAGTATAACAATTTCCATCTCTAGGTGCTCTAAATAAGGCTTTAGTTTTCAAATCATCAATGGAGACTAAATCCTTTCTAACAATCAAACATTCATTTGAATCAAAGATAACTAGGTTACCCTTGTCGGTGCTTTGGCTCACACTTAGGAGGTTGTGACACAATCCTTCTACTAGGTAGACATCTTTGATGAGAGGACCTTCATTGTTTCCTATCTCACCAATCCCAGCAATCTTTCCCGATTGGTCTCCTCCAAATGTGACTCTACCACCATCCTTTGATTTGATTGAAAGGAATTTAGATTCATCTCCAGTCATGTGTCTTGAGCACCCACTATCAATGTACCACTTGTTGGGTCTTGATGCTCTAAGACAAACCTCTTCAAGTTTAGCACGTTGCTCTTCTTCTTCAGCAACCAGGCATATATTTGCATTTTCTTCCTCATCCTCATCATCTTCATCAGATGAGCTATCACCCCAAATGCCGGAGACATAAGCTTTCTTCTTGTATTTCGAACTTCTTCTTTTCTTTGTCTTTGTTGTTCATTTGTGGGCATTCGACTTGATATGACCAGGCTTTTGACATTAAATGCAGATGACCGGCTTCTTTGCCTCATATTTGGAGCTAGCTTTGTGTAATTTCTTGAAACCTTGGTCCCTCTTGTAGAATTTCTTGAATCTACGAACCATCATGCCTATTTCCTCATCTTCGTCTACATTCTCATTTTCCTCATCTGAATCTTTAGCTTCTCTTGCAGCCTTGAGGGCAATTCCTTTGTTCTTCCCATGAACTTCATCAAGTCCCTTCTTGAATTTGAGTTTGGCCTCATATTCATAGAGACTTCCGAATAGAGCAGCTACTGACGTCATTGACTCTCCACGAGCCTCTTCAATAGCTGTGACCTTTGCTTCCCATTCCTTGTTAAGGATATTTAAGATCTTCCTTACTTGGACTGGTTGGTCATATTCTTTTCCAAAGGCAGAAGTTGATTGATGAGATGAGTGAACCTGTTTGGAACTCACCAATGGATTCGCCATGCTTTATTCACGTAAGATCATATTCGGTCATAAGAGTATTGACTCGTTTTGCTTTACTCCACTGTTCCTTCATGAGCTATCTCAGGAAGCATCCCACATGGCCTTAGCAGATGATAAGGTGCAGATATGAAAGTATTCTTGTTGACTCAGTGCACTTTGGAGAAGCAGAACCGCCTTGCTGTTGAGGGTGACGTTTCTTCTGTCGTTCTCATCATATTCCTCTTCTAGCTTGGGACTCTGACTCCATCTTCCACGGTTGATGGCTCATAATCTCCTCTTTCAAATACTCTCCAAAGACCATACTCAGTTGCCATAACAAACACTTTGAATTTGGCCTTCCGAAGGAGTAGTGCTCTCCATTGAAACCAGTGGTCTCGTTGATAGATGCTCCATCGTGTAAGATACCTTCCATAATGATCCTTCTCGAGTTGTTAAGCTCTTAAGAGAAGACCTTGCTCTGATACCAAATGTAAATGGAGCTATATACCCAAGAGGGGGGTGAATTGGGTATTTTTAAAAATTTTCTGAAAGTGCTCTGTTTTGACCAAGTAAAAACAGATGATAGCAAAGAGGAGGAAGGGAAGAAAAGCTTGCACAAGAGAAGTTATCCTGGTTTGGTCTTATCCTTGACCTACATCCAAGTCCCAAGCCACACTTGGGATTTTCAATCCACTAAACTCACAAACCGATTACAAACTCGTACTCAAGAGTAGTTCTCTCTAGAACTCACTCCCCCTTACAAGTTGTAATCAATACACCCAACCACCAAGTCCCCGACTTGTGGTTAGCTCAATCAATAAATGATTTACTGATAGAACTCTCTCACGGAAGCGTATAAAATGAACATCAAGTACAAGTATCGATTGATACAATACAAGTGAAAGTTGAACACAATAAATGACACTTAGTAAATTTTCGCTCTCAAGAGGTGTATCACTTGAGAAGAAGTTAATGAACTCTATTTATAGGTAGAGAACATTAAATGACCGTTGAATGATGAATCCAACCGTTGTAGGTGATTAGCATTAAGTCTCGGTCATCTTCTCTCTCTAAACTCCAACTAATCCGGTGCTAATATGGTCCGATGTGGAACTCGAGGACTTGCCCGTTGGAGAAGAGTTTACTTGATGAAGAAAGCATTCTTGACTCGTTGAGAATGCGTGCTCGATGGATTATCCGAAGAAGGTTGATTTGCGGAAGTGCATTAAATGCACCGTACACTTTTTGCTTTATGGCTTTGACCTTCAATAATCTTCATCGTGCTAACCGAAATTCACTCAACAAACTTGTTAAACATAGTTGGGATTATAGGTGAATGATTCATGAAAGCAATTGGAACAAACAAGAATGATTTACAAATTCGTATAATTCAAAAATTGGTTTCCACCGTTGTAAAACCGCAAGTATGTTTATGTAAACTCGAGTATGGCTTTGTTCACAAGTGTCCAAACCGCAAGATATCCAATTGGATACTCGAGTTTGCACCTTTCGTGAGGCAAACCATCGTGTCTTGTATTTGAAAGACAAAACCTATACTCGAGTTTGCCTATGCAAACTGCAGTATTGGTTTAACTTGAAAAATCCATTTGCTCTCTGGAAGTCCAATACTCGAGTTTGGCAACGCAAACTGCAGTATTGACTATTCAATACTCGAGTTTGACTATGCAAACTGTAAAGTATTGGTTTATCTTGAAAAATCCATTTGCTCTCTGGAAGTCCAATACTCGAGTTTGGCAACGCAAACTACAGTATTGACTTAACGTGAAAAATCCTTTTGCTCTCTGGAAGTTCAATACTCGAGTTTGGCTATGCAAACTGCAGTATTGACTAATCAATACTCGAGTTTGGCTATGAAAACTGCGGTATTGATTTAACTTCAAAAATCTTTAGCTTTCTGGAAGTTCAATACTCGAGTTTGGCAATGCAAACTGCAGTATTGACTAAGTTTGAAAAATCCTTTAATTCACAAGAAGTTCGATACTCGAGTTTACCCATGCAAACCGCAAGATTGACTATTCAATACTCGAGTTTGCCTATGCAAACCGTAGTATCGACTTTGGTCGAAACTTGGTTGCTTTTCGGATGGCCTTTACTCGAGTTTTGCCAAGCAACTGCAGTATTGGCTGTCTAATACTCGAGTTTGCAAATGCAAACTGTAGTATAGACTTTGGCTGAAAACTTGGTTGCTTTCTGGATGGCCTTTACTCGAGTTTTGACAAGCAAACCGGTATTGGCCGTCCAATACTCGAGTTTGCAAATGCAACCGCGGTTTGCAAATATCGAATGTTTTTAAACAACTTTGCAAACTTCAAAACATGTTTTACGTTTGTTGTTAATCATCAAAACATATTGAGAACTAACACCCAACCTACCTATGGCATTGTCGTCTAGGCCATATAAATGAGAAACACATTATGAAACTCCATCACAGATGGATTTCTGAATTCATTTGATTTTGAATCATTTGATACATGAGAGTCTTGTTTATAGGGAAAGATGACAAAGGCACCTTTATTGGACACAATGAGAGGGCCATCATTTTATTGGGCCTCATACATACTGATGTGTGTAGACCAATGAATACATTTGCCATAGGAGGTCTTTTGTACTTCATTACTTTTATACACGATTTTAGTAGATAACGGTATATCTACCTAATCAAATATAAAATTGAATCTTTTGAAATGTTGAAAATATTCCAAAATAAAGTGCAAAATCAACTTGGCAAAATAATGAATGCACTTTGATCTGATCGGGGTGGCTAATATTTGAGCCAAGTGTTCGTTGACCATCTTAAGAGTTGTGGGATCATCTCACAACTTACTCCTCCAGGAACACCTCAATGGAATGGTGTTTCTGAACGGAGGAATCGAACTTTATTAAATATGGTTCGATCTATGATGAGTCAAATAGATCTTCCACCTTCTTTTGGGGCCATGCCTTAGAAATGACTACGTTCACACTAAACCGTGTTCCGTCAAAGGCAGTTGAAAAGACACCATATGAGATATGGACTGGGAAGAAACCCAGTTTGTCTTTTCTTAAGATTTGGGGATGTGAGGTTTATGTTAAACAACAAGCCTCTGATAAATTATCATCTAGATCCTCAAAAGGCCTTTTTGTGCGGTATCCTGAGAAAACTAAAGGATACTATGTTTACAATCCCACCGATCACAAAGTGTTTGTTATTCGGAATGGTATCTTTTGGAAAATGAGTTTATCTCTAAAAGAACCAGTGGAAGTAAAGTGAAACTCAAAGAAGTTCGAGAGTCACAGGACAATGTGGAACCACCGATGGAAACCGGAGAAGACTCACAACAAGTTGTTGAGCTTACTCAAGTAAGACAAGGCCCTTGAAGGTCCGATAGATCACGGCTACAGCCTCAGAGATATGGATTTCTGATCAGTGGAAGTTGTGATGTTTTGCTCATTGAACAGAATGAACCAACCACCTATCGAGAGGCCGTGGTGGGACCAAACTTTGAAAGATGGATTGATGCCATGAAGTCCGAAATGCAATCCATGTATGAAAATAAGGTATGGACCTTAGTCTATCCACCTCAAGGTGTAAAAACCATTGGGTGCAAGTGGGTTTTCAAAGAGAAAACTGACATGGATGGCAAAGTTGTTGGTTATGATTAGTTTTGATGATGTCTTATATGGATGTCATTATTGAAAGCAAAAAGATTGAGTAATATAGTTATCTCCTACATTGACTAAACTCTTTGTACTTAATGTAGATTAATCCAAGATGAATTATAAAGAATGATCAAGAGAAGAGAAGAAAGAAAGAGTTAGAGTTATGGAGAATGATCAAGAGAAGAAGAAAGAAAGAAGAACTTGTTGAATGAAGTGAAGATATCATTATTCAAGTTCTAAGATTGATGCTAGAAGTCTCCAAGGTCATATGGAAGTTGGAATGGGTCAATTTGAAGTTAAAGTCAGCAAAAATCAACTTCAGGATGAGAAAACTCGAGTTTGGAACACAAAACTCGAGTTTGAGACTCGAACTTCGAGTATACAACTCAAAACTCGAGTTTGTAGTGTCTTCAAGCACCTCCGAGCGTCTCGGACAAGTGAAAACTTGAGTTTGGAACACAAAACTCGAGTTTGGGACTCAAAACTCGAGTATACAACTCAAAACTCGAGTTTGTAGTGTCTTCAGCACCTCTGGCGCCTCTGGACAAGTGAAAACTCGAGTTTGGAACACAAAACTCGAGTTTGGGACTCAAAACTCGAGTATGCAAGTGAAAACTCGAGTATGCAACTCATATCAGCACTTCAGCTCCACACTTGTCTCACGTTCAGCACGGGCGACCTCTGGTGATTCGATGATATCTCTCAAACTAGGAATCGGATTGATGTGAAACGAGTGGCATTTGAAACTAGACATCCAAAGAGTCATTTTGATATATAAATCAAGTCCAAAGGTGTCAATATCAAGGAGCTATGATTTTTACAAGTTGCCACAAGAATCAACGTCACAGTCCAGACCCACCTTCGGTATTTTGAGTGTAACTCACAAACTACAAATCCGATTGAGCTAAAATCAGTGGCATATGAAAATAGACTCAAATAGCTTTCCATCAAGAGTTGAGTGGACCAAAATGGAGTTCATACCAGGGAGATATAGCCCTCGAAAGTTGATAGATAATTTCAACTTAAGTGCAAACTGCAGTATAGGTTTGCATACCGCAGTATTGGACTTCCAGAGAGCAACCAAATCTTTCCAGCTAAGTCAATACTGCAGTATAGGTTTGCATACCGCAGTATTGGACTTCCAGAAAGCAACCAAGATTTTCAAGCTAAGTCAATACTTCCACCTTTACTGCAGTATGTAAGTGAAAGTATGCTAAACTCGAGTAAGGAAGAGCTAAACTCGAGTATGGTCATCGTGGGTTCAAAAATTCACACTACATTTTTGAAGTCCAGGTTAGTATACTTCCACCTTTTCTTGGAGTATGTAAGTGAAAGTATGCTATATGATAAGCATGAACATACCGCAGTTTACAACGGTAAAAAACTGATTTTTGAATTACACGAATTTGCAAATCACTCTTGTTTGATCCTATTGCTTTCATGAATCATTCACTTATGTTCCCATATATGTTTAACACGTTTATTGAGTGAATTTCAGTTAGCACATATGAAGATTAATGAAGATCAAGGCAAAAAGCAAAAAGGTGCTCAGAGCATTTAATGCACCTCGCAAAACAACCTACTTTCGGCTAATCCATCCGAGCACGCCTTCGAACGTTAAAGAATGCTTACTACAACAAGGAAAGTAATCTCCAACGGGCAAATTCTCGAGAGAATCACACCGAGATCAAATTAACACCTGGATTAGCAGAAGTTTAGAGAGAGAAGATGACCAGACCTTAAGCTAATCACCTACAACGGTTGGATTCATCAAGCAACGGTCATTTAATGTTCTCTACCTATAAATAGAGTGCATTAACTTCTTCTCAAGTAGACACACCTGCTGAAGACAAAAATCATTCAAGTCTCATATTTATTTCTTCAGTTTTATCTGTGTAGTATCTTGTGATACATTGAGCTTCAGTGCTTATCATTATCTACTCTTAGAGAGAGTTTGTTTCCTTGTATATCATTCATTGTAACAATCTCAAGTCAGGTGACTTGGAGATTGGGAAAATCAGAGTACAACTTGTAAAGGGGAGTGTGTCCTAGGTTGAGGAGAATTCTTCGTTTACGAGTGGGTATCGATTGTAATCAGTACATCTTGTAAGGGGGAGTTAGTCCTAGGGAGAGGATAACTCTTGAGTACAGAAGTGTGTATCTAATTGTTTACAATTACAACTTGTAAGGGGAGTGAGTCCTAGGGGAGAGGATCATCCCGAGTACAGAGTGTAATTGTAATTGAGTGATAGTGGAAAATCCGGGAGTGTTTCGGGATTTGGACGTAGGTCAAAGAGTTGGACCGAACCGTATAAATCCTTGTGTCCAGCTTCTTCTTCCCTCCTCTGCTTATCTCTGTTTTCATAGCTTCAAAACAGAGCAATTTCTGAAAAGTTTTAAAATACCCAATTCACCCCCCTCTTGGGTATATAGCTCCACTTACAAAAGTAAATGTCTTCAAGGCACGACTGGTTGCAAAAGGATTCACTTAAACTCATGGTGTGGACTATGATGAAACCTTTTCCCCAGTTGCAATGGTCAAATCAATCAGAATCCTTCTTACAATTGCATCATATTATGACTATGAGATATGGCAGATGGACGTCAAAATAGTCTTCCTTAACAGAAAGCTGCTTGAGGATGTGTACATGACACAACCTAAGGGTTTTGTGCCTCCAGAGGACTCTGGTAAAGTATGTAAGCTTCAAAGATCCATTTATGGATTGAAGCAGCCATCTCGGAGCTGGAATAATCTTTTGATGAAGTAGTCAAAGAGTTTGGATTCATTCAAAACATGGATGAACATTATGTTTATAAGAAGGTTAGTGGGAGTAGATTTGTATTTCTAGTGCTTTATATTGATGACATCCTACTCATTGGGAATGACATTCCTACCTTGCAGAATGTCAAGTCTTGGTTAGGAAAGTCTTTCTCAATGAAAGATTTAGGCGAAGCCACTTATATCCTAGGGATAATGATCTATAGAGATAGATCCAAGTGGCTGATAAGCCTATGTCAGAGCACATATATAGACAAGATACTACATAGGTTCAGTATGCAGGATTGTAAAAGGGGTAACATACCCATGTCTCATGGCATCCATCTCAGTAAGGATCTGTGTCCTAGTACACAAGATCAAAGAGACCGCATGAGTAAGATTCCATATGCCTCTGCCATTGGATCTATCATGTACGCCATGTTATGTACTCGATCGGATGTGTCATTTGCCTTGAGTGTGGCTAGCAGATGTCAACAAGATCCCAGTGAGGGTCACTGGACTACTGTCAATAGTATCCTTAAGTACTTAAGGAGGACTAAGGACTCATTCTTAGTATACAGTGGCTTGGAAGATGAGCTCTGTGTAACTGGTTACACAGATGCGAGTTTCCAAACTGGCCAAGATGATCTAAGATTGCAATCAGGATATGTGTTCTGGTTGAATGGTGGTATGGTAAGCTAGTAGTACTTTAAGCAGAGCACTGTAGCTGATTTTACAATATAGAAGCTGAGGAGGCCTTTTGGATTAGAAAGTTCATTTATGAACTTGGGGTGCTTACAACCATCTCAAATCCAATAGACTTGTTCTGTGACAATAGCAACGCTATTACACGGAACAAGGAGCCTAGGTCACATCAAAGGACCAAGCATGTACTCAAGCAATTTCATCTTATCAGAGAAATCAGTAATAGAGGTGATATAAAAGTAAGGAAAGTACCAGGAGAATAAAATGTAGCTGATCCTCTTACCAAACCACTTGCACAAGCAAAACATGAGTGTCATGTTAGGGCAATAGGAATTAGAGTAATTAATGATTGCACCTAGTGCAAGTGGGAGTCTGTTGGAAATTATTCCCTAGGGGCAAGTCATTGTTCTCCATTTAGTTATCATTTCATTCGCATGGTTACATTGATAACTGTATCCCTAGATATATCTTAAAGATTATCCTAAATGTCCCTGGTCGGTCATCTACGCGGGAGCGAAGATGAGATAAGACCCGTGTGACTTTGATGAGGTATGGAGATACGAATCAAAGTCATGGGCACTTGTAAGAGTACAAGGTGCTCGACCGACCCACTATGAGAAAGTGTAGGGATCCGTACAACGCGGATTAAAATTTCTACGAATCCGTCCCGAGGATCACTCAGCGCGTTTAAACCAAGGCTAAGGAAGCCGGATATTACCTTTTAAGAACTCGTTCGTGGTTTCTTCTTCATTGAACAGGTGGGCTACCTCCTCGATCCTCGAGAAGACGACTCTTAGAATCCTCTTCCTCTTGGTATCCACACGAACAATCCTCGTACACGGCTACGGCAGCGTGTGCTAGCGCCTCTTGTGCGTCTCTCTCTCGGTTTTCACTCTAGGGTTTCTGCGGCTTTTGAATACGCTCGATCGAAAGTCCGTAGGTTTTCTAAAACCTGTTCGGCGTATTTAATGCAAAATTAATCGTATTAATTTTGAATTCAAAATTTAGATTTGGATTAAATATATATTAATTAAATCTATCCGATAGATCTAATATAATAATATTTATTTAATCGAATTAAAAGCCAGATCTGAAATTTCGAATTCGAATCTAGATTAAAAATAATCAAATAAATCTATCGATAGATTTAATCCAACCTATTTATTTAATCCAAATTTAAAAGCCTTTGATTTAATTTATCTCAATAAATTAAATCGGAGAAATGATATCTATCTATTTATTTAAATCTAAGATACCAATATCTCAATTTAAATTAAATAGACAATAATATCTTTATTCGAAAATTAAATGAGATACAATATCTCTGTTTATTTTAGATATTTAATTTATCAAATAAATTAAACATAAAACAAATAATATAATAATAATATTTTAATCTCAATTAAATAATATCATTATATTATTTTCGAATTTAAATATATATATATATATATATATTTACCCAGCATTAAACTCGGTATTCATTAATCTCAGATTAATCGAGATTCAATGAACCTGGACACTTTTACCCGTGTTGGATTATTCTTGTGTGCGACCTGCAGCCCATGTGAGATTGGCAGTGGGCCAACACTGTGTCAGCCCACAAATCGCAAGCGACCTCTAGCAAGACATTGCGACTACCCAACTCACATGGGGATCGATGACACGATACACCTATCGTACAACCATGTCACGTCCCTTTTGTCACGCGATAATTTGGTCAAGGATGAGGCATGGATAATGTCAACTTCCTTTTCTTGACCATTACTTTCTCGATTCTCGAGTAGTCTAATAAGTGAAATGGAAACTCCTTTCCATCACGGTATGGCCATACATTTCTTAGACTCACTCATCGAGGGGCCCAAAGTATTATCTCTACGAATGTGAGGGACAAATTCCATCTTGACCATTCACGTCCCTCCGCATGAAAACCACTGATCCCGATCCGGCCTTTATCATCACCCGGTCAAATGTGACTTTTGACTAGGTCAAAGACCAGTGATTCATCATGTAGGAATCCATGATGATCTCAGGTCATAGGGCGTTGTGACGCGGTTATACATGAGATAAGCTTATGACTTAATCCATGCTGCTTTCTCATAGTGGGGTCGGTCCAGCACCTTGTACTCTTACAAGTGCCCATGACTTTGATTGTATCTCCATACCTCATCAAAGTCATACTGGTCTTAATTCATCTTCGCTCCCGCGTAGATGACCGACCAAGGACATTTAGGATAATCTATAAGATGTATCCAGGGATGCAGTTATCAATACGAACATGCAGACAAAAATGATAACTAAAGAAAATACTTTAAATAACTCAAATATCCAAAGTACAATGAATTGCCCCTAGGGCATAATTTCCAACAGAAAGCTGCATGGATTAAGTCATAAGCTTATCTCATGTATAACCACGTCACGACGCCCTATGACCTGAGATCATCATGGATTCCTACATGATGAGTCACTGACATTTGACCTAGTCAAAAGTCAGCTTTGACCAGGTGATGATAAAGGCTGGGATCAGGATCAGTGGTTTTCATGCCAAGGAATGTGAATGGTCAAAATGGAATTTGTCCCTCACATTTGTAGAGAGATAATACTGGGCCCCTCGATGAGTGATCTAAGAAATGTATGGCCATACTGTGATGGAAAGGGGTTTCCATTTCACTTATTAGACCACTCAAGAATCGAGAAACTAATGGTCCATAACAAGAAGTTGACATTATCCATGCCTCATCCTAGACCAAATTATCGCGTGACAAAAGGGATGTGACATGGTTGTACGATAGGTTGTATCGTGTCATTGAACCCCATGTGAATTGGGCAGTCACAATGTCTTGCTAGAGGCTGCTTGCGACTTGTCAGCTGCTACAGTATTGGCCTACTGCCAATCTCATGTGGGCCTATAGGGTTGCACACAAGAATAACCCAACATGAGCAAAAGTGTCCAGATTCATTGAATCTTAGATTAATATAAGATTTAATGAATACTTAATTTAATATGGGGTGAATATTGAAAATGGAGCTAAATCACCAAGAGGGGGTGATTTGAGGATTTTAAAATCTTTTCGAAGGCTCTGTTTTGGAAAGCAAAAACGAGAGATGAATAGAGTAGGAAGGAGAAAAGCAAGACACAAGAATTTATCGGTTCGGTCCAACCTCTTGACCTACGTCCAGTCCTTAGACACTCTGGGATTTCCACTATCCAATTGATTACACACTACGTACTCGGGAGTAATTCTCTCACTAGAACTTACTCCCCCTTACAAGTTACAATCAATGAACTCAATCACCAAGTCCCCAGACTTGTGATTCTTTACAATAAATGATTTACAAGTAGAAACTCTCTCTAAGAGTGAATAATGATAAACACTGAAGCTTTTTGTATCGAAAGATACAATATAGTTGAAAACTGAAGAAATAAGTGTAAGACTTGAATGCAATTCGTTTTTAGCAGATGTGTTAGTTGAGAAGATTTGAATCTTTGCTCTATTATACTAAGAGAGAATTAAATGACCGCTGTAATCTTCATTATAACTGTTGCCTTCATTGTTCCGCCGAAATCTTAAAGGACAAAATTGCTCCTGAGCACGTACTTCATGAGCAAAATTGGTACTTAACCTATTCTAGTCTCTATCTTAATTAGATGTTCTCATAGTATCCAACAATAGTGGTATCGAGCCATTAACAACTGGAGAGTGAAAGAGCATATGCCTTTGTAGCGTTGAGCATCATAGCTTCTTCTGTCACTAAACTTGGTGGCTTCGTGCATTTAATATGATGGTAATATATGGCAAGTAACAGACTCTCATCGCTACATGTGGAGTTACTCCAGTCTCTCAACCGTCAATTCCTATTTTTTTGGGAATAAATATGAGTTTTGGTCGATCAAGATGAAGACCCTTTTTTGATCTCAAGACCTCTAGGATTTAATTGAGGATGGTTTTGCAAAAGTAGATACGGACTAGTGCCGCTTGAAGGAAAATAAGAAGCAAGATGCAAAGGATTTATTTTTCCTCCCACAAGGCGTGCACGACAACATTTTATCTAGAATTGCACCTGTAACAACTTCTGAAGAGGCAAGGTACATTGACTAAGTTTATAGGCTCCGATAAGATAATCTATGTAAAACTTCAATGAAAATTTTTGTATGTAGAAGAGTGAGTCAGTAAAAAAATACTTGTTTAACGTTAATTTTGTAGTTAATAACATGAGGTCCTATGGGAAAAAATTATTGATGAAACAGTTGTTGCGAAAAATTCTGAGAACTGTAACTCCTCGATTTAACTTTCTTGTTGCTTGCAATTTAGGATACTCATGATCTGTCGAAGTATTATTTTGAGGAATTAATGAGCTCATTTTAAGCTCATGAGGGTAGGATGAATCAGTTCAATAAGAAAATGAAGAGTGGACTTTTTAGGAACAACATTAATCAAGAGCATCACTTGGAGGTAGAGGTAATGGCAGATGTCATTTTCATGGTATAGGTAAAGGAGGCCGTGGTCAATTTAATGAACTATATCAATCAAGAGCATTACTTAGAAGCTCATTCAAGGCCATTAGTGCAAAAAAATTGGGCATAAGGAAGCAGGTAGCTGGGGAAAGCAAAGAGCTAATAAAAAGTATGTTGATTTTAGGGTTAAATACCTAATTTGCCACAGAAGTTTTGCTAAGGGAGCGTCCAGCACCCGGAAGTTTTTAGTGTACCAAATTTGCCCCGGAAGTATGAAAAAGGTAGCAAATTTTCCCCTCTGTTAATTTTGACCGTTACTTGCCACCTCATCACACGTGGCATGTCACCTCATCAATCAAAAGTATCGTTTTTGCCCTGGAAGTTTTCATTGAGGAGCAATTTTGCCCTGAAAGTTTTTATTGAGGAGCAATTTTGCCCCGAAAGTTTACCAAAGTAGCAATTTTGCCCTTCTTTCTCTCAATATTAAATTTGACTATTAGATCAGTCAAAGACCACACATGTCATGCCTTGAAAAGGTCAAACTTGGAGTTAGAGAAGGAAATCCTTGACATGTTGAGCTCAAGGCGACGAATTTGTGAAGCCGGCGGTCACAGGGACTAGAGCCGGAAAATCAGGCCAGCCCATTTAAGCCTTGGCCCTGCAGGGCTCGGGCTTGAAAAGTAAGCCAGAAATTTGAAATTGGCCCTGGAGGGCCTCAGGCTTAATCGGGCTGGCCCTGCAGTTTCTATAGACTGATCATTTGCTTAGATCATAAGTGATGCTTCCTGTGACCAGTTCGGCTTCATAAATTATGGCTGCCTTGAGCTCAACATCTAAAGAATCTCATTCTCTGACTCCAAGTTTGACCTTTTCAAGGCATGACATGTGTGGCCTTTGACTGATTTAATAGTCAAATTTAATATGCGGGAAAGAAGGGCAAAATTGATACATTTTGTAAACTTCCGGGGTAAAATTGCTCCTTAGTGAAAACTTCAGGGGCAAACTTGCTCGCAGTGAAAACTTCCGAGGCAAAAATGATACTTAAATCTTATTGGGTTGATGAGGTGGCATGCCACGTGTACACTAAGTTAAACTTAACGGTCAAAATTAACGGATGGGCAAATTTGCTACCTTTTTCATACTTCCGGGGCAAATTTGGTACCTTTTTCATACTTCCAAGGCAAATTTGGTACCTAAAAAACTTCCGGGTGCTGGACGCTCCTTTAGCAAAACTTCCATGGCAAATTAGGCCTTTAACCCTTGATTTTAATTTGTAGAAAGCGTAAAAGATGCAGATGTAATACCCGAATTTTGGGACCCGAGAAGTGAAAATAAGCACGAAATAGGCGGACGACTAGGCCCGGTTGGGAAAAGTCCCAAGAAGGTCGAGGCATAAGAAGCCTCTCATGGGACTAAGTAACTCGACCATACGGGTCAGAGACATAGTATGAAGCCGTGGAACTAAGGTACTAACGTAAAATGGGTACAGAAGATGTATACTGTGTAAGTGTGGTCGGAAAAGATGCCGCCCAACTATGTCCTGAGGTATAGGACACTTTGTTGAGCAAAAATATGCCAGTACACGTAAGTATACGGCATTTTTAGGGTAGTCATGGGAGCCTTGCGTTTTTGAAGGAAACAAGAAGGGAAGAGAGAGGAAAGGTGTATCTGGACCCGAAGGGAAGGAAAAGTTAGTAGTAGAAGTGCTACGTCGGACACGTGGCATTTCGGGGCCGAAAGTTGGATTATCGGGTAACACGCATTACGAGGTGGATCGGGGTGCTTTGGAATAAAGGTTTCTTGATCCCCAAGGTAGTATGCCCGTCCACTTGTGGTCTGGGAAAAGTGACTGATGATCCGGGCCCACACAAGTCCAGTTGAAGGGCACGCATCACGAGGTAAGGTGGGACCGGCAACCGGGAGCTGAGCGGGGCCGGACAGGATTTCCGGAGTCGGGCCCAGGCCCAGGACACTGATAGGGGAAAAATTCCAGTGGGCCCAGAGGAGAGAGAAAATATCTTGTGATGTAATTATGAAGAGAGAGAATGTCACATCAAGTCATCATGAAGAGAGAGAGAATAAAATAATCTGGATTAATCTGGACCACATATTTGAATCTGATGTGACAAGGTGAAGGACAAGTAATTATGACTAATTATGGCATATCTTGGGCAGATTTCGTGGACCCCACTGCCTTGGAAGAAGAACGACACGAAATGACCATTTTGCCCCTACATCTTAAACCTACAACTAAGGCCACCTAGGGGCAAAACTGGAACTCTATTTTTAGCCTTGGAATGTGCCATTTTCTGAACATGGAAGACCCTAGAAGTATTCTAGAAGATCTGATTTCGTGGGCCCCATGCTTTGGAAGATGAACAAGGCAAAATGACCGTTTTACCCCTAACGGACCTAAAACCTACCTAAAAGTCACCATAGGGGCAATCTTGGGATTTGGATTTGGAGGGTTCAGATGGTGCCACATGTCCTGGACCAAGAAGACTCTAGAGAACCCTAGAAAAGAATATTCTGGAGCATCTTTGGAAAAATCTAGCGGAAAATGACTATTTTACCCCTAGGGTGTTATTTTAATTACGGGACAAGCCATAACCTTTTGGAGCCTATAAATAAGGCACTCCTCCCCCATTTGGATCAGCCTATTTCGTGCTCAAGGTGAGGGAGAGGAAGGTCCAGCTGAAGGCCTTGGTCCAAGGAGGAGGAAGGCACCCGCAACCGACATCCTAAGGTAAGCCCCTAACCGACGACTTGGAATCTTTGCTTCTGCCCTATGGTGATTTTCGTGGAGTTGCAGTAGTATTTTGGTATCTTTGAGGTTTCCATTGAGTCCAGAAGGTGTTTTTGTGTGGGGACATGTTGGATCACCTTTTTCCAAACCCTAAAAGCTTAAGTCTTTGTTATACGAAAATCTGTCGGTTCATACGGTTTCTGGGCAGCGTGTGTTAATCGGTAGTTTTGAAATAGTAAATGAACTTTTTTTGATCTGAAATTTTACATGGTGAAAGTATAAATCCTGAGGATGATTTTGATATAATATTTTGTGTCATTTGGAGTTTCCACCCGAGAGATATTGGAAGTTTAAAATGACCTAAAAACCTGGACTCTGTCTCGGACCAGTGGCTAGGTTTTAAGAATCTGAGAAGGATTCAAACCCATATGACTTTGGGGATTATTTTTATGGTAAAATAGACATTCTAAGGGTTAAAAATCCACTGATTTAATGTCGATAAGATTTTTCTAGAATTTATTAAAAATCGGCAAAGATGGGTCAGCGTTTCTGGAAAATTCTGAAGTTAGGCGAAATTATGGATCTTGAAGTCAAAGTTTGGATATATGACTAAAAGCTTGATGTTTGGCTGTATCTAGGGTGTTTTAACACGGGGACCCTATTTTCAACGTCAAGGGAAGAGTTTATTATTTCGAGGCTTTCCGGTAGTAGTGTAAACTTGCATACTCTATGTGACTCTTGTATGTTACGTGTTATCATGATTGTGGATGTAGGCTAGGTAGTAGCTATGGGACTCATGTCCTATGGTGGCTACCGAGGCCGAGGTATGCCGGCTAGGTAGTAGCGGTAGAGGCACTGCGAGGCCGTGGCTAGGTGGATGTGGGCTAGGTTGGATCGTGGCATGTGGGCTAGGTGGATCTGTGTGTGTGTTCACAGGTGAAGGTGAGGCCCAAGGTATGTGAGGCTAGGTGGAACCTATATGATTTGTGTGTTTATAGGTATCCTCGAGGCCCTAGGCTAGGGGTTGGGGTCGCTCCACGACTGCGAGGCTGTTTTGCGCTGGAGGGGGGCTTGTCTTGACCAAGCGGTCCCCGGAGTACATGCCATGTTTATGTTTGAGTTCCGATTGTGATTTACATTACATGCATTGCATACATATTGTATATGAGTTTAACGGTTACTCGGGGTTCAACCTTGAACTCGGGACCGGCTTGAAAGATACGAGTGTAAGGCGGTAAGCCGGTTGGACGGTGGAAAGGATACGGGTAAGAGCAATAAAGATGAAGATTGAAGACTTATGGAAGTCCTTGTCTCATTGTAATTCTTATTTGTATGAACTACTTATTGCCCAATAATTGTCTTGGACGATTGTACCCTTACCCTACGGGAATTATTTTATGTAACTGTTGTATCTTTACCAGTATATTGTAAGTTGTCCAAACCGATCCAATGCTCTTCCGCGCATACTCTGATATATGTTTTAAGGGTTTAGGGTTTAAAAAGGAAGAAAAAAATCATAATAAGCAATGAGGATCCCTCTAACCCGCCACCCGAGAGGGCGAGGCCGGTAGGGTTTGGTATCAGAGCATGGTTTGGACATTACTGGTAAACGGTACATGGTTAAGGGTACAAATGGGCAAATGGAGCGTCAAGGATAAATACCCTAAGGAAGAGGGTTGTGCTCCAGTAAGATAAGAGTCTTGTGATAGAAGAGGTAGCACAGGGTAAGAGTTCTGTTGCTAACCTTAGGGTCCTCTGATATGGAAATCAGGGACCGATTCCCCAATGGAACTGGAAGGGGAGTGTATGGAGAAGCTGGTATCTCGGTTTCTAAAAGGTGAACGATTGGTACTAGTATGAGTACCCCCGAACGGGAAGGGCACCCGAAGTTAAGCGTGCTTGGACGAGAGAAATCTCGGGATGGGTGACCCCGGGAAGTACTATAGGAATTTTAGATTCCTTTGCTTGAGGCTTTAGTACCTTAAGTTTTGTCTTATAGTAATCCTAAAGATGCTTTGAGGATGTCGGGATATGATTGAGACTAGGCTTTAATCTGATCTTAAAATGTGATTGAGGTTGAACTAAGGTTCTAGTACCACAGAGTAGGAACCCTTGATGATTGATCGATACTGAATTGTTTGAGTATAATAGAGGATTGATAGGTAACCTTGAGGTAATAGAATGATATTAGATATACCCATGTAATGTTGAGTATTGGATTGGAAATTAGAACCTCGTGAATAGTAATTGATGTTTTGAGGTTTAGACTAGGAAGTTGAATTATGATCCTAGTTTGTATTTTGGGTGTTATTAAGGTTCCTTAGCCTAATTGATGTTGAATCTGACAATTATTGGTTTGAGGTTATTTGAGGATAGTGATTAAATAGGCTATGAATCGTGATGATCGTAGCGTGATTATTGGGTTTGTTTGAGGTTTTAGAATTAAGTTGATGAACCTAATGATCTGACTTTATGATGAGAGATCGTTTAGGCATTTGATTGATCTGAATGCATTGAGGCATGGTACCCATATGTATGAGGTATTTTGAGGTCACTAGTTGCTAGGGAATCATCTTAATCTCATGATATTCCCCTAAAAAGAATGATTGAGAGAAGAACCCTTGATGATATTGACCGATGTTGTGTTATTTGAGGTATGCTTGAGGACAAGTACATTCATGATATGGGTACTTTGAGGTTGGTAGTTGTCAGTATCAAAGCATAGGGGAAAGATCTTGATCTTGGATTTTCCCTAGGAAGTGTGCGATTGAGAAATAGTACCTCGATAGCCACAAGTTTCGGTCTTATGATTAAGATCGATAGTTATAGTTGTGATAGTGGCTAGTTGTTTCTCGGAGAGATGTGGATTAATTCCTGTTAGGGGAAGCTGAATCTGTGGTCATGCCTGGAGCTGGACCTTTATCAGAAGATCATATATAGGATGACCCCAAATGAAGATTATCCGATGCGATATCAAGGTATTGGCATGGGGTGCTTCAGTGTTATGTGTATCATGGGAAGAAACTATGATACAAGCTTACAATGGGCAATAAAACTTACTAAGTTGGTATGACTTCAAGTCATTGGATTGAATATATGGTGAATGAGAAGCCCTAAATCCTTTGCGACGCCATGATCATGAGTTGGTAGAAGGCCACAACTATTAGACCATGAATATCGGGTGAAGCGCCGAAGAGGTCGTAAGCCTGAAGGTTAGAGGCATTGGATCTAGAGTGACCTGATAAATGAAGTGAAATGGGCTGAGTACCCAATGGATGGCTTGAGTAGCCAAAGATAGAGCTTGAGTTATAATTGAAGTCGATGACCTTCTATATCGCTTAATGCGGTTCCTGGTGTGTTTGAAAATTTGAATCTTGAACTTACCAATGCACCTGCTGTATTTGTGAAATTTTGAAATTGAATTTTCTAAACCGAGTTTTCAAACGAAATGTTTCAGTAGAATTTGAAACCGGTTTGAAATGATTGTTTGAAATAATGTTGTCTCATAAAAGGGGTTTAGTAGAACCCGAATTTGAAATTGAGTTTGAACCATGTTTGTGGTGGAAGCGATGCGAAACCATGTTTTGAAATTGTTTTGAAATCGCTGGCCATTATTGAAAGTTATTGTTGAGGGGATTGGTTTTGAAAAGTTGATACTCGCACAAGCAGTGTATGCACCCAATCTGAGTAGTTTCGCCTTGAAGGGCGTGTGATTTGCGTTGTCGGGCCGGCACCCACGCAGGCGGTTGGAGCGAGGCTCCTGGACAGAGGTCCTTTTTCCCGGGTATGGGATTCCGGTGGGGGCCTGTTATGGTATGTGCCAGTGAAGAACACTGGGTCCTGGAAGGGACGGAAACTCTCCCACATTGGCCGACAAGTGCGTTGCCACTTCGGTGGTTGGTATTGAAAGGATTGGGGTGCTTATTTGCTATATCGAGAGGTTGAGATGGTGGCGAGGGCTTTCAAATGTTGAATTTGTGAAATGAATAATCCCGCTCAGGAATGTGTGCCGGTAGTAAATGTTTTCTGAAATAGACCGGCAATGAAATGTTTTCTTGGAAATTGAGCTGGCAGCGATTATGGTTTTACGATTTGTGGAAAATGTACTGCGACCACAAAGATTTTCAAATATGTGTAAATTTGAAATTTTGAGAATGAAACAACATAGTAAGTGATGACATGATTGTCGTCGCTGTTGTATTGAAAGGAAAGCGGTGCAGTTGGTAATTGTGTTGATACAGGAACAGAAACTGATAAAATGGTCTAAGAAATTTGAATCGGTTAAGTCAGATGCCAGTTACTGTGCTAAGCAAGAGGAAAATGGTTCAAGAGCTTAGAATTGATGGAGCTCAAATGAAATAAGTGAGCAGAGGCTCAGGGCGGTAAAGCCCGGTATGCAGGCTTGCACGAGGTAGTGTCCTTGGGCTGTAAGACCTGTGATGCTTAGCACTGTGTGGAATACTTACTGGCATGGTGACTTTGGACTAGTGTGTCTAGAGTCCATCTGGAGGTTGGCAAAACATATGATCTGTACCAGGTTGAAGATGAGATGCCTAAGGCCTGAGGGTGATTCCCTGGTCAATAAGGCAAGGAAATCCAGCGTTATGGTAATAGAATGAGCCGAAGGGACGATATGTGATAAGTCAAGGGGCAAAACAAGTAAGGCAGTAAGGCCTACATAACCATACGCTGCGAAGATGGATTAGTTGATCTTGGATGGTTAAGTACCACACCTAGGTATAGAACGGATAAGAATGCAATATGACAAATGGTGTGCAAGTAGCACCCATAATGATAGCAAAGCAGAGGTCAATTGAGGATTTTAAAGATGTGAATCGGTTGTGACGAGTGGCGACAAGAGTAGATTCCTTGGAGTTTATATCTCTAATCTCCTTATTTAGTCATAAGGAGAATGGTTTAAGATCGAAAATCACAGAAGCCCAGGAGCAAGATGAGTGGCGAAGTCCATATGAGAGGGGATATTCCGCGGTGAATCGATGGATTATGACCTCTCCCGAATGGGCTAATGCGATATAAGAAGAGGATCTATGTGCCATCGTGGAGGAATTGAGACGAAAGTTATTGGATAAGGCACATAAAAGTAAGTATACTACTCATTCGGGAGAAGTGATGATATATTGGAATCGAAAACGGGATTTTGGTGGCCGGGTATAAAGTAAGACGTAGCAAGGTATGTTGCCAAATGTTTAACTTGCCAGAAGTTAGGATCGAACATCAGCGACCGAGAGGTATATTGCGGAGGATAGGGATTCCCAAATGGAAATGGGAAGACGTTACCATGGATCTAGTAGTATGCCTTCCTAAGATAAGGCACTACGATACTATTTGGGTAATTGATCGACTTGCAAGATTGGCACACTTTATCCCTCTAAGTGTAAGTTATTCTCGGAAAAGTTGGTGGAGATTTATATCAAAGAGATTATATGGCTCCATGGTACACTAAAGAGCATCATCTCGGACAAAGATCCCCGATTTACTTCCCAATTCGGCAAGCATTGCATGAGGCAACGAGGACGAAGCTGAAGTTCGGCCAAGACTTATCACCCCTAGATCGACGGCCAATCAGAAAGGACTATCCAAATGTTAGAGGATATGTTGCGAGCCTGCGTTTTGGACTTCAAGGGTAGTTGGGATCGGTACCTGCCCCTAGCAGAGTTCGCTTACAATAATAACTACCACTCCAGTATACAGATGGCTCCCTATGAAGGAAGTGCAAATAACCTCTGGGATGGACTAAGTTAGCAGAAAGGAAGTTGTTCGGACCAAAGACGGTTGATGAAATGCCCGAATGAATTAGTTTGATTTGAAAGAGGCTCCGTGCTTTGCTCGGAGCAAACAAAAGAGTTATGCGGATGAGAGAAGGAGGCCTCGGAATTTGAAGTAGATGATCATCTATTTATGAGGACATCTCCTCATCATTTGGAATTGCGAGAGAGATAAAACATAGAAAACTAAGTCCCCATTATTTTGGTCCTTTTGAGATACTAGAGGAGCAGGGACTGGTGGCATGTCAGTTGGCATTGCCATAACAGGTTACACGACGTCTTCCATGATTCCCAACTGAAGGGATATCAGTCGGCTCGGAGCATGTGTTGGAATAAGAGGATGTTGAGAGAACCTAAACGAATTATTGGCCATCAAGAGAAACAACTCCGGTGGAGGAGTATTCCTTCAGTCAAGGTTGGCTGGAAGGGATTATCTCCGAAGGAAGCGACGTGGGAAACAGTTGTAGATATGAAAAAGTATATCCGGATTTTATGGCTAAAAGTATAATTGAAGTATAGCCAAATTTCGAGGACGAAATTTATTTAACGGGGGGAGAAATGTAATACCCTGAATTTTGGGACCCTAAGAAGTGAAAATAAGCCTGAAATAGGCGGACGACTAGGCCCAGTTTGGGAAGAGTCCCCAAGAAGGTCGAGGCATAGGAAGCCTCTCAGGGACTAAGTAACTCAACCATACGGGTCAGTAGACATATATGTTGAAGCCGTGGAACTAAGGTACCAACGTAAAATGGGTACAGAAGGTGTATACGGTGTAAGTCTGGTCGGAAAAGATGCCGCCCAACTATGTCCCGAGGTATAGGACACTTAGTTGAGCAAAAATATGCCGCTGAGGTAAGTATACGGCATTTTTAGGGTAGTCATGGAAGCCCTGCGTTTTTGAAGGAAACAAGAAGGGAAGAGAGAGAAAGGTGTATCTGGACCCAGAAGGGAAGGAAAAGTTAGTAGTAGAAGTGCTACGTCGGACACGTGGCATTTCGGGGCCAGAAGTTGGATTATCGGGTAACACGCATTACGAGGTGGATCTGGGGTGCTGGAATAAAGGTTTCTTGATCCCCAAGGTAGTATGCCCCGTCCACTTGTGGTCTGGGAAAAGTGACTGATGATCCGGCCCACACAAGTCCAGTTGAAGGGCACGCATCACGAGGTAAGGTGGGACCGACAACCGGGAGCTGAGCGGGGCCGGACAGGATTTCCGGAGTCGGGCCCAGGCCCAGGACACTGATAGGGGCAAAATTCCAGTGGGCCCAGAGGAGAGAGAAAATATCTTGTCATGTAATTATGAAGAGAGAGAATGTCACATCAAGTCATCATATGATGAGAGAAAGAATAAAATAATCTGGATTAATCTGGACCACATATTTGAATCTGATGTGACAAGGTGAAGGACAAGTAATTATGACTAATTATGGCATATCTTGGGCAGATTTCGTGGACCCCACTGCCTTGGAAGAAGAACGACACGAAATGACCATTTTGCCCCTACATCTTAAACCTACAACTAAGGCCACCTAGGGGCAAAACTGGAACTCTATTTTTAGCCTTGGAATGTGCCATTTTCTGAACATGGAAGACCCTAGAAGGCTTCTAGAAGATCTGATTTGTGGGCCCCATGCTTTGGAAGATGAACAAGGCAAAATGACCAATTTACCCCGGACCTAAAACCTACCCAAAACATCGGGGCAATCTTGGGATTTGGATTTGGAAAACATGTCTGGACCAAGAAGACTCTAGAGAACCCTAGAAAAGAATATTTGGAGCATCTTTGGAAAAATTGGGAAAATGCCTATAAATAGGACAAGCCATAACCTTTTGGAGCCCCTCCCCCATTTGGATCAGCCTATTTCGTGCTCAAGGTGAGGGAGAGGAGGTCCAGCTGAAGGTCTTGGTCCAAGGGAGGAGGAAGGCACCCGCAACCGACATCCTAAGGTAAGCCCCTAACCGACGACTTGGAATCTTTGCTTCTGCCCTATGGTGATTTTCGTGGATTTGCAGTAGTATTTTGGTATCTTTGAGGTTTCCATTGAGTCCAGAAGGTGTTTTTTGTGGGGACATGTTGGATCACCTTTTTCCAAACCCTAAAAGCTTAAGTCTTTGTTATACGAAAATCTGTTGGTTCACGGTTTCTGGGCAGCGTGTGTTAATCGGTAGTTTTGAAATAGTAAATGAACTTTTTGATCTGAAATTTTACATGGTGAAAGTATAACATCCTGAGGATGATTTTGATATAATATTTTGTGTCATTTGGAGTTTCCACCGAGAGATATTGGAAGTTTAAAATGACCTAAAAACCTGGACTCTGTCTCGGACCAGTGGCTAAGTTTTAAGAATCTGAGAAGGATTCAAACCCAGATGACTTTGGGGATTATTTTTATGGTAAAATAGACATTCTAAGGGTTAAAATTCCACTGATTTCATGTCAATAAGATTTTTCTAGAATTTATTAAAAATCGGCAAAGATGGGTCAGCGTTTCTGGAAAATTCTGAAGTTAGGCGAAATTATGGATCTTGAAGTCAAAGTTTGGATATATGACTAAAAGCTTGATGTTTGGCTGTATCTAGGGTGTTTTAACACGGGGACCCTATTTTCAACGTCAAGGGAAGAGTTTATTATTTCGAGGCTTTCCAGGTAGTAACTGTAAACTTGCATACTCTATGTGGCTCTTGTATGTTCTGTGTTATCATGATTGTGGATGTAGGCTAGGTAGTAGCTATGGGACTCATGTCCTATGGTGGCTACCGAGGCCCGAGGTATGCCGGCTAGGTAGTAGCGGTAGAGGCACACTGCGAGGCCGTGGCATGTGGGCTAGGTGGATCCTGTGTGACTGTGTGTTCATAGGTGAAGGTGAGGCCCGTGGCATGTGGGCTAGGTGGATCCTGTGTGACTTTGTGTTCACAGGTGAAGGTGAGGCCCAAGGTATGTGAGGCTAGGTGGAACCTATATGACTGTGTGTTTATAGGTATCCTCTGAGGCCCTAGGCTAGGGGTTGGGGTCGCTCACGACTGCGAGGCCTTTTTGCGACTTTGGATCCGGGGGCTTGTCTTGACCAGGCGGTCCTGCGGAGTACATGCCATGTTTATGTTTGAGTTCCTGATTGTGATTTACATTACATGCATTGCATACATATTGTATATGAGTTTAACAGTTACTCTGGGGTTCAACCTTGAACTCCGATCGGCTTGAAAGATACAGGTGTAAGGCGGTAAGCCGGTTGGACGGTGGAAAGGATACGGGTAAGAGCAATAAAGATGAAGATTGAAGACTTATGGAAGTCCTTGTCTCATTGTAATTCTTATGACTGTATGAACTACTTATTGCCCAATAATTGTCTTGGACGATTGTACCCTTACCCTACGGGGATTATTTTATGTAACTGTTGTATCTTTACCAGTATATTGTAAGTTGTCCAAACCGATCCAATGCTGTGCCGCGCATACTCTGATATATGTTTAAAGGGTTTAGAGTTTAAAAAGGAAGAAAAAAATCATAATAAACAATGAGGATCCCTCTAACCCGCCACCCGTGAGGGCGAGGCCGGTAGGGGTGTAACAGCAGAGACCTTGTTCATCGCACATGCCCCTGTCCCTAAATCTCCTAAAGATGTTTGGTTCATTTACAGTGGATCTTCCAATCGTATGACTAGTTTGCGCTCATTGTTGGAAGAACTAAATGAATTTCACCAATTTGATGTTCAACTTGGCAATGATAAGCAAGTTCAATTAAGAGGTAGAGGTATGATTTCGATTCACCATACTCATGGTAAAAGGGAACTCTTGAATAAAGTTTTTCATGTACCTAGTTTGGCTAATCATTTATTGAGTGTGGGACAAATGGTAGAAAAAGATAAGAAGTCTGGTCAAATCATTGCAAAGGGCTCTATGACTAAAAATTGTATGTTTCGTCTTGGTATTTCCTCTATTGACAAAATAGCTTTAGTAGTTAAAGAAGTTAGCAATTATTATTTGTGGAATTTATGGTATCGTCATCTGTATCTTAAAGGATTGCAATTGTTGAGTCAAAAGAATATGGTTCTTGGATTGCCAAATATTGATGTTGTTGCTTTTTGTGAATGTTGCATTCTAAGAAGACAAAATAAAAAGTCGTTTCTTATAAGAAAGTCTTAGAAAACTTCTCAATGTCTTGAATTAGTGAGTGCTGATTTGTGTGGACCAATGAATATTGATCTTTAAATGGTAGTCGGTATTTTGTTATTTACGGAAGATTATAGCGAGTGAGTTGGGTTTATTTCTTGAAATTTAAATAAGCATTCAAGAATTTCAAGAAATTTAAAGCTCTTGCAAAACAAAAAAGGTGGTTGTTGCTTAAAGGTATTGAATACAAATAGAGGAGGAGAATTATGTTCTAAAGAGTTTACTACTTTTAGTGAGGAGAATGCACTACTTGAAAATAGGAAAATAGTGTGGAATTTGCGATGATATTGTTTATGTCGCAAATTTTGGTGAAATTTATGGCAGATTAAAAATTCAAATTTTGCAAACCAACGCCATTTTGGCCCTGGTATCGACACGTGGTTTGCGGACGGAACCATAAGGCGAAAGAGTCGAAACAAATGATGATAGGACTGAATCTTTTTGTTCCAAGCTGATCGGAACATGTACTACCAATAAATATTGCCAAGGATGATGCACCAAGCAATCTGTTTGATTCCGCTGCGAAGTTAGAGTTGATTCCAATCCATATTGACAACAAGGAATCAGACGATGAGGCACACGAGATTTACTCTGATAGTGAATCTGAATTCGACGACTATGAAACTCCAGAGGAAGGTGGCAAGCAGAGGTTTAAGAACAATGTGTTAGTTCTTTGTTTATGATGATTTGTTATACTAGATACTCTGTTATTTTGCTATTGACATATATATTAGGTGTATTTCTTATATTTATATATATTTTGACATAATGTTTATAAGCGTTTAGTGATGGAGCCTTCAAACAGGTGTTCATGTAGTGGTCGTAGTGTTGGTAGAGCCTGACCCTATCCTATCAAAGGGGGTAGGACGACATCATTTGCTCCCTCTGTAGGCAGAGGGCTTAGCTCTTCCCCGGAGCTACCTCCATTTAATTTGTTATCTTCACCGTCTACTATTGACTCCGCCGTTATGGGCGGTAAAGGTGTGCCTTCCACTCCTACTTATCCACAGCAAGGGGTAGAGCAAGTTTACTTTACGATTTCTTATTGATTTACATATATTTTGTTTAAGCATCTATGTACTAACTTTTTCAATACTTCACATTTCTTCCTTCAGCATACTGTGTTGCCATGGATTAACTTTAGGTCGGGCGGTAAAGGTGTGTCTTCCACACTGTGTTTAAGCATCTAGGTCGGGGAAGCGCTGGATTAACTCTAAGTCTCAGCATTAGGGGTAAGACATTTATTACATTCATTATTTGTTTCATACACCAACATAATTGTGATGTATTTTGTGCTTGTAGGAAACCTAGGAGAAGCTGTCACATGAGAGAGCCTCGCAGATTAAGATCGACCCACATTCTTTCAGTCTGATAGGGAGAGTCTCTTCATTTAGGCTGTAGGGGGATTTGACAAGAAAGGGAGACTCTTCGGGATGGGTGCCTCCGCCAGCCGAGTAAAGTCTACGAAGCGCTCATCTAGCCATGTTGGAGGTGTTTCTGTAGGTAAACATAATACTTTTGATATTGATTGTTACATTTTCATTTCCTCGTCATTTAAATGAAGTACAAAAAATAAACTGACTTCCGAATGTTGTTTTTTCAAATGAGCTTAAGAGGGTGAAAGCGTTAAAACAGCTGGTGAATCAGCAAGTAGATCAACTTAATCAGCAATCGGAGAGGATGAATGAGAAAGAAGAGAAGTTGAGCTGGTCAAAGAAGCATATGAATCAGCAAGCACAATAATGCTTTAGCAACATGAGATGATGAAGTAGATGCAAGATCTACTCTAGTCCCTAATGAAGAACAAGGGTACAAGATCGGCTCCCGGTGATGATGACCATACCGTCGTTGTCTAGACGTTTTTTTTAGTCCATTTTGTTGGCAACATTATTATTTATATTTTGTTTTCTCTATGTAAAATCCCCAATTCACCCCCTCTTGGTGATTTAGCTCCACTTCCATCCTTCATAAATTAAGGCGCACTAGAGAGTGGGAGAATCTATCTTTATCTTTTTCATTTTTCACTTTTCTGTTTAATGAGTTAGTTCTATGTTCTTTTTTTGTCAAGAGTTCTACTTTTTTTTATGAAATATCAATTATAATTTTTTTGTCAACATAGTAAACATTAGAAACTATTCTGTTCTGAGAATTGTATTTATCGGACTTGACCTAGGACCAATATCGAGGGCCTACGTACCCTGTACAGGGATCAAAGTCCACGTAGTTCGAGACACATACAGGTGTTTAGCCAAGGGGGTGGGGTGTGTGCTCTGTGTGACGGTATGTAAATAGTTCAAGGTTAGAACTTGTGTACCTTAAGGCTTGACTTCTGTATCTATAGAGTGTACCTTAGGTTGATATGGCTTGGGCCTTGTGATTCGAAGCCCCAATATCGTAACTGGCAGATATAGATTTAGATATACCTCGATTATAGATAAGATTGGATCCCCCTTTATTATAGGCAGATCCTGATATGCAATATACTCCTTGCTGGGCTATATATTGAATATGGGCCTTATCCAGGTCCGTAAAGTTGCCCCTAGCCCAGTAGTTCAAGCTTTTGACCTACCAGGATATATTTTGCCCCCAATCAGTTTTACTAGCCGAGCTTTATTGTCATGGGCCTTACATTGCCGAGCTGAATTATGTTGTCCTGTCTATCAATGCGGCCTACTTCAAAGATCCGAGGTCTTGTCTCAAAGATCCTGAGTAGTGTCGAGATGGTTCGTCTGCATTTGAATCCAGGCATTGATCCCAGCTATTGAAGTCATCTACTCCAAAGATCCAAGGTAATGTCTCAAATATCCGGGGTAATGTCGAGGCGGTTTGCCTGACTTCGAGGTCAAGATCTTTCGTATCTAAGTTGTTCCATTTGCTTTTGTCCAAGTCTTGACGAATTCGGATTCATTCGTATTCTGCTACCGATTTGCTTGTTTAGGCGATAGGTTTTTTTCCTAAGGAGAGATCTATTTACCTTTCCCTCATTCTTTGTTTTTGCTTACCTCGACCTCGGTTGATGGTGAACATGCTTTTTCACTAGCAACGTTCAAGCAACCGGGATAGCCTTTGAAAATTAAAATAACCCTGTGAGGGCTTCCGTTAGTTCTTCTTACACTATTGACAATGTAGAGAGTTGCCCCCTCACGGGCAAGTATTTGAACCTTAAATCGTGTCCGAGTTGCTACAACTACAACTGTACAGTAGTTAAACCCAGAAATCGTATCCGAGTTGCTACAACTTGTTGGATTTTGATGAATTTTCTATCTGAGTTTCAACGAACCCCAGATTTACTTGTATTCTGATTGAATTGCCCCAGACATGTAGTCCGGGTTAATTGAAGTTTGAAACTTCATCTGTTCCTTTTCATGATCGTCGGGATCTCTTCTTCTTCAATAATTCGGGTTTCCGGGTTTGTTTACTGCATTTGCTTATGTTGCTAACAACTTTATAGTGCCACACTTGTCTTGTTCCCCCCAGCCTGGCAGTTGAGGGCTCTGGGCTGCCAAGGTGGATAGACTATTTAACCTGGATCTCATGTCTGAGGTTAATCTTCATTTCAACAATAAGTTGATTATATGAACTTGAAAATATGTTCCAAGTTCTTTTGAATGGCCGAGCCAAGGCCACGTAATGTGTTATGCAGAATTTGCTTGTTTTCTTCCAGACTTGAAGCTTGGGAATCTGTGGTAGGGTTGTCTATTTTAACCACGAAGAGTGTTTATTTTAACCACGTAGGGTTTTCATTTTAACCGTGCTATCGAGTTCCAGTTCCGTTGTCCAGGTTCATAACCAGGATAAGGGCAAACTGTCACATGTCCAGCCATGGTGTTTGAAACTCAACACTTAAACATTTTGATCTGATCAGGGTCGGAATGACAATTCATCTTCTTATCTAGGACGAGTGTTGATGCATCAATTTCGTGAGGGAAGGTAATAGCGGCTTCACGTAACTCTTATACCTGGAGACGTTAGTCTCGGTGTAAACCACCTAGATGGGTTCTATTTCTGATCGGGTGTAATGACCATGGTGTAATATTTTAGACTATCGATAGTGCAAAATCTGAATCTCCACTGAGGGATTCTTCATTGAAAATCCGACGTCACGTCCGGCATATTGGGAATGCGGAGCTGAGGTCTAACTATAGTAGATCCTCAGCTTGTTGGCGTTCCAAGTCCTTTTGATTGGCTTCCTTCCCAAGGTTTCGAGTATGTACGCTCCTTTGCAAGTTTCTCTTTTACCTGGTAAGGACCTTCCCAATTTGCAGCTAGCTTGCCTTCTATGGCGTTTTTACTTCCGACATCTACAGTACCAGGTTGCCCCTGTTAAAAAGGAGCATGGATTTGTCCATCTTCAAACTCAGTTTTACCTGGTTCCAAACTGATCATGGAAACACGGATTTAATCGTTCTTTCGGTGTTACCAGGTTCCAATCATGAAACACAGTTAGTTTATCCGAGGTCCCATTAAGAAACGCGGAGTCAACTGTATAATTTTCAGTTAATCCGGGGCCCAATTAAGGAGCGCAGAGTTAACTGGAAAATCTTTAGTTAATCCAGGGTCCAAGTAAGGTGCACAGAGTTAACTGTATTTACATGGAGCCCGGTTTAACTGTATCTTGTATGGAGCCCAATTTTTAACTGTATTAAGTATTAAGTATAACCGAGGTCCGCCTTCTTTTTGCTTCTCACAAAACTTTACTCGGAGCCTGGGTTTTAACCGTATTAATTGTAACCGGATTCGTCTTCTTTTTCCTATAGAGGAGAATTTTTCCTGGATTTGTTTATCCATGTTGGGTGTTGTAACCCGGAATTTGTTTGTCTGTGATGGGTGTCATAACCCGAAATTTGCTTAAACGAGATGGGTGTCGTGACTCGGAATTTGTTTATCCGAGATGGGTGTCGTAACCCCTTTTTTGTTTTTACTCGAAATTTGGATATAATCGTGATCGGTTTAAATGGGTTCCGCATTCGTTCCCTTTTGTAGGAACGGACTCCACGCGGAACTCAGATTTTAACTCCAATAAAGTCACTTTATCAATGTTTGAAACTCAATAGGTACTCGGATGAACAAGTTAGATATGCTATAGCAGTGAAAAATATATAAATTATTCTTTCTTGGCAACCAAAAAGTGAGAGGAAAATAAGTTACCACAATGCTTAACATGGAGCCGGGCTTTTAACCAGATTCGGTGTAACCGGGGTCCGGCTTCTTTTCGTTTATCGCAAAAGCTTTCCACGGAGCTCGGATTTTAACAGTAATCAGTGTAACTGGGTTCCATTTGATCACTGGGACTGAGTGAAAAATTCATTGTGCAAGATATTCATCTGGTGCCAACCAAGAACTGTACACCTCGACACGGTTGAGCAGGACTAAATCCGGAGTACATCTCGGCTTTACCATGTCCCGAAGGGAGCACGTTTTAACTGTTATCTCAGATTTACCGTGTCCCAAAGGGAGCACGTTTTAACCTTTATGTGGGCGTTACCGCATCTCGGAGGAGTACGTTTTAGCCAAAATCTTGGCTTTACCGCATCCCGAAGGAATACATATTAGCCTGAGCATGAGTTTTGGAAACGGGTTTATGTACCTCGAATTCCTACATGTTTAACTTGAACATGGTTTTCGGAAAATGGTTTCTTTATCTTGAATTCATATATATTTATAGATAATTGATAATAAACAAAGATTGAGCATATATGAGATAAAGAGGGTGATACTCATCCGGATGTAGCTTAGGAGTTACAACAAAGATGACGCTTTTGCTCAATAAATGATTGACGGAGTTCTCCATTTGCTCGTTTGCCCTACCTCAAAACAACTAGATCTGGAGAAGGAAATACAAATCCCAGCCGAGAGTACATCTCGACATGCACTCGAGTATATCCGGCATTCTCTGAATCTCGACATCTATCAATCTCGGCGTACCTCAAAGCATCTTGGCACCTCCTTGTCTCGGTGCATCATCAACCTCGATTATCGCGATGGAGTCGAGATACCATAGGCGTTGAATCAGCCTCGGTTTAACAACAACCTCGGCTATTCGATTTGCTCATTTGCCCTACCTCAAAACAATTATAATAGACCAAATAATAGTTCAATGAGATCAGACGCTATTGCTATATGTTCGGAGGGTTTTAGTAATACTCTTTCTAATGTAAATAATATAGAAAAGACAAACACAAAGCAGATATAGCAAAGGCAAACATAAAGTAAGTGTGATCCTATTATTGATCTCCCGCATCCCCGATTCGTGAAAATAACTCCTTTGAACTAAATGGCATGGAGAATTCAAATGTTGTGGTTGCTTATGATCCAAATAAGGCATCTAAATTTATGCCGTAATTGAAATTCAGGTTCCCAAAGGAGAGAGGATGACGATCCGGGTTCTCAAGGAGAGAGGGATGATGATCCGTCATAGAATTGAAAATTCTGGGTTCCCAAGGAGAGAGGATGATGATCCTGTGTTCTCGAGGAGAGAGGATGATGGTCCGTCATAGAATTGAAAATTCTGGGTTCCCAAGGAGAGAGGATGATGATCCTGGGTTCTCGAGGAGAGAGGATGATGATCCTTCATACTATCTTCTCATCATGTGGAAGCTTATAATCCAAATAGAACATATAAATTTATGCCAGAGTTGAAAAGTATGGGTTCCCAAGGAGAGAGGATGAGGATCCTACCTACTATCTTCTCATCATGTGAAGACAAGGAGAGTTAAAAGAAAACCCATGTGAAGCAGCTCAAAACCAAAGTCGTTGCTCAAACAACCCTTGTTTCTCTGAATCCCTTCACAGGTGCTACAGTTTTTGATTTTTCTACTGCGGATTTTCAGGAACTGCCCGTGCAAAGGTATCTGACTGCTGCTTCTGGTATTGACCATCTTTGGTCACAGGAATCGAAATTTACGGTTCCCCACGGACGACGCCAATATTCTGTTCTGAGAATTGTATTTATCGGACTTGACTGAGGAACAATGCCTAGGGCCTACGTACCTTGTAGAGGAATCAAAGTCCACGTAGTTTGAGACACACACAGGCATTTAGCCAAGAGGATGGGGTGTGTGCTCTGTGTGACTGTATGTAAATAGTTCAGAGTTAGAACCTGTGTACCTTAAGGCTTGACCTCTGTATTTATAGAGTGTACCTTAGTGATAGAGATTTGTCATAATCTCCCCAAATAACCAGATTAGAAAAGGATTTGCAGCATAATGTAACCTGGGTCATTTCCCAATGAATTCACGATCGGTTCAATTCGAACAACAATTAAACAGTAAAAAATGAGTGTTTTGATTCAAAGAGAATAAAAACAAAATAATAGAAACAGAATGAAATAAACACAGATTAAATAGATAAACAAAAGATTAACCCAGGATTTCGAATTCTAATTCGTGATTGATTCTGGACGAACCGAAATCTCTGCGTTTGTCTAGAAAATCCCCCAACTAGACGATTACCTAACATTTATTCAAACAGTGGCGTGTCATTGTGCGATCGCACAGCAAGCACTTAAACCTAGTCTGAACTCGATCCTTGGGATATCTCAATCTGGGCGTTAAATCTAACACCCAATCCGAAAGTAAATCGAATCCGAAATTACAAAACAGAAATGAATTTATTACCGTTAAGAACGAGTCCTCTGGATAGTGGAATCCTCAATCCATGGGTCAATCGTAGTAGTTTAGCTAGTCATGGTTATGCAGAACGAAAATCGAACAGAAATGAAGAAGTTCATCATGAACACGATGAACACGATGAACAGATGAAGAACAGTTGAGAGAAAATAACACTTCTGTATTTAATCTAAAACTGTCTAAAAACATTTATATGACTGAATGTTTGTGGCTATCATCTAACCTAAACCTAAACCTAAAATGGAAATGGGTCAGCCCAAAACGAAAATAAAATAAAATGGGCTTTAATTACAAAGTTCGAGCCCAACCGAAATCCAAAAATACATATGACTTCGGCTCCAAAATCAACCGCCCTCTTGTCCGAATTTGCTCTTCATGTCTTCATAACAATTGTAGCTCTCTGAATCATATGAAATATGAGACCAAAATGAGGCAAATCCGATGTCTGGTTCAAGAGTTCTGGTAACAATAGTGAAGCAATGTAAAATTGGAATTTATTATTAAATAATGGCTAAAATATAATCAAAGGCCCAAAGCCCAAATAAGTATAAAAGTCATTATTTATTAGCAAAAGAGTCCTAAATTATAAATCAAGAGGCAAAAAGTAGTGTATGAAATATTCAATTATCAAATTCCCCCACACTTATCTGTTTGCACTCCCGAGCAAAATTCAAAGAAAAAAGACCTAAAGGAGAAACTCTTCTTTTCTAACAATTGCTAACAATGCAAAAATTGAACAAGAGACACAAAGCTCCAAAAGATCAATCAATCAAGACCATAATCCCTTCATCTCAAATTAAAATTCATGGTAATCTCATCAATGATGCTAATCACAAAAGATGGTCTCTCAAATGATGCGCTCAATCAATCAATCTCTCAAGCGTTTAAAGTAAATAAGCGTATCGCTCAAATTCTACTCAAAAAAATTATTCTACCATAAGCTTGCTCAATTTCTACGTCTCCACTACTCATAACACATGCATGCACAAATCAAGAGAACTTGTTATGAAAGGTTGTAGTGGGGTTAGGGTGAAGGTAGGTAATAGTATGGAATGAGAGGCTAAGCACCAAAGAAATTAAAAAGAGCACTAATTAACACAATCATTCTCTATGTAAGAAAATTTTTATTTTACTTATATATCTCCTTTCTTTCTATGTATTTTCTTTGATTATTTTTTTTTTTTTTCCGCCTTTCTTTCTTTCTTTTTCTTGTGTTCTCTTTTTTTTTTTTCCCGCTTTTCTTTCTTTCTTTTTCTTTTCTTTTTTTTTGTTGAAAATGAAACTATACTATATACATAATCACAATGACAAAAGCAAACATCCCCCCCAACACTTAAACTGTTGCACTCCGGAGCAACCCCCACACTTGAACACAAAACCAAGGTGAAACCAATGCTCAATAAATTTTCAAGGTGCGGAATAAAATGGTTTTACGCTTAGGCTTGTAATGTGGCTTAGAAAAGAATGAGTCAAAAAGGCACAAAGGGATCATAATGCAAGGGAAAGGCTATTTGGCCAAAGTAGGGAAAATAAAAGAAAGAAAACAAGCTTCCATCATACTTATGCACGTAAGTGAAAAATGTAGTTTCAAAAAGAAAACGAGCAAGTTCTAGAGAACACAAATCATGAGTTGATGCACACATGAAAGAAAGAATGGCAAAAGATGAATTCCATTCATGCAGCCCAAAACCTCACAAGGTCAACACCAACTTAAGCAACCAACATCACCAAATCAACTACCAAGACATGTAATCAAAGAGGCAAGAATGGTAGACCCAACGAATGATCCTTTAAAACCAAAATGTCCTAGTTCATAATATGTAGCAATCATAGAATGAGAGACTCGTATTTATTTTCAAAAAGCAAAGTAGAAAAAGGAAAACAAATAGAAGAAAGAGGGAGAAAGAAAGAAGAATACTCCCAAGGGGTTTATGGAGGATGTAAAACCGAGAGAGAGAGAGAGAGAAGTATGATCTCAAAAGTATAGCATTTCATGTATGTAGTATGAGGTACTTATACACAAGAGAGGAAACAATGTACGTTAATGAGAGTTAATGACTACTTATGACTAATTATGTAGGTTGATTCCCTAATCTCTATAATTCCTCTAATCCCTAATTATGTGTGATACTATATTAATTATAATATATTTCCTAACAATCCCCCTCAAGTTGGAGCATAGATATTAATCAAGCCCAACTTGTTACAAAGATAGTCAACCCGAGTCCCATTTAAGGCCTTAGTTAGAAGGTCACCCAACTGGTCACTAGAACGCATATGCCCCGAAGAGATAAAGTTCTCCTTGATCTTATCGTGTACAAAGTGATAGTCAATCTCAATGTGTTTTGTACGTTCATGAAAAACAGAGTTGGAGGCTATATGTATAGCAGCTTTATTATCACACCACAATTTCACAGGTAATGACGTGGCAAGACCAACTTCCTTCATTAACTTGTGAATCCACACAATTACTGACTGAGACATGGCTCTATACTCAACTTTTACACTCGACTTAGAAACCACATCTTGCTTCTTGCTCCTCCACGATACTAAATTTCCACCCACAAACACATAATATCCTGTAGTGGATCTTCTGGTAGCCTTTGATCTCGCATGATCTGCATCACAAAAAAATTCAATCTTGTTGTGGCCATGATTCGTTAGAGTACACCACGACCAGGTGAGCCCTTCAAATAATGTAAGACATGCTCCAATGCTTCCCACTGAGCAATGGTTGGTGCAGTCATGAATTGACTAAGCACACTCACTGGAAAGGTCACATCGGGGTGAGTTACTGTGAGATAGTTCAATTTCCCAATTAATCTACGGTATCTCTCAGGATAGGCAAATGGCTTGATCTTCTCCGGATCAACTTTCTTTCTTACATCCTCAGGTAGCTCATCAAACGGTATGCGGTCATCCATATCCAAGAATGGATTAGGAATAATGGGAAAGCTACTCGGTCCTGCTCCAAGTTTTCCAGTTTCTTTCAACAGATCAAGAACATATTTTCTCTGTGTCAAAAAGATGCCTTTCTTACTTCTCATAACCTCTATCCCAAGAAAGTACTTTAACGGACCCAAATCCTTTGTTTGAAAATGAGAATTGAGAAAGGCCTTAAGTGATGAGATTCCCGAAGCATTGCTACCCGTAATAACAATATCATCAACATATACCACTAACGAGTAATCATGCCAAGATCTCGTATGCCGATAAAAACAGAATGGTCACACCTACTCGAATCAGACCAAACTTTTTAACCACAGAGCTAAACCTGTCAAACCAAGCACGAGGGCTCTGCTTCAAGCCATACAAAGACTTCTGAAGATGGCATACCTTCCCACGCTCCCCCTGAGCAACAAAACCAGGTGGTTGCTCCATGTATACTTCCTTAAGAAGATCACCATTCAAGAACGCATTCTTAACATCCAACTGATGAAGATCCCAACCATAATTGGCTACCATAGAAATGAAGAGGCGAACAGAGGACAATTTTGCCACAGGAGAGAAGGTTTCCGAATAGTCAACAGCATAGGTTTGAGCATAACCCTTGGCAACCAGTCGAGCTTTCAAATGCTCCAAGGTGCCATCAGGTTTCGTTTTGATTGTGAACACCCACTTACACCCGATAGCCTTCTTGCCAAGAGGCAAATCAATGAGATTCCGTGTATCGGCCTTATCAAGGGCCACCATTTCGTCTTCCATCGCAAAGACGCCAACTGGGATGGGTTAAGGCTTGTTGGAGAGTAGTGGGAACGGTGAGAGAGTCTAAAGATGTTATGAAGGAATAGGATGGAGGAGACAAATGGTTATGAGAAACAAAGGAAGAAATAGGGTAAGTGCAAGTACGCTCACCTTTACATAAGGCAATAGGCAAGTCATCAGGAGGATCAGACACTTTGTCTAGTTCAGAGGTAGAAGCAGAAGGATCAGGAACATCAAGAATATCAAGCACTGGTGCTGGTTCAGAAGTAGGAGGAGAAGGAACTGATGTCGGATCAGACGTCGAAGCAGTCATTGATGGGTCATGAACCTGGTCGACAACATTACTCGCCCTAGGGCGTTTCTGATAAACATGATAGATAGGTGGTTTAGCAGGTGCCGAGTCAGATGCTTGCACTAACGGGGCGAACCTTATAGACCAAGAGATCATCAAGATCGCCGAAGTGTCATCGGTAGAGACGGGGAGACGGGGGTGGAGTAGAGGTAGGGAAAAATGAAGTCGACTCATGGAATGTGACATCAGTAGACACAAGATAATGCCGAAGAGTGGGAGAATAGCACCGATAACCCTTCTGAACCCTAGAATACCCAAGGAAGACACACCTAAGAGACTTGGGATCAAGTTTGGTAACAATGGACGACATCGATAACAAAAAAGAGACACAACCAAAGATTTTAGGGTCAACAGGGAACAGGGGTTTGGAAGGAAACAAGGTAGTATATGGAGTGGCACCATTGAGGACAAGAGGGGACATACGATTAATAAGGAAGCACGCAGAGACACAGCGTCACCCAAAATGTAACATCCCGAATTTTGGGCCCCGAGAATTGAGAATAATTCTAAATTAGGCAAACGACTAAACCCGGTCCAAGAAGTGTGACACCTAGAAGAGGGCCATATCTTGACCAAGGGATAAAAAGGGGAAAATTATGAAATAGTATTTCGAGGATACGGAAATATTATGATAGAATTATTTATGAGAAATTTAGCCTGGATAAATTATAAGGCTAATATTTAGAATTTAAGGCATATTTTCTCGTAAAATAAGGATAATTAGTTAGGGAATAATATTTGGCTTAAATATTTTGGAGATAATATTTTATGGCCTAAAGAAATTATTGGAGAAAGAGAAATCCTTACATGGAATTAAGGATTGATTTTGATTTCCTAACTATGGTTTGCAATATTAATTAGAAAAGAAGAATGTAGGAATTACTGATATTATGTGTGTTGGATTATTCATGCAAACCAATATCCTCTCTTGTCCAACATTAACTTCAGATAGCACAATAAAGCCCAAGCAATACACACATCCAAGCCCAATGACAGATTTTAATATTCATTCCATTTTCCTCTCACACTCCTACGGACATAATAAATACCACACACACACACAATAATTATTCACTCCCTCCCTCACAAACACCCATACACTCATTTAATTAAAACACACACACGCATACTCCTTTGTTTCACATTAACCCCATCCGGTCCACATAACACATCACACACACACACACGTTGCATAACAAATGGCATCTAGCATGCCAAACACTTGTCACAACCACACTAAATCAGACCTTAATCTCTCTCTTTCCTCTCTTGCGATATGGATTACACTACACACACTCTTCACAAAAACTGATTCATTCAACTCCCTCATCTCACGCACGTCCTCCCTCTCCTTCACACACACAATTTTCTCTCAAGCTCTACCCTTCAATCGTCCTTCCCTAATCTCCTCTATGATTTCCCTTTCCTCCTCCCACGACACTCCCTCTCACAAACACTAGCAACCTTCTTCTCCCTTCCCTCTCCACGGATAGAAACCCTTCCACCATCATCTTAGGCTGATCTATTAAGAAAGAAGAAGAAGATAAAGAGTAAGTTGCAATTTTACTTGCAATAGCCTCTTCTATCTACATGCATGTCATCATTGGTGAGTTTAAACTCACATGCATGTGTTCTTTTGGGTTTAGGCTGAAAGTCTGAGCAAGGAAAATGAGAAGATTAATTGATCATTAGCCAAAGACAAGCCTAGTGGTAAGCCACTAATCACTTTTATGAAATTTGTGGTTTTAGAATTAAACCAAGATTTTGTAATCTGTGGTAAACTTAAATAAATACTTGGAATTTCAAAATTATGAGGCCACCAACGTGTTCCTCATGGAAAATGGAGTGGGAATATATTGGTGAATGAATTTTTAAAGGGGTTTTCAAACATAAAATTATAAGCTCATTAAGGAAGTCAAAACTGCCAGTGTTGGAAATCCTGAGTTCAGTCACTTGTCTGTGATGTTTGAACAAGTAAACGTTCTTTAAAAATTCTGAAAATAGTCCTGGAGATAGAGGACACACATACCTTTAAAACTATGGGTCATTTGTATTTTTTTGATTTTTGGTTAGTGAGTAATAAATATTACAAAGTGACCCTGCGTCCTGCAAAGCAAAACTGGGCAGACGACTTGGACATGTAAAGTGTTTGGGTTTAAGTGCTTATAAAATGATGAAATTTTGCAGGCATGAAGAGGACTCCCTGAGTATTTAGGAAATATTAATTTTGTAATTTTTTAGGGCCCTGATCGGTGAGATACAAATTTTAAAAGTTGAGTCATTAATTCTGGAAGCTTAACTGGACAGTCAAGAACAACGTAAATTCTGGGAATTATTTGACAAGTCATGACCTCTAGAAGTATTTTTCTATGAAATTGGACTTCTCTAAGAACAAGTGAGAGTTGACAGAATGTTAAAATGATTTTTTTGGAATTAATGAAAAATAGTTGAAGTTGCTGGACTTTTTAAGGGCACTAAAAGATAAAAGTTGAAAGTAACAAGTTTAAGTTACTTAATTAAACCCTAATGAAATAAGGGTTAAAAAGGAAAGTAAACATTTGTTTTCCCTGGTTCTAAAAGTATGGTTATATCATTAGGGCCATAAGGAGAATGAAGGAAAGAACTTCAAGCAACCTTGACGGTTAGCGAAAAGGAACTCGAGTAAGGACAATAGTCCTTAAAAGGTAGTGGGCTTACCTTACTTGCATATATTGATATTATTGCTTGTATGTATATGTTTGATTGCTATACTTGCTTGCTATGTTTAACATATTTGAATGATTGAAGCTCTGTTTATGATTATGCTATGGCCATGAGTATGATACATGAAGCATTGAGCATGCAAATATGTCATTATGTTAACATGAGCTTGTGCAAGGCAAGTATATCATACACTAGCATTTATCTTGCATGCATTGTTTGGTATTGTCTGCTACTGGGATTCCTTAGAATCTCACCCCTCCACTACCAACCAATAGACAGGTGAGCATAGGAAGAAAAGTGCTGCACGAGGTTCTAGGAGAAAGCGTTGCTTGAAGATGGCTAGCAGAGGGACAACTTGAAGAAATAAGGGGCGATAGTAATTAGTGTTTTATTGCTTTTGATTTTCATTATCTGTAAATGAATGTAAAGGGGAATAAGCCCTGGGAATACCCTTGTTATGTAATCAATTTAATTTCCGTTGTATCAGTATAGCGAACTATTTCTGATTTTGCCACACTACTGCGTAGGATTAAGGTAAAGAATGCCGACACCCCGGGGGTGTTACACAAAAGGGTTTAGGAACATTCATTTGAAACATGAGAGCCCGAGCGACTTCTAATAAGTGTCGGTTCTTACGTTCTGCAACACCATTTTGGGCTGGTGTATCTGGACAAGAGGACTGATGAAGCATGCCATGTTGGAGCATATAGGTATGAAATTGGGCAGAAAAATATTCTTTAGCATTGTCACTCCGCAAGGTTTTGACAGACACACCAAACTGAGTTTTGATTTCAGCACAGAAATTGCAAAAGTGAGAAAACAACTCAGAACGAGTTTTCATTAAATAAAGCCAGGTGGTACGAGAGAAATCATCAACAAACGTAACAAAGTACCTAAAACCAGGCTTAGACTCGACAGGGCACGGACCGCAAACGTCAGAATGGACTAAATCAAAGGGAGATGCAACTCGTTTATGGACTCAAGGTGCTAGGTGAACACGATGATGTTTAGCAATTTGAGATGACTCACATTCTAAAGAAGACACGTTATGGAATTGAGGATACATCCTTTTCAAAGAAGACAAGGACACATGACCTAAACAACAATGAATATCAAAAGGGGATGAACCACCAGAGCAAGCAACTGAATGCGGTACCTGATCCTCAAGGAAGTAATGGCCACCAGATTCATAGCCCCTACCAATAACTCGCTTCATCGTAAGATCCTGAATCAAACAATGGTTAGGAAATAAAGTAATGAAACAATTTGATTGTCGAGTGAGCTTGCTAGGAGACAAAAGATTAAATGTAAGGTCAGGGACATTAAGGACATGGGATAAGGGAACAGACGGAGTAGGTTCAACAGTGCCAGAGCCAATAACACAAGAATAGGAACCATTGGCAATTTTATACTGGAGGGATTGGCATAAGTCACATATGAGGAAAACAAATGGTGGTTACCTGTCATATGATCAGTAGCACCGGAATCGATGATCCACTTCGAGGAAGAAGTAGCAAGACTAGAAGCAATATTACCGGTAACAAGAGCAACAGAAGAACTGGGCGTAGATGCAGCCATCGATCTTCAACACACAAGGTAAATACTTGCAAATTTTACTCAAACAGCAACCAGAGGCAAACTCAACACCAAAGATCCACCAAGGAACAAGAAACAACAGCAACACAAGGTGCAAAAGCAAGAAATCGCCACCCAAAAATAGTAAACAGCAACCACACTAACTGCCAAAGAGTAACAAGGGCCACACAAGGACCCAACCGAGACTTATAGCCACAAAGTCTCCCAAAAACTCGAGCAAACTGAGAGTACAACCACAATCCTCTCAAAAATAAGCAAACTGACTAAGCAAACAGTGGGCAAATAGAGAGCATATGGTGAGATGACAAGGAATGAGCACAAAACCACCTAGGACAGGATGAGTACAGCGAGTCGATCCCAGAAAAGCAAACGATGGCGGAAAACTCACTGGAAAATGCCCTCATGCGCTGGCGTGTGTAACTGACGGCGGAGCTGAGGGAGGCGCGTGAACGTCCATGCGCTGCCGGAACGGCGATCGGCCGACTGGGTTCCGTCGATCGGGACCTCCCGAGCACAGGTGAGGCGGTGCGTGGCAGCTGAAACCTCTAGAACAGAAAAATGAAAGTACACTCTCCCCCTTTCTCTCTGTGTCATCAAACTAAAACAGGGATAGCCGCGGAAAAAAAATTGGAACCTATAGCTTTGGTACCATGTAAAACCAGAGAGAGAGAGAAGTATGATCTCAAAAGTATATCATTTCATGTACGTAGTATGAGGTACTTATACACAAGAGAGGAAACAATGTACGTTAATGAGAGTTAATGACTACTTATGACTAATTATGTAGGTTGATTCCCTAATCTATATAATTCCCCTAGTCCCTAATTATGTGTGATACTATATTAATTATAATATATTTCCTAATAGAGGATAAGTGGTATCAATGAGGAGAATCTATGCTTCCTCAGTCTGCTACTGGGATCCCTCATGAAATGGCTTGAGGTGATGCCCATTGACCTTAAAGGTTTGTCCTGTGGGTGGATCACATAGCTCAACAGCACCAAATGGAAAAAATGTTAGTGATCTCAAAGGGCACGTTTTTTGATTCTAGTGGATCAAAATAAGAGTTTTCAAATTCTCTGCAATGTTCTTCGTGTTCTTCATCAGTTCTTCGTCTTTTTTAATTATGTTCGGCTAAATTTCTATGATTAGCCCAACGATGAGGATTCCATCCACCATCCAGATGATTCACGCTTAATCGGTTACTGTCTAACTAGTTTCTGCATTCTTTAATCGGATTCAATTTTTGGATTTGGATTGGGTTTCTGATTAAAAACCCAGATCGACATTTCCCAAGGACGTAGTTTTAACTAGGTTAAAGTATCACTGTGCGATCATACAGAGATACGCCACTGATTTGAATAAATTCTGGACGATTGTTCAGTTGAGGGAATTTCTGGGCAAATGCAGAGATTTCGGTTTGCCCAGAGTCGATCACGAGTCCTGGGTTAATCTTCTATTTATCTGTGTTAATTTCATTTGATTTCGTTATTTCATTTTTATTCTCTTTGAATCAAAACCCCCATTTTTTCTCATTTTTTTATTGCTATTCGAATCGAACCGACTGTAAATTCGTTGGGAAACGACCCAGGTTACATTATACTCCAAATCCTTTTCTAATCTGGTTATTTTGGGAGATCACGGCAAATCTCTGTCATTGTGCCGCCTATGGAGGTGCACATATGGCTGGTTGAGGAGGTGGTGCTGGCAAAGGCAAAGGCAAAGGAGGTGTAGACTAGACCGCTGGAAATTATGTGGCTTGTATGTCTCGCCGATAATCCCGCAGTCTCCGCCGATATTGGTTACCTTGGTTCTGATTCTGGTTCCAACAGAAATTGGGGTGATTTCTCCAACCAGGATTGTAGGTATTGGAGAATGCATTATTCTACCGGTATTGTGGCTTTCCCGGAAAAACACCCACCGGGTTCTTGATCGGGTCTTGATAAGCAGGATCATGCAAGGTAAGGCAAGAGTCAGTAGAATGGTAAGGGTTAGAACAGAACCCACATGAGTACCCAATCTAAGGAGGAGAAGATTGTACCGTCTGTCGTGTCACGCTAACCTGTCTCACCGAGATGTCGATCATCAAGTCTATTCTCTAATCTCGAGAATTGTCTTGGGTGGAGGTGTTTGAACATGGTAAACGGAGTACTATTGGCCCCTGGTGCCAAATTGTTGAGAGTTGGCGCCATCTCGGATATCAATTCTCGGGCATCTTCGGGTGTCTTGTTACGCAGAGCCCCACCACTAGAAGCATCCACCAAACCTTTGTCTCATCGGGTAGCAGACCATCATAGAAATGGGTAATCAAGAGTTGCTCAGTGATCTGGTGGTGTGGATAGCTTGCACATAATCTTTTGAACCTCTCCCAGTACTTATGCATAGTCTTCTCATTGGCCTGTTTAATGTTGCCAATTCCTTCTTGATTGCAGTTGCTCTTGAGGCAGGGTAATATTTCTCCATAAATAACCTCTAAACATCAGTCCAGCTCCCAATAGATGAGGGTTGAAGGTACAACAACCAGTCTTTGGCTCCACCTTCTAATGAGAAAGGAAAAGCTCTCAGCTTGATATGATCTTCATCAATGGCTCACGGTTTCATTGTGCTTTGCACACTAGATGGAATTCCTTCAAATGCTTAATGGCACACTCACCGAAAGACCATGAAACTTAGGCAACAAGTGTATTAGACCAGATTTAAGCTCAAAGTTAAAGAGGCGGGATATTGGATGCACAAAGGTTGATAATTAACATCAGGTTTATTCAATTCCTTTAAAGTAGGAATAATTTCTGAGTTAGGAAAATTGCTACTAGAATCAGTGAAAACAACAAGACTATCAGAAGTACTATCAGAAACACAATCGAAAAGATCAATGAATGGACACAATCGTAATGGCCACAACCGGACTCAAGTTCAATGTCCAATTCAAAGATTAATCATACGACTTAGCCTAACAACTCTTCTAGCAAGAAGAATTGTTCTTTCTATTTCGTGGTCAAATGTCAACAAGTCTTCGGATTGATAGTGCACCTATTACTCATGCAAAAGATAATCACAAGGCGAATTTGCGAGAAAATTAGAATTACGAAAATGCCACTAAAAGTGGTAAAAAGTAGAAAAACACTAAGACACACAAAAGCAAACACAAAAACAAAAAACTATGGTAGAAATTGACCAAAACAAGTCCAGAAACACTATCAAATGATTTTTAAAATTTATGGGACTTGGACAGGGCAACTCCTAGACTATTGGGGAACCCAAAAAAGGAATACAAAAACTTCAAAAATTGAAAAAGTGGTCTAAACGATGGAATTTGGCGAAAAGGAGCATAACACATGAAAAATCAAAGATTTTCGATGTGTCCAGTGAGATAGGCCATTTTCTATCACTGTACCAAATTTCAACCAAATCAGAGATACTCAAAAAAATTACCCTAGTAGAAATCACAAAATTGAAACTTAAAACAAATAAAAAAAGTGGTCTAAACGTTGGAATTTGGACAAAATAGGGCAGACCTCACTCTCTACTTGAGAGTGGCTCTTTCTTAGAATGCCCAATTCCTTGTGAATAAGATCTGGGTTGAGTGATTTGGGTCAGAAAAATTTCTGCCCAGCCACCCGAACCACCTAAACTACCGAAATGAAGCTATTTACATTACTGTTACTAATCAAACCGATGGAAATTCCCCGGCAACGGCACCGTATTTTGACAGAGATTTGCCGTAATCTCCCAAAATAACCAGATTAGAAGTGGTTTTGCAATATAATGTAACCTGGGTCGTGTAACACCCCCCTGGGTGCCGGCATTCTTTCCCTTAACTTACGCAGTAGTGTGGCAAAATCAGAAATAGCTCGTTATACTGATAATGCAGAAATTAAATTTGATTACATTACAGGGGTAATCCCAGGGTTTATACCCCCTACAAACAATTACATTCATTACAGACGGTTAAAACTAAAACCAACTAAACACCATCACCCCCTTGGTTCTTCAAGATGTCCCTTTGTTGGGTCGTCTTCAAGCAACGCTATGTCCTTGAACCGTATGCAGCACTTCTCTTCCTGTGCTCACCGTCTATTGGTTGGTAGTGGAGGGTGAGATTCTCGAGGAATCCCAAGAGTGCGAGACAATACCAATACAAAGTGCATGCAAGATAAATGCTAATGTATGATATACTTGCCTTGCACAAGCTCATGTTAACATAATGACTTATCTCGCATGCTCAATGTTTCATGCATCATACTCATGGCCATAGCATAATCATAAACAGAGCTTCAATCATTCAAGTATGTTAAACATAGCAAGCAAGTATAGCAATCAAACATATACATACAAGCAATAATATCACATACATGCAAGTAAGGTAAGCCCACTACCTTTTAATTAAGGACTACTATCCTTACTCAGGTTCCTCTTTCGTCAAACGTCAGGGTTGCTTGAAGTTCTTTCCTTTATTCTTCTTATGGCCCTAATGATATAACCATACTTTTAGAACCAGGGAAAATGAATAGTTACCTTCCTTTGTAACCCTTATTTCATAAGGGTTTAATTTAGTAACTTAAACTTGTTACTTTTAGCTTTTATCTTTCACTGCCCTTAAAAATCCAACAACTTCAACTATTTTTAATTAATTCTAAACAAATCATTTTAATTTTCTGTCAACTCTCACATGTTTCTAGAGAAGTCCACCTTCATAGAAAAATACTATCAAAGGTCAGGCCTTGTAAAATAATTCCCAGAATTTATGTTTTTCTTGACTGTCCAGATTTGTTTCCAAAACGCAGGGTCATTTTGTATAATTTATTTCTCTCTGACCAGAGCTTATAAAAATACAAAATACCCACCATTTTAAAGATATACATGTCTACTATGTGCTTGAATATTTTAATAATTTCTAAATGACTTTTACTTTCTCAAACAACACAGAAAACCGACATAACTTAGGATTTCCAAAACTGGCAGTTTTGACTTCCTTAATGAGCTTATTATTTTATGATTAAACACCCCTTTAGAAATTAATTCACCAGTTAATTCCACTCCATTTTCCATGAGGAATACATTGGTGGCCTCAAAATTTCGAAATTCCACTCATTTCTTTGATTTTACCACAGATTACTAAATCTGGGTTTAGTATCAAAATCTTCAGAATTTCAAGAAGAAGTGAAGGTGCTTACCACTAAGCTTGTCTTTGGACTTGTGGTCTCTTTTACCACACAATCCTTGTTCAATCTTCAGCCTACAGCCAAAACCATGTGCATGTGGATTATTTTCCAATAATCACAACATGCATGAAGGTACTTGAATTTCACAAGAAACCTTACCTTGAGTTTCTTGTTCTTCCTCTTCCTATTTCCTTGCTTCCAAACCGTGGGTTCTCTTTGTGTGTGGTGATAATGGTGTTAGGTTGATGATTGTGGAGAAGGAGGGGGAGAGGAGGGTTACGGTTTGGAGGAGGATGAAGAGGAGATGGTTGGTTGCTTGAAGGAGGGAAGGGGTACGGTTTAGAGGAGAGGAGGAAGTTAGAATTTGATTGTGTTAGAGAGTGGAAGGAGCAACCGAAATGATGAAGGGAGGAGGGGTCTGATGTTTGTGTATGTTGAAATGAATTGTGAATGTGTGTGTAGTTGGGGTCGTGAGTTAAGGGGGAGGGAAGTGGAAAAATGTGATGAGTTGGGGGCTTGCATGGATGCTATTTGTAAGGGTGCATGCGTGTGTGATGTGTTTAAACCGTGAAGAATAATGAGAGAAGAGGAATGGAGCAGTTTTGAATGTTTGTGTGTGTATCTTGTGTATGTGACATGTGGGTTGAGGGGGGTGTAGTGTTGACAAGTGTATTTGTTGGGTGTGTGTATTAATGTGTGTGTGTGCGTCCTAAATTGGGAGAGGGAGAGAATGACCTGATGTATATAAGTGTGTATATGTGTGTGATTGTGGGAGTGCAGGCTAACAGGGGGAGGAAAAAGAAGAATGTTTTATTGTCTAATTAAGGGTGCAATTCATTTGAAAGGAGGGAAATTATATTTGGCCTCCAACTATGCTCATTATTACCCATAAGCCACTTGGTTAAAGTTCAATCATTTAGTTAGACCCAAATGGCTTTTCCTTCCTTCTCCAATAATTTCTTTAGGCCATAAAATATTATCTCCAAGAATATTTAGGCCAAATATTATTCCCTAACTAATTATCCTCAATTTACGAGAAAATATGCCTTAAATTCCAAATTTTAGCCTTATGATTTATCCAGGCTAAATTTTCCATAAATAATTCTATCATAACATTTTCGTATCCCGAAATATTATTTCATAATTTTCCCTTTTTTGTCTCTTGGCTGGAGATATGACCCTCTTCGAGGATGTCAGGCTTCTTGGACCTGGCTTAGTTGCCCGCCTAATTTAGGCATATTCTCAAGTCTCAATGCCCAAAATTCAGGATGTTACAGGTCGTTTCCCCAATGAATTCGCAGCGGGTTCAATTCAAACAGCAATAAAATAGTAAAAATGGGGGTTTTGTTTTGATTCAAACAGAATAAAACAAAATAACAAAAATAGAATGAGTAAAACACAGATTAAACAGATAAACAGAAGATTAACCCAGGATTTCGAATTCCACCACTTTCCTTCCTCGGACGAAAACAGATTTCAAACGAACTCGTGATTGATTCTGGACGAACCGAAATCTCTGCGTTCGTCCAGAAAATCCCTCAACTAGATGATCGCCTAGCATTTATTCGAACAGTGGCGTGTGACTATGCGATCGCACAGCAAGCACTTAAACCTAGTTCAAACTCGATCCTTGGGATATCTCAATCTGGGCGTTAAATCTAACACCCAATCCGAAAGTAAATCGAATCCGAAATTACAATACAGAAACGAATTTGTTACTGTTAAGAACGAGTCATCTGGATAGTGGAATCCTCAATCCATGAGTCAATCACAGTAACTTAGCCCATCATGGTTATGCAGAACGAAAATCGAGAAGAAATGAAGAAATTCATCATGAACACAAAAAACAGTTGAGAGAATTTAAAAACTCCTATTTTGATCCACCAAAATATAAAAATATGAATGAATGAATGTTTGTGGCTGCCATCTAACTTAAAGTTAACCTAAAAATGGAAATGGGTTTAGCCCAAAGTGAAAATAAAATAAAATTGGGCTTTAGATACAAAATTCGAGCCCAAATAAAATCCAAAAATACATATGACTTCGGCTCCAAAATCGACCGCCCTCTTGACCGAATTTGCTCTTCATGTCTTCATAACAATTGTAGCTCTCTGAATCATCTGAAATATGAAACAAAAATGAGGCAAATCCAATGTCTGGTTCAAGAGTTATGGTGAAAATAGTGAAGCAATGTAAAACTGGAATTTTATTATTAAAAATGGCTAAAACATAATAAAAGGCCCAAAGCCCAAATAAGTATAAAAGCCATTATTTATTAACTAAAGAGTCCTAAATTATTAATCAAGAGATAAAAAGAAGTGTATGAAATATTAAATTATCAGAGGTCCTCTCTGTTAGGAGCCGTCTGCAATTCAAAAAAGATTCTACAAAGCCAGAGTCACCCATACTCAACTTTACCAGAGAAGAGTTGGAGGATGTAGCACCTGGCCACCATGACGGGTTAGTTATTACGGGAATGGTGGGGGATTGCTGTGTAAGAAATCTTTTTGTAGATGATGGCAGTGCGGTTGACATAATTCTATGGAACGTGTTCAAGTGCGTGCGGTTCGATTCAAAGGACTTAAAGCCATGCAAGACTACCTTGACAGGCTTCAACGGGTTGGATACACGACCAAAAGGATACATAGACCTCAAGTTAATGTTGGGGACTAAGGAGGCATTCAAGTCAGAGCTAGTGCGATTTATTGTAGCCGACTTCCCTTCCCCGCACAACATAATCCTAGGGCGACCGACTATTCATGATTGGGATATGTTGGTATCCTCAAAACACCAAAGGTTGAAGTTCATAAATAAAAAGAATAGAGTCGTCACTATTAAGGGCGACCAGAAAGACTCTCGACAATGCTATTTTGAGGTGGTCAAAGAGAGTAAGATTTCAAAGACGGGGTGCTCGGATAAATAAAAAGGCAAGCCGGTGAATAAGTCCATTCATATTGTCGAGTTGGATCTCCGCAAAGAAGATGAAGTTCTGAGGGCGGAACCAAATGAAGAAGTAGAAGATTTCATTTTAGGCACGGAACCAGAGCAGACCACCAAAGTGGGTAAGACATTGAGCGTAGAAATCCGAGCAGAGTTAGAAAATTTCCTAAGGCAAAACCAGGACGTATTTGCATGGAAACCATATGAAATCTCGGGGGTATACCCAGAGTTCTGTTGCCATAAGTTGGCCATTAACCCGGGTCCACTCTCGTAGCACAAAAGAAAAGAAAACATGGCTCGGAGTGAGGCCGGGCTCTAGAGGCACACATGAAAGAGTTTATGGAAGCTGGCTTCATCAGGGAAGTACAATATACGACATGGCTCTCCAATGTGGTCATGGTCAAGAAGCCTAATGGCAAATGGTGGGTATGCACGGATTACAAGGACTTGAACAGGGTATGCCCTAAAGATGCTTTTCCCATGCCTAACATCGATCAACTGGTGGATAATTCTTTTGGGTTTCAACTTCTGTCCTTCATGGACGCGTACTCGGGTTATAATCAAATCGCTATACATCCAGATGATCAAGACAAGACGGCCTTCATCACGGACAAAACCAACTATTGTTACAACGTTATGCCATTTGGCCTCAAGAACGATGGAGCCACGTATCAGAGAATGATGACCAAAGTGTTCGAGGATCAGCTAGGAAGGAACATCGAGGTCTACATTGACGATATGATCGTGAAGTCATTGGACCCAGAGAATCACATTCGGGACTTACAGCAAACATTTGACAAACTGCGGGCCTTGCAGATTCGTCTAAACCCAGCAAAGTGCGCCTTTGGAGTACCATCAGGTAAGTTCTTGGGTTTCCTGTTGACAAGTTGGGGCATTGAGGCCAATCTAGACAAATGCCAGGCGGTGTTGGAGATGAAAGTGCCCGCTAAAAAGAAGGAGGTTCAACAGTTGACAGGAAGATTGGCAGCCCTGACGAGGTTCCTACCAAAGTTGGCAGAAAAGTCACTGTTGTTCTTTAAATTGCTAAAAAAGGAATTCCAGGGAGGATGGAACTCAGAGTGCGGCACTGCGTTCAAAGAAATCAAGCAACGTCTGGCAACCCCACCGGTTCTGTCGAGACCCAACTCGGGCGAAAGTTTAATATTATACTTGTCAGTGGGGGAGGAGGCCGTAAGCGCCGTGTTGGTTTGAGAGACGAAGGACGGCCAAAAGATGGTATATTTCGTGAGCTGGGCCTTACAAGGCCCAGAGCTAAGGTATCGAAAGCTGGAGAAAAAGGCCTTTGCCTTGCTTACCACTACAAGGCGACTACGTCCTGATTTTCATGGCCATTCAATCATCGTCAGGACGGACCAGCCCATTCGGCAGGTATTGCATAAACTCGACCTTGCAGGTAGGATGATAAGCTAGGTTGTGGAGTTATCAGAATTCGACATTACGTATGAAGCACGGCAGGCCTTCAAGTCTCAAGCCTTAGCGGATTTTCTAATGGAACTAACCCCGACAGTCAAAGGGGGGATAATGCCAACGGAACCATGGAAGGTATTTGTGGATGGGTCATCAAATGTCCAAGGAAGTGGCGTAGGAGTCATTGTGGAAGCCCAGAGGGGGTGTCCATGGAGTTATCTCTCCGACTGGATTTCCTGACTTCCAACAACCAGGCCGAGTACGAGGCCCTCATTGCAGGCTTGCTTCAAGCAAAGGAGAATGGAGCTAGGCAAGTACAAGTGTCCACGGACTCCCAGCTCGTGGCTTCCCAAATAAAGGGGATTTATCAAGCTAGAGGACCATTGTTGGCAAAATATTTTATGAAAGTGAAGGAGATTATGGAAGAGTTTGATGAGGTAATGGTTATGCACATCCCAATGGGGGAGAATACCAGAGCTGACGCACTATCCAAACTCGCCAGCACCAAAGGTCCTGGCAACTTATGAACCGTGGTTCAGCAGAGTTTGTTGGAACCAAGCTGCGTCATGGTAATTTCAGAGTCAACTGACTGGAGGAAGCAAATCGTCGACTACCTGGAAAGAGAGATCCTCCTAGATGATGTCTGGCAATCAAAAAGGCTGGTCAGGGCAGCAGCCGCGTACACAATGGTGGATGACCAGCTATATCGAAAGGGCTTGCACACCCCAATGTCCGAATGCCTCAACTCGGAGGAAGCCCAGTACGTTTTGTCCGAGAGACATGAAGGGATTAATGGGCAACACATGGGTGCAAAGGCTCTAGCTCGGAAGGCGGTACGAGCCAGATATTATTGGCCTACGATGACAGCAGATGCTAAAGAACATGTCAAAAATGCGAGAGCTGCCAGAAGCACGCCAACATGATATGGGCTCCCCCGGCTGAAATGATGTCGATTTCGTCCCCATGGCCATTTTACAAATGGGGTATGGACTTGTTAGGACCGTTCAAACCGGCTCCGGGCCAGCTTCGATGGTTGATAGTAGCAGTAGACTACTTTACTAAATGGATCAAAGCAGAACTGTTGTCGACTATTAACTCGGTAAGAGTGCAGAAGTTCCTTCAAAGGAATATTATATCACGATTTGGGATCCTGGCGAAGATAGTCACGGATAATAGAACTCAATTCATTGACAAAGGCTTCCAGGAAATGATGTCAAACTTCAACATTAGGCATCATTTTGCCTTCGTCAAACATCCGCAATCTAACGGCCAGGTGGAGTCAGCCAATAAGGTCATCATCGAGGGGTTAAGGAAACGGATGGAAGAAGCCAAATCCAGCTGGGTGGAGCATTTTTATTTAGTCTTGTGGGGACACCAGACCACCGCCCAAACGTCTACCGGAGAGACTCCCTTCATTCTTAATTACGGATGTGAGGCCATGATCCAGGTGGAAATTGGGGAACCTTCATGGAGGAGAATCAAGGCTCTATATGAGGAACGCGAGAATAGCGAGGCTATCGCCATTGAATTAGACCTGATTTATGAAGTCAGAGTTACGGCACATTGCTGAGATATGGCTACAAAGTAGCTAATTGCGGCTCGACACAATAAGAAAGTAAGACCGCATTCGTTTGAAAAAAGCAATCTCGTCCTTCGAAGGGCCGGCATAGGCAACAACAATGCCCTTGATGGAAAGCTTGTGGCGAACTGGGAAGGCCCGTATCGCGTTAAAGAGAACCTCGACAAAGGAGCGTACATGTTAGAAACACTAAAGAAAAAAGCGGTTAAAAGAACATGGAACGTGGACAAACTAAAGGCCTATTATAGCTAAAACTCGAGCACAGTTCGAAAAGACATGGCTGCCAGGCCGACAATTCCTGGGGCCAAATCTGAAGATTTGTCTTTAGTCTATTATTTCAGTTAATTATAGGATTTCCCTATGTTTCGTTGATTTCAGGCAAGTCGATTGTAAGCCAAGTGACTCGACTATATCACCAGACATAATAAATAAAGAATTTTGGGTCTAGGAGCCCATTTTCAGAAGCCTCATCACGAAATCAGTCTTGCCAAACTGTGAAACACGTATGAAAAATTAATTTTCATAAATCGTGTAGGATATATAAACATGTATGGATTCAAGGAAAATAACTTGTTTCCGAAAATCATGTATCAGCGGTAGCGCCGCCAAACTAATGCGCATAAATGGATCCATAGAAAATAAATCGGTTTAAATACACTATAACATGTATGGATACGAGGTAGAACGCCTGGTTTCATAAATCATGTCTTAGCAGTAACACCACACCGTTAAACGAGCATGTGTGAATCCGAGATAAGGAAATCCATTTTCACAAATCATGCAGCGGCAAAGCCACCCAAAATCTAAACATAGCATGTGTGAATCCGAGGTAAGGAAACCCGTTTGCGTAAATCATGTGTAAGCAAAGACGCGGGCCAGTCTATTCACATGTATAAACACATGGTAAACTGACTTGCAAAATGTAATGACGGATAAAACTTCGGGTTGATGATCCGAATTAAACTCATATCATGCAACTAGAAGAGTACAGCTAATCCGGATGGAGGAACAGCCATTTGGCCGACCCTGATCAAGTCGGGAAAAATGTGCATATCTTTGATCTGAGGTTAATTCATGTAAATGGTAGTCAACAATTGATTGATTCACTTTCAAAGCAAATGCATGCTGAATTAAGCCCGGCTAACGGCACGGGATCAATAAACAAAGTATGCAATAAAGGATTTCTCATTAATCAACAATTGCTTACATAAAGTGTTGCAGAAAAGAAAATTACAAAAAAAGAGAGAAAAAGAAAAAGTGAGATACAAAAAGTTCCAGTACACGTACGTCTACACCTTAAGTATGTCGTTAAAGGGTGAACAAAAAGGACCCTGGTTAGAAGGGGCTTATCAACCAAAAACAAAGGCGACTAGCGCAGCTACAAGGCTATGCTTGGCATCATTCAACAGTCGAAGCATCCTCGTGAGGGTTACCCGAATTCGAAGGGCCGGCCTCCTTGGGTGCTTCCTCAACTCAGACTTCCGGAGCAACTTCGGCACCAAGAGCTGACGAACCAACTGAAGAAGGGGGGATAAATTTGTTGTCCTCGACGTAAGCATTGTAGTGCGCCCTCTCAAGGTTTAGCTTGAAGGCAGGATTCAGAAACTGAGCCTGCTCCAAAGCATTGTCGAAGTCATCCTTTATGCCAGATTTTAGTTTGGAGACGTTGACAGAGATTTGCCGTAATCTCCCAAAATAACCAGATTAGAAAAGAATTTGCAGTATAATGTAACCTAGGTCGTTTCCCAACGAATTGATCGGTTCAATTCGAACAAACAATAAAACAAGTAAAAATTGGGGTTTTGATTCAAAGAGAATAAAAATGAAATAACATAAACGAACGAAGTAAACACAGATTAAACAGATAAATAGAAGATTAACCCAGGATTTTGAATTCCGCCACTTTCGTTCCTCGGACGAAAACAGATTTATAACCGAACTCGTGATCGACTCTAGACAAACCGAAATCTCTGCATTTGCCCAGAGATTCCCTCAACTGAACAATCGTTTAGAATTTATTTGAATTAGTGGCATATCTCTGTACGATCATACAAAGAATACTTTAACCTAGTTCGAACTACGTCCTTGGGAAATGTTGATCCGGGCGTTAAATCTAACACTCAATCCGAAAGTAAATCGAATCCGAAATTACAAAACAAAAACGAATTTGTTACCATTAAGAACGAGTCCTCGGATAGTGGAATCCTCAATCCATGGGTCAATCACGGTAGGCCGAGCTAGTCATGGTTATGAAGAACGAAAATCGAACAAATGAAGAAGTTCATCATGAACACGAAGAACACGATGAATGATGAAGAATAGTTGAGAGAAAATAACACTTCTGTATTTAATCTAAAACTATCTAAAAACGTGTATGACTGAATATTTGTGGCTGCCATCTAACTTAAACCTAAACCTAAAATGGAAATGGGTCAGCCCAAAACGAAAATAAAATAAAATGGGCTTTAATTACAAAATTCGAGCCCAACAGAAATCCAAAAATACATATGACTTCGGCTCCAAAATCGACCACCCTCTTATCCGAATTTGCTCTTCATGTCTTCATAACAATTGTAGCTATCTGAATCATCTGAAATATGAGATAAACATGAGGCAAATCTGATGTCGGTTAAAGAGTTATGGTGAAAATAGTGAAGCAATATAAAACTAGAATTTTATTATTAAAAATGGCTAAAACATAATAAAAGGCCCAAAGCCCAAATAAGTATAAAAGCCATTTTTTATTAGCTAAAGAGTCCTAAATTATCAATCAAGAGACAAAAAGTAGTGTATGAAATATTCAATTATCAGATGTCATTGCGGGCAAGAGCATATACCTCTTTATAGTGCATTAGCTCCGCCTCCCGAGCCTGCTGAAGCTCCTGATGGAGGCTGTCCCTCTCAGCTCTCAGCGGTTCCACCTCGGCGCGGAGACTATCCCTCTCCGCTTGTGCATCTTCTGAAGCCTGGAAAGCTTGGGCTGTCAGTTCACGGGCCTCATCCCTTTCAGACTCTGAATGCTCCAATTCTTCCTGAACCAGGGCACATTTTTGCTTCAGATAGGCCACGAGCTGGCATAACCTAAAAATCTTCAAGCCGACACGCTCCATGTCCCACAGCTCCTTTACCTCAGGAGAGGACAGTCGCTTACCATCATAGTAGTGAGCGGAAGGGCGGATTCCGTCACGTACGCCTTTGGTGATCTGGTGCTCCTACACATGGGATCGAGGGATCTTAATAAGGATGGGGGTGAATGTGGCGGTGAAGTACCTGAGACGTCCACGACGACAGTTTTCTTCTTGGAAACCTTGGCCTTTTTGGCAGTAACTTGTGAAGCAGGCTCAGAGCGTGCCCATTTCTCACTAACCGCGGCTGTAGTCGAGATTACAGCTGTGGTGGCCCCAGTGGTCACTTCGTCGTGATCGGTCACATCCAGATAAACAGGTCGCTTCCCCATTGGCCGACCTGAAGCAGAAACAACAGATGAGTCATGTGCAGTAAAAATCATATTTGAAGAGCGATAAAAGCTTAAAACCATACTCGTGACTGGCTATTTTTTGAATACAAGAATCATAATATATTCGGCCGAGTCCACTAACGGGCCCTTTTTGCTGGCGAGTTGTGTGAGGGTGAATATGGTTTCTTCCTCGGCTTTGGAGAGGCTGCCAGCAGAAGGGAGGAAATCTTTAGGAAGAAGTTTATGGTGGTCTGCGCACCAATATAGGGGAAATCGCTCTTCAGCTTCGCTAGACTCAAACTATTGAAGAAACCAAGGCACTTGCCCGGGTTTGGCCATGACTTTGAAAAAAGAAGTCTTAAAACCTTTCCACGAATCCGTGAATGGCTTGAGAAATTTTTGACCATGGGCTGCTCGGAGGGAGGTCCAACCATACCAAGTGCGGTCATCCTCAGTAGTGACATTGGTTTCTAGGGGAAAGAAGAAACTGCAAAACACGGGGATGGACCAAATGATATCTCGGGTTTTGCAGTAGTTCTCAAACGTAATAGCGAGGGCCCAGCCATTGGGATGCAGTTGGGAGGGAACAAGATGAAAGTGGTGAAGTAAACATATTTGGAAGTCGAAAAAAGGGAATTGTAAACCAAGTCAGGTAATCACGTCCCGATAGAAATAAAAATAATGAAGGTCCCCGTCGCCTGATCGAGAGGAAGCAACTGATTCAGTATCTTTTGGTAAGCATACATCCTACCCTTCCCCACCACGAATTACGCATGCAAGATCGTCAGTGGACATCGAATTCCTCATCCGAGTTACGGTGCTGCTAACTATAAACTCCTTAACAACGACTTTTGGGGAGGAGCCAGAATCGCCAGACTCTCCCATCAAGGATTCCTCGGTCGAGTGAGAAGAAGCCATCTAATACCTATAACAAAGGAAAGGACAAAAGTCAGAAGACGAAATATACCTGACATGGCGGGATTAACTCGGGGAATGAAAACAGGGGCTGGACTAGGGCGACTTATAGGGGCATCGTTCGGGTCACTCGAAAGAACAAGGTTGCACTGACACTTGTCCAAAAGCAAGTCGGCCTCCCTTGTTAGTTCTCAATGTGTTTTGGTGATTAACAACAATTGTAAACATGTGTTGAAGTTTTTGCAAAATCTGTGTAAAACCATTTATCAGTTGTTTACTCGAGTAAAGGAAAGCTTACTCGAGTATAGGACTGTTAAAGGATTGCCCAATTGGATTTTACACGTACTTACTCGAGTAAAGAAATGATATACTTGAGTAAAGGTCATCTAGAGAGCAAATGTGTTTTTCAAATTGTGACTTACTCGAGTAAAGGTTTACATACTCGAGTAAAGGCCATCCAGAGAGCAACCAATCTTTCCAAGTTAAATCAATACTGGAGTATAGAGTTCTATACTCGAGTATTGGACTTACCGAGAGCAAATGAACTTTTGAACTTGAATGTATGCTCGAGTAAACACTTTGTTACTCGAGTAAAGGGTCTTACAGAGAGCTCCCAAGTTTTTCTAAACTCGTGCATACTCGAGTAAAAGTTTTCATACTCGAGTAAAGAGCTCTTAAACTATTTTTCAACTTGACTCATGTTCGTGCTTACTCCAGTATGAATTTGTTTACTCCAGTAAAGAGGCATCTTACACTTAGAGTTTTCAAGCAAACAGTTGCTTACTCGAGTACACCACTAACTTACTCGAGTAAAGACTTTGGTTTCAAAAGTTCAGGTCCCGATGGTTTGCTTCTGGAAGTCGCTCACTCGAGTATCCTTTTGGATACTGCAGTAAAGACTCTCTCATACAGTGACTTACTCGAGTAACGATGAACTTACTCGAGTAACCAATGCTGAAACCAATTTTTGAATTATACGAATTCGCATATCACTCTTGTTTGTTCCAATTGCTTTCATGAATCATTCACTTATGAACCCAACTATGTTTAACAAGTTTGTTGAGTGAATTTCAGTTAGCACAGATGAAGATTATTGAAGGTCAAAGCCATAAAGCAAAAAGTGTACAGTGCATTTAATGCACTTCTGCAAATCAATCTTCTTTTGGATAATCCACCTGAGCACGCATTCTCAACGGTCAAGAATGCTTTCTTCATCAAGTAAACTCTTCTCCAACGGGCAAATCCTCGAGTTCCACCTCGGATCATATTAGCACTGGATTAGTTGGAGTTTAGAGAGAGAAGATGACCAGACTTAATGCTAATCACCTACAACGGTTGGATTCATCATTCAACGGTCATTTAATGTTCTCTACCTATAAATAGAGTTCATTAACTTCTTCTCAAGCCGATACACCTGCGAGAGCGAAAATTTACTAAGTGTCATTTATTGTGTTCGGCTTTCACTTGTATTGTATCAATCGATACTTGTACTTGATGTTCATTTTATCTCGCTTTTGTGAGAGAGTTCTATCTCGTAAATCATTTATTGATTGAGATAACCACAAGTCGGGGACTTGGTGGTTGGGTGTATTGATTGCAACTTGTAAGGGGGAGTAAGTTCTAGAGAGAACTACTCTCGAGTACGAGTTTGTAATCGGTTTGTGAGTATAGTGGATTGAAAATCCCAAGTGTGGCTTGGGATTTGGATGTAGGTCAAGGATAAGACCGAACCAGGATAATTTCTCTTGTGCAAGCTTTCCTTCCCTTACTCCTATGCTATCATCTGTTTTTACTTAGTCAAAACAGCACTCTCGAAAAGTTTTTTAAAATACCCAATTCACCCCCCCTCTTGGGTATATAGCTCCATTTACATCCCTGTCACGATCAAGCTTGACAAGCTCGATGGCTGCATAACAACAGTCGTCGCATGGCGTCGGACCCCGAGTTCCCGTAGCAGAGATGGGCCCGCTTGGAACTAGGTTCGGAGTTGGGGTTAGGGGTGCCGAGATATCAGTAGTTTGGGGAGCGGAAGAGTGTGAAACTCGAACCGTCCCCCTGCTCCCTGCAGCCCTTGAGACGTGAAGGAAGGCCTCCCTTTTCTCTGCCTCAGTTGGAAGGATTGACCAAATCCAGAATCTGGCGGATGGGAGTAACTTTTCAACAATGGCCCTATCTTCTTCGGGGATGGGCCTACCATACATGTCAAAAAGTACGTCGGGATGGGGGTTCATTTGTATGGACGAGAAAAGCGATCGCACGGTACTAAATGCAAAAAATGTTATCGCATGAATGCATGCAAAAGCAAAAGATTTATAAAACCTTCAAAAGAGTCACATGGATGTAGACGAACCCAAAAAATTCGGAAACCTAGAATCGATCGAAAAAAGGTTCTGGGCGTTGAAAAGAGCTCTAAAATAACTGTGATTTTTTTAAACCTTAAATATGATTCATTTTAGGTATTGAGGTCTTTTATAGGTATGGAAATTCAATGTTAATATTCAAATTGTACAAGCTAAGGTCAATTAAAATGAGAAAAATATAGAATATTTAATTTTAATTTTAAAATACGATAATAATCATGGAACTTTTCAATAAACAAAATATTTTTTCCTTAAAAACATGGAATTTATAGAAAAAAGTATTGCAATCCTCGCAGTATTGGACATGTCAATATATATATATATATATATATCTGTGGAACATAGTAATTCAAAAGAATCAACTCCTAAGCAAGCCGCTGGTAAAAATGTGTTGGAAATTATGCCCTAGGGGAAGTCATTGTTCTCCATTAAGTTATCACTTCATACGCATGTTTATGGTGATAACTATATCCCTAGATATGTCTTATAGATTATCCTAAATGCCACTGGTCGGTCATCTACAGGGGAGCGAAGATGAATTAAGACCAGTATGACTTTGATGAGGTATGGAGATACGAATCAAAGTCATGGGCACTTGTAAGAGTACAAGGTGCTGGACCGACCCACTATGAGAAAGCTGCATGGATTAAGTCATAAGCTTATCTCATGTATAACCGCGTCATAACGCCCTATTACCCGAGATCATCATGGATTCCTACATGATGAATCACTGGTCTTTGACCTAGTCAAAAGTCACCTTGACCGGGTGATGATAAAGGCAGGATCGGGATCGGTGGTTTTCATGCGGAGGGACGTGAATGGTCAAGATGGAATTTGTCCCTCACATTCGTAGAGAGATAATCTTGGGCCCCTCGATGAGTGAGTCTAAGAAATGTATGGCCATACTGTGATGGAAAGGAGTTTCCATTTCACTTATTAGACTACTCGAGAATCGAGAAAGTAATGGTCATGAAAAGGAAGTTGACATTATCCATGCCTCATCCTTGACCAAATTATCGCGTGACAAAAGGGACGTGACATGGTTGTACGATAGGTGTATCGTGTCATCGATCCCCATGTGAGTTGGGTAGTCGCAATGTCTTGCTAGAGGCCGCTTGCGATTTGTGGTGGCACGTGTTGTTGGCCCACCGCCAATCTCATGGGCCTGCATGGTCGCACACAAGAATAATCCAACACGGGTAAAAGTGTCCGGGTTCATTGAATCTCGATTAATCTGAGATTAATGAATACCGAGTTTAATCGGGGTAAATATATATATATATATATATTTAAATTCGAAAATAATATAATGATATTATTTAATTGAGATTAAAATATTATTATTATATTATTTGTTTTATGTTTAATTTATTTGATAAATTAAATATCTAAAACAAATGAGATATTGTATCTCATTTAATTTTCGAATAAAGATATTATTGTCTATTTAATTTAAATTGAGATATTAGTATCTTAGATTTAAATAAATAGATAGATGTCATTTCTCCGATTTAATTTATTGAGATAAGTTAAATCAAGGCTTTTAAATTTGGATTAAATAAATAGGTTGGATTAAATCTATCGATAGATTTAATTAATTATTTTCTTAATCTAGATTCGAATTCGAAATTTCAAATCGGCTTTTAATTCGATTAAATAAATATTATTATATTAGATCTATCGGATAGATTTAATCAATATATATTTAATCCAGATCTAAAGTTTGAATTCAAAATTAATACGATTAATTTTGCATTAAATACGCCGAACAGGTTTTAGAAAACCTACGGGACTTTCGATCGAGCGTATCTCGAAAAGCCGCGAGAAACCCTAGAGTGAAAATTGAGAGAGACGCACAAGAGGCACTAGCACGCGTCGTAGCCGTGTACGAGGATTGTTCGTGTGGATACCGAGAGGAAGAGGATTCTAAGAGTCGTCTTCGCGATCGAGGAGGTAGCCCAATTGTTCAAGGAAGAACGAGACGCGGACGAATTCTCCAAAGGTAATATCCGGATTCCCTAGCCTTGGTTTAAACGCACCTGAGTGATCCTCGGGACGGATTCGTAGAAATTTTTAATCCGCTGCGTTGTACGAATCCCAACAAAATGTACACTACCAAACACATGCAACACAAATCAAGATAAACTTTATATCCACGACACGATCAGAGCTTCTGTGAATCATCGATAGAGCAGAAGAAGGCATGTTTCTTTCTTAGACATTCTCTAAAGAGTTGCTCATTCATAGTGTTACTTCTTTCCATTCTTTTTATAAGTAACAATTTTTTGAATATATCTGAGTAGCATTCTTTGCATTTATTGCGTTTAAAGTAAAGACTTGAGGAAAAAGAGTGATTCACAAACTCTCAATTGATCGTAGCACCTGAATTAATGAACAGCCTTAACATCATATATAAGCAACTTGAAAAAACGAGGGTTTCTTTAGTTCCTTCAATGTTTGCTACGACATGACCCTGATAGTAACAAATAGAGCACTAGCTTCTTGCACATTATAGAAACATGTTTCAACTTCTTAAATGGTTGGTTTCAAAAAGGCCAAGATATTGAAAATCCTATTGAACAAGTAGTTTTAAGGGTCAATAGGTTAAATGTGGTCAATGCATAATCAAAGCGATCGTATGATTAAAATAGTATAATTTAAATGAAATATACAAAACGTCCGTCTTCCTTCTTCGCGCCAGTCAGATTCCTTTCTTCTTCCCCAGCTGTGCAGGAAAATCTGGGGAGGTGGGAAAACGTCATCTTCCATCTTCTTGCCAGTCCGCATGCCTTTCTTCTTCCTCCAGCTGTGTTGGAATATCATATTGTGATGATCATGGAGTAAATGTGGCATCCTTAGATCATACTCATTAAGGTGAATTGTTGAGCATTGTTTCCTTTCATTTTTCTCTAGCTTCTTCATTTCACACCACTATAGCCTGCGTCACTGCTAGCATTTCTCTGTTTCTATTCCTATGTTTCCTTTCATTGCTTTGAGTTGAGATCATAACTTTTATAACGATTGATTTTGAGATATATATATATATATATATATAATTTTTATTTGCAAAGTATTAGCATAAATATTTTGATTCCAAAGTAATCTATAGGTAATCTATCTCTTTTTGCAATTATTAGTAGTCTCTTAGCTAACATATAATAGAACAAAAGGTGTTCATGAATGGTGAAGACAACATTAAAAAAAGATGTACTTTTTTTGGGATCCACTAAAGCAAAGAATTAGATTGAAATAAACTGAAAGTATTGAATATATGACATCCTAAATTTTGGTTCTATGAAATTAAAAATATGATACGAGATGAATTGCCGGAAATTTGCCTTAGTTATTTAAAAAATTAATTTATTGTAATTTAAAGGCATATTTTCCTAAAAATTAAGGAAAATTAGTTAGTGGTTGATTTTTGGCCTAAATATTTTAGAGATAATATTTAGAGGCCAGAATAAATTATTTAAGGAGGAAAAATCCTTATTTAGGATTAAGGATTATTGTCTTATCCATTCTCATACACCTATTCCCATTTAGGTTCAGTTTTTTTTATACTATAATTTTAGGAAAGGGGTTGGGTTGACCCACAATCCAAAGGCAAGGCGAAATTTCCCTTTCTCCTAGGTGATACCGATGTTGGGCAAGGCGAGCCGTCTATTACCCTCAGGCGTTAACCTAGTCACCTAGGAGCTAGAATGCCTCCCCTAGCACCTTCACCAACTCCAGGATCAAACCCCCTCCCTTTGATGAAAGTGTCCAACCCCTTTGCTAGCTGAGCCCAAAGACGAGGGGTCTGTTTAGGTTCAGTTTAATACTGACATGCTTGACACCCAAGCATTTGGTCATAAGCCCATATTTCCCATTTACACTCCTTTATTTCTCTCAAAGCCACAGGCCCATATGTACATGCAAAATGCAATACTCCATTTGATCCATTAATTCAACCAAACTTACTTATTTATCATCGGCCCAATACTAGAACTCATTTGATAAAAGTGCTCCATGTGCCTTCTCATTGCTGTCCTTGATTAATATATACACTCCCTTATAGCAACACAAATCTGAAACACACACACTTAACACTCTCCATTTCCTTTCCAGCGTATTCATTCCCTCTGTTCTTTTTCTTCATCCTTCTCTCTTCTAGTTTCCTTCCTTCACGGCCTACACCCACTCCACCGGTCCTCCTCCCTTCCAACCATTCTCCTCCTACAGGTCATATTTTGACAGAGATTTGCCGTAATCTCCCAAAATAACCAGATTAGAAAAGGATTTGTAGTATAATGTAACCTGGGTCATTTCCCAACGAATTCGCAATCGGTTCAATTCGAACAGCAATAAAACAGAAACAGTAAAATTGGGGGTTTTTGATTCAAAATAGAATAGAAACGAAATAACAGAAACAGAACAAAATAAACACAGATTAAACAGATAAACAGAAGATTAACCCAGGATTTCGAATTCCACCAGTTTGCTTCCTCGGACGAAAACAGATTTCAAACGCACTCGTGATTGATTCTGGATGAACCGAAATCTCTACGTTCGTCCAGAAAATCCCTCAACTAGGCGATTGCCTAGCGTTTATTCGAACAATTGGCGTGTCAGCGTGCGATTGCACAAGCAAGCACTTAAACCTAGTCCGAACTCGATCCTTGGGATATCTCAATCTGGGCGTTAAATCTAACACCCAATCCGAAAGTAAATCGAATCCGAAATTACAAAACAGAAACGAATTTGTTACCATTAAGAACGAGTCCTCGGATAGTGGAATCCTTAATCCATGGGTCAATCACAGTAGCTTAGCTAGTCATGGTTATGTAGAACGAAAATCGAGCAGAAATGAAGAAGTTCATCATGAACATGAAGAACACGAAGAACAAATGAGAGAATTTAAAAACTCCTATTTTGATCCACCAAAATCTAAAAACATGAATGAATCAATGTTTGTGGCTGCCATCTAACTTAAACCTAAACCTAAAATGGAAATGGGTCAGCCCAAAATGAAAATAAAATAAAATGGGCTTTAATTACAAAATTCGAGCCCAAAAATACATATGACTTCGGCTCCAAAATTGACCACCCTCTTGTCCGAATTTGCTCTTCATGTCTTCATAACAATTGTAGCTCTCTGAATCATCTAAAATATGAGACAAAAATGAGGCAAATCCGATGTCTGGTTCAAGAGTTATGGTAAAAATAGTGAAGCAATGTAAAACTGGAATTTATTATTAAATAATGGCTAAAATATAATAAAAGGCCCAAAGCCCAAATAAGTATAAAAGCCATTATTTATTAGCTAAAGAGTCCTAAATTATAAATCAAGAGACAAAAAGTAGTGTATGAAATATTCAATTATCGGGCGGATCCAGAAATTTACGGAAGGAGGGGCACTGATTTGCAAGGGGATTCGGGGCCCCGAATTTTTTTAAAAGAAAAGTTTTAAATACATTAAAAAACAAAAATAATACAAAAGGAAAAACAAGGCTAAGTGCGGTTAGAAATTTCAAAAGTCTTTGTTAGAAATAGCAAGGTGGGTACTAAATAAGTTCAAGCACATATATTTTAATAACAAAAGTATATTGCAATAAAAATAATTATAATGTCATCCTTCTAGGCCTTATTTTTGGAATTCCATCATAATTGTCTTATTATCAAAGCTATCAAATACATATTTTTCAATATAAGATACTAAAAAAATGGCAAAAGTTTGATTCAGAGAAGCTGGCTATTTGATTCTATGAAAAGGAAGAAGTTTGATTCTACGATGCGAAAGGATTATCGATATTTAAGATTTAACCCAAAGTTTTTTAAAAAATAATAATAAACCACGTCTTTTAAGGGGGGCTACTTGCCCCCAAGTGATGTACCCGCATCCGCCATTGCCCTCCTCCTTCCCTCAACCTCACAAGTTAACAACAACATCTTCACCATTACCTTGGGGCTAATCCACGGCAAGAAAAGAAGAAGGAAGTTTCCAAACTCACATGCAAGATTGATTTTGGGAACTCGTGAGCCTCTTTATCATCTTCCCATCTGGATTTCTGCATCAATGGGATTTTTGGAAGCTTTTGAAGATTAAAAATCATGGTTTTAGAGAGAGAGAGAGAGAGAGCTCATGATAGTGAATATAGCCGAATGCATGTCGAATATGAGTGGATTTATGATCTCCTCTGACTCTTTAATCAAGATTTAAGATCATGCATGTTTGGTATGTTGGTTAATTTTGCCTATTACATGACTTTCATGCAAAGTTTCATGAGGTTGAAAACAAAAATTTGTTTAATCGATGCGGAAACCCGTAACACATTATGGTTCTCATGAATTATTAACCTTAACTCATTACGCTAATTAGTTAATAATTATTAATCCGTAACTCTTTACGGTACTCATGAGAATTCATAACAATTTATAATACTCATGAGTTTTAGGATTACTCGTTAAAACAACTATTGGGGTTTAGGATAATTTGATGAAACGATTATTGGAGATTAGAATACCTTAGATCACTCGAAGACTTCAAGGTTGTTTGATGTCCTCTAATGTTGATCCACACGGCTATCCCCGATTGCAATGAGAACTCCTTCTCTTGAAACCTCCCACTCCTTGGATGCTTGCTAGGCGAAGACAAGGTTGAGTTGTGGTTTCCTTGGGTTTTTATCTTTTTCAAGAAGATGATGGTTTCTTAGGATCGGAGTTAAAGATAGGAGGAGCAAGATCATTGGAACCTTGCCTTTCTATGGATGGTGCCTTCTTCTCTCTAAACCTTTGGTAAAGACCAAAATTTAGAGAGCATAAAGATATTGTTTTTCTCTCAGAAAAACGTGCAGGAAAAATGCACACCCAAAATCAGCACTTTATAAGAGTCTAACCCTAATTTAAGTGCTCACAAGAAAGGCCTAATCCAAGCTTGAATTGGACAATCCAAATCACAATGAATTGAATTCATATCTTGATTGATTGATTGAATTTAAGATGATGAATCACATTCATATCTTGATTGATTGTTTGAATCACTCATTTAAGATGATAGATTACATTTATTTCTTTTCTTCTTCAAAAAACGTCCATAAAAAGGGCACATAAAAAATCAGCACTTTATAAGAGTCTAACCCTAATTTAAGTGCTCACAAGAAAGACCCAATCCAAACTTGATTTGGAAAATCCAAATCATAATGAATCAAATTCATATTTTGATTGAATAATAATTTAAGATGATGAATCACATTCATCTCTTAAACTAAAATTCAAAATCATTTCAATCAATCCTCATTTAATTTATTATTTCTCCTATCTTCATCCAATCATTATTGGATCTTAATATATATATATATATATATATTAGATAATTCATAATTATCTTTTATAACCTAATCTCTTGAATTTAAATTCAAATTTAAAATTCAAACTTAAATTCAAAATTCGAATTCCAAATTCAACTTGGCCTAAGACCTCGTTGGGTCTTCCAACACATTTGGGCCCTTTTGTGGAGAAACCGATTTCTCACTAGAGACACCATATATGAGGCCATTTGCTCCTCATTGGGCTTGGAGTCCCACTACAACCCAAATACACATTTACTCTTGATAAAGCTCAATAACAATTATTGTCCCAAGTTTGCTAATTTTAAACAATCGGGAATAACCTTTTGTGTGTGACCCATTAGGCCCAATTAGTCACTGACATAAATAAACTTAGATCAATTAAAAAACCCTTTTAACGAGCCCAATTTATCTAATGACCTCATAAGACACTAGCAATGCTCTGCGGCCCCAGAACTAATTGAGTTGATCAAGTGATCTACCTTTCATATTTGGATACCGTGCAGGCATCATCCCTCACATCATCATTCACACTTAGTCGAGAGCAAAGATAGAGTATCATCTCTCTTAATTGACTAAATGTAGCTATTTCACAGAACTAGGAATCTTCTTATATTAACTCTGTAATGGATCATGACTCTTCATGATCATTTTGGCGCATGAGACTCTCGAGTTAATTAGAAGCTATCCAAGCTCTACCGGTCTTGTGAATGACTAATCCCTTGTAGGGATTTGTGAGTCCTCTCGCATGTCCATGTATACTCATGTATTCGAGTTACACCCAAGAGTACACTGTTCTCTCCATTTTCAGGTGGATAGAGTTGTACAGTCAAAGTATAACCCTAGGACATAGTGTTCGATGACATCCTTAAGTCTAGGACGATCTGTACTACCAAACGATGAGAGACTTTACATATCCAATGATCCTATCTACAATGAATCTTTGTGGAGTCTCTCGGTGGGTCAGTTCGGTACTATTTGTTCTCTAACAGATCTACCCACGACATCAGCTAAGGAATCTCCATGCCTGCATTCCATGAGGTCCCTACCTTGTATCTCTATACAAGTAGACAATGTCGTACTAGTCTTATTGAGATCACCAATGCCCTTTCTTGGTAATTCAAGACTAGGAACAAGTTTTAGGCAATAGACATCCAGTGTTCTTAAGTCCTCATGATCATGATCTCTATCATTGATCCTCAAGAATAACACATGTTCTATTCCTAGGGCTTTTATCTTCAAACACATATTTACTTTAAAATAAAGGCGAGACATAAATATGATAAAGATAAAATATGCTCATTTATTAATAATGAAATACTATAACTTAGAAATGGTGCTGATCTGTCCTTACAGATTGTCTCTAGGACACCTAAATACTAACATGGTATATGTGCATTGAGACTGATTTCCAGAAGTTTAGAGTCAAGATTAGTGGTTGCATGTGTTATTCTACAACTCTGTTCAGTGGTCCGGAAATAAGGGTTGATTTTCATGTGGTTTTCATGAGTTAGAGGCTGAGTTTTGTTTTGAAATTTTTATAGGATATAATACTCTCCTTAAGGTTTAATATGAGCTTTGGATCACCTAACACGGAGGTCTATAACTCCAGTTATGATTTTTAGAAGTTGAGCCAAAAATCTGGAAATTTCTGGTATGCTTCTGGAGTCAGGGGTATGACGTGGCATTTCGGACTGACTAAAAAAATCAATAAAATGTGAAATTTTCCAGTTAAATAATAGACACATAGAGGTTTAATTTGATAGGTAATTTGTCAAATTCTGATAAGTATTGAAAGAGTTATGGTTTCTCAAAGATTGGTCAGAAAATCTGAAAAATTTCTGGACATTGTTTATGTTTTTGAATTTTGGGAATTTTTCTCAGCCATAAATCAACTTGGTGACTTTAATTTATGAAAATAGACTTATCAAGGTTTAAGTAGAAATTGGAATCACTCCATTTGAAGTTATATCGGTTGAGTTATGAATTTTCCAAATTCTCAGAAAAGTTGAAGGCTGAATTTTTAATAAGTCTTAAAATAGTCATATAAGTTGTTAATTGTGTTAAACCTTTAAAGTAAATGTTTCTTTGGATAAAATGAAAGGTTAAATGGCTTAAATAAGTCTCAATGAGTATACATCCCTAGTCATAAGGATATTAAAAGACAAGTATTTTTGGGGTGGGTCTAAAGAGGTTGAATTCATAATTATGTTTGGATTGGTTAATGACGACCCATCACTATATAAATGTTAATTATAGGACTTGAGAATTGCCCAAGCTTAAAGGACAAACATAGTGACAAGAGCTTGTTGGCAGGGGTTTTATCGGTAAGACCAATAGGTAGTAACTATAATCTTACATTCTTTACATAGCTATATATGTTTGTGTATGCCATGAAAGTGGAGCTTAATCACTAAGAGGGGGTGAATTGGGAATTTTAAAAGCTTTTCGAAGTGCTCTATTTTCGAACACTAAAATAGAGCTAAATAGAGTATAGGAAAGAAGAGCAAGACATAAGTATTTATATTGGTTCGGTCCAACCTATGACCTAGTCCAATCCCCAGACTCTCTAGGATTTTCACTATCTCAATTGATTACACACTCTGTAACTCAAGAGTAATTCTCTCACTAGAACTTACTCCCACTTACAAGTTGCAATCAATAACCCAATTTCCAAGTCCCCAGACTTGAGATACTCACAATAAATGATTTACAATCAATGAACTCTTTCTAAGAGTAGATAAGAATAAACACTGAAGATCAATGTATCAAAAGATACTTTACAAGTGAAAACCGAAAGAGTAGTTGATAAACTTGAATGCAATTCGTTTTCAGCAGATTAGTTGGTGAGAATAATTGAATGCAACTCTATTTATACAAAGAGAGCATTAAATGACCGTTGAAATCCCTCATGTAACCGTTGGAGACATTTAGCAAGGATTAGGGTGAACTTAGGTCTTCTTCTCTCACTATACTTTGCTTAATCCAGTTGCACAGATGTTTGTGCTTGACTTCTTGACTTTTAATCTATTGGAAGAGCAGCTACTAGATGTGGAAAGGAAACATTAATCCCTTTGCAACACGTGTAGAATGATTGTCCAAAAGGATACAAGTTTCTGAACTTTGCATTTAATGTGCTGACATCACTTTTTGCTTTTGCTCAAATCTTCATTTAATATCCTCTAAATGATCTGAAACTCACTAACAAAGTGGTTAAACATAGCTAGGAATATTAATGAATGATGATAGGAAGTCTTAAGATCAAACAAGAAGGTTTCACAACTTCATCAGATTTGAATTTCAAACTTTGCAACACAAACTCGAGTTTGTTCACCAAAATTGGAGTTTGTCATGTACTAATAGCAAAACTCAAGTTTCCAAAACAAAACTCGAGTTTCCTTCTTCCGAGAGGAAGGTCGCGATTTGAGCTTTGGACCATATTTTTGAATAGAACTCAAAACTCGAGTTTCTATTCCAAACTCGAGTTTTGGACTATTGACATGTAAAATGAGTTTTAGTCCAAAACATCAAAACTGGAGTTTTCAAAACATTGAAAAAGAGCAAAGCTCGGCTTGGCAAAACTCGAGTTTTCATTTAAGTATGAAAACCTTGCGAAATTTATGCCAGTCAAACTGGAGTTTTCAAAATCGGGTAAAACTTGAAACTTCTCTACCAAGTATAAACTCGAGTTTTGCCAATACTTTGGATGTAATATCCTGAATTTCGGGCATGGTAAATTGAGAATAAGCCTAAGATAGGTAAACTACTAAGCCCGGTTCAGGAAGTATGACATTTCCGGAGATAAGGATCCTCTACATTTTAGAGGAAAATAGGAAGAGAAGGAGACACTGAAAAAGCCATATTACAAAAGCAAGAGACAAGGTAATCATTGCACAGGGACATGTGTCACCACGGGATTAAAGGAAGATAAAGCAAGGGAAAAATGGTCAATTCTTTGTCCTTTGGGCATTTAATTTCATCCAATATGAGAGGGGAGAGAAAAACAGATGATTTTATCAACATTTTGGTCCAAACACAAGACATGGGACCCAGAGGCGATAGACCGATAGGAAAAGGGACTTATAGGGACCAGTTAGGGGATTTTTTTTGGACGGAATGAGACAAATGTGGGGCCGCATTGGAAAGAGGAAAGGCGCCACATGAGTATGCCCAGGCAGGGGAGAATATCTGGAAAAGACATAGAAAAGTACAAAAAGACACACTTTTGGACCCGGTAGGACCCGATAGAGGCCGGTAGACCCAGAATTTGACCGATAAAGTGGGAAAATGGAATTAATTAATGGGGATCAGTTTTGTGGGACCCCCCTAGGTGCATATTGTTGGGATCCGTACAATGCAGCGGATTAAAAAAACTTACGAATCTCGTCCCGAGGATCACTCAGGTGCGTTTAAACCTATGCTAGTGAATCCGAAATTACCTTAGGAGAATTCGTTTGCGGCTTGTTCTTCATTGAACAGGTGGGCTACCTCCTCGATCAGCGAGAAGGCAACTCGTAGGATCATCTTCCTCCATCGGTATCCACACGAACAACTCCCGAACACGGCTACGCGGCGTGCTAGCGTCTCTTGTGCGTCTCTCTTAATTTTCCACTCTAGGGTTTTTCTCGCGGCTTTCGAATGCGCTCGACAAAATGTCCCGTTAGTTTTCTAAACCGTTCGCATTATATAAAATTAATCCTCATTAATTTTGAAATTCAAATTTCAAATATGGATTAAAATACATTAATTACATCAATCAAATCGATGTAACGTATTTAATCCTCATTAAAGCCGATTTGAAATTCAAATTTGGAATCGAATTAAAATAAATGTATTAATTAAATCCATCTAATAGATCTAATCAAATCCATTTATTTAATCCAAATTAAAAGCCTTCGATTTAATTTATCTCTATAAATTAAATCCGAGAAATAATATCTATCTATTTAATTTAAATTTGAGATACCATATCTCAATTTAATATTAAAAGATATACGATATCTTTATTCGAAAATTAAATGAGATACAATATCTCAATTTGTTTTAGATATTTAATTTATCAAATAAATTAAATACAAAACAAATATATTAATATTATAATCTCCATTAATAATATTAAAATATATTAATTTCGAATTATATATATATATATATATCCTAGATTAAATTTAGTATTCATTAAATCTTAGGACGTATCTAAGATTCAATGAATCTGGACACATTCGCTCGTGTTGAGTTATTCTTGTGTGCGACCTATGAGAGCCCATATGAGATTGGCGGTGGGCCAACACCGCGTCATCCACAAATCGCAAGCGGCCTCTAGCAAGACATTGCGACGCCCAATTCACACGGGGATCGATGACACGATACAACCTATCGTACAACCATGTCACGTCCCTTTTGTCACGCGATAATTTGGTCAAGGATGAGGCATGGATAATGTCAACTTCCTTTTGTTGACCATTACTTTCTTGATTCTCGAGTAGTTGAATAAGTGAAATGGAAACCCCTTTCCATCACAAGATGGCCATACATTTCTTAGACTCACTCATCGAGGGGCCCAAAGATATATCTCTACAAATGTGAGGGACAAATTCCATCTTGACCATTCACATCCCTCCGCATGAAAACCATCGATCCCGATCCGGCCTTTATCATCACCCGGTCAAAGGTGACTTTTGACTAGGTCAAAGACCGCTGACTCATCATGTAGGAATCCATGATGATCTCAGGTCATAGGGCGTCGTGACGCGGTTATACATGAGATAAACTTATGACTAGATCCATACAAACTTTTTCTCATAGGGGTCGATCCAAAGCACCTTGTACTCTTACAAGTGCCCATGACTTTGATTCGTATCTCCATACCTCATCAAAGTCATGCGGTCTTAACTCATCTTCGTTCCGCGTAGATGACCGAGGCCGAGACATTTAGGATAATCTATAAGATGTATCCAGGGATGCAGTTATCAATACGAACATGCAAACTTAAATATCCAAAGTACAATGAATTGCCCCTAGGGCATAATTTCCAACACATATGACCCATTTTATCTATAAAAATCTGATTTGAACAAAAAGTAAGCTTAGTCAATCCAATTATTAACGTGTGGGCCCCACCGGTAAGATAAAAAGGTATTTTGGGTCAAATTGAGCAATTTTTACCAAATTAAAAGATAAAATCTGTTGAAAGAGGATAGGATGTGCCACCTTACCTCCTAGAAGCTTTTAGAATCGTGACATGGGATAAAGATTAATCTAGACCAATTAATTACAACCGAACAAGAAATTCACCTAGTTACATTGGAACTAGTTGGTTACTTTTAGATTAATATTAAAGGAAGCCCAACTTGTGATTTTTCCTCCTAAGAGGTGTGGCATAGCTGAAGAAGAGGGGAGGGACCCAAGCTCTTATAGCCAAGATCAAGCTCTCAACGACCTTCTCCACCAAGCCAAAGCTCCGAATTAGGTAACTACCGACAACTCGAACCTTTAAAGTTTAAACTTTGGATTTTCGTGCATCTGGTTAAAATGTGATTTTGTATGGGGTTAGGTTGTGGTTTGAATTTCCAAACTCAAAATCATTGATAAAGCTTTAAAAGTGAGTTTGTTCTTGATTTTGGAAATTTTGGCATTGGACCTTCAAGTGAGTTCTAAAAATAGTAAAAGAATTTATTTTTGGCTGAGATTTTACAAGAAAAAGGTAAATATCCTAAGGTTCACTGTGATATATAATTTTTGGATTTTTGGATTTTTCTACTAAGAGATAAAAATTGGTAAATTTGGCTGTCTCCGCAACACGGGGCGAAATTTGACCCAGGTGTGAAAAGTAAGCAACACGCCAAAATAAAAGTACTTTCAGGGTTTGGAAATATTTTTCATGAAAAATAGACATTTCAATGGTTAAAATGGCGCTGGAAGCATGCAAAAATGAGTTTTTTGGAATTTATTAAAAATCTGTGAAGTTGGACCGAGAATCACTAGATTTCGGAAATTGTGGGTTGGGCTCGGTATCAAGAAAAATGTGATGGCATTTTTGCAAATACTGAATAAGTGTATTTAAATTATATATAGGTCAAAGGAACTCTTGGGAAGTCAACGGGCTCTATAAAATATTAAGGACAATATTTACCACGCCAGGTAGTAACTATTTTACTCTGATATCTTTATGTGTTCTGTTGTATGTTTGCGTTTGCCATGTATGTTTTTGCTCTGTATATGTTGTGCCAAATATGCATATAGTGTTGTATGATTCCTAGCGCTGAGGACAATCAGTCTGAGGCCAGCCTTAATTGGCAGCTGTGCGGGTTGAGTTTCAGTCCGGAGCTGGCCTAGTGAGGGCGCTTTACGGGTTGAGAGTCCAATGAGACCAAGGCTCACCGTGGTAAGGCAGCTGTACGGGTTCTTGGATTGTGGTGTGCCTTTCATTATGGTATGATCTGAATGCATATATGGTATGTGTTTGACATGTTTCTGTTGATTTTATATTTGACATGGTTACCTGCATACGCTTTACACATTTAGATTTTATTTTTGACAGTTACTCTGGGGGCCACTGTCGAACCACAGACTCTTGTGTAGTCATAGGGAGATGTGCCTGATGTGAAGAACACTTTTTGGAAAGATAAGTACTTATCGGTACAGACTGAAGAATAAGGAATGCCTTATCATGTTTGTACATATTTTTGAGATGACGGTATGTGTTACTTCGGTATTTATTTTGGATAACTGTACCCTTAACTCTTCGGGGACTTTTATTTTATGCTTATTTTACTTTTACCAATACAGTAGATAGTCCAAACCGGTTAAATGCTCTATTGCGCTTACTCTGATACAAGTTAAATGGACCTAATAATGAAAGAAACGTAACTAAGTAAAGGAATCCCTCTAACCCGCCACCCGGAAGGGTGAGGCCGGTAGGGGTGTAACATTGGAAAACTTAGAAAACTCATGGCAAACTGAAAACTTGAGTTTTACATCAAAACTGGAGTTTCCATAACCTCAAAATATTGGAGACTCTCTGTATGACCAAAACTCGAGTTTCCAAATGGAAACTGGAGTTTTGTCTTCTTCAGAAAATCTTGAGGAGTCTCTGTGTGGTGAAAACTGGAGTTTATCCAAATGTGAAAAAGTTGGAGAGCTCGTAAGACCAAAACTCGAGTTTCTAAATGAAAAACGAGTTTTGCTTAGTTCAATAAAATTGAGCTACTCTGTCAAGTCAAAACTTGAGTTTTGAAACCAAAACTCAAGTTTGCCTTTTTGATAAGTTTTTCAACTTGCCAAAGACAAGTTTCAACTTGTGTTTACAATTGTCAGTTATCATCAAAACACATAGAGAACTAACATGCCATATTTGTATGTCCCGCCTGTATGGCCAACACCACTCGTGGCTCGATTGAGCGGAAGGGCCAACTATGGGGCTAGTTTCCCGATGGCTAGGCAGGGCCTAGTGCATTCATTATTTTTGGTATTGAATTGCCAAAATGAATTTTCCTTGCGCAAAAGCATTTGAAAATCTTTGAATGAACACTTGTATTACAAGCTGCATTATATTTTGTATGTAATACTTGTTGTTTGAATTTGAATTTGAATGCTTTATATGATGTGTGGACTACTTAGTTTGGTGAATTTACATATATTGCATATGCTAGAATTTGACATTAACCTGTTACTCTGGGATTCATTCATTTGAATCTCAGAGCCTTCCTTAAATCCAGGATGTGGGCAGTCTAGTAGCAAAGGAGGAGGAGGCAAGGGCATAGTAATTGCCCGATTTTGAGAAGGAGGTGGTGAAGAAATGCAGATGAAACATTTAGTTTCACTTTTGTCTATGAATTTTACTACTTCCTTATGACTTAGCTATTATTTTGAGATAGTCGTATGTGTCTATTGGGATGTATATATTTAATTAGATACTTATGATCACGTAGAAGTAGTTTAGATATATACACATATATATGTTGCTATCGATTGCTGCAAGGACGGGCTTGTATGTAACAAGCCCAAATTGTGGTGAATGAATTAGTAGAGCACTATAACAATTGGAGAAATAAAGAAATACTCTGATAAAACTTGAAAAGATTTTAAGTATGATGTTCTTTAAATAATACGTTTTAACCACTATTAAAATGTTTTCAAATTTTTTAAATGTAACAGAGAATCTCATTTGAACTTTAATATTATTTTGAACTCTTTATAAAAAGGGCTTTCATTTTCAAGAACAAACCTAGCACAGTGGTTTAATTTTTTATTAATTAGTACATCAGTAGGTGAAGATGCCACTCTGTTATGGGTTCAGAATAGTGGGGTGTTACAAAATATTGAATAGTTATGGGGAAAATGTTCATGACATGAAAGAAAACACTAATTATAAAAATCGATAGTGTGTGCGTATATATATTGGTTTAGTTGTGTATGTGGATGTGTAAATGTCTTTATATATTTGTGGGTGGAGCCAAATCCATTTGAGTTCTGTGTCGCCATGGTCGATGTCTCGATGGGTTTGTGCAAATCTTGCTGCAAACCTCCCTCATGAACCAACGGTGTGGATCAAAAATACAAGGACAGTCCAGATTTTTTCAACACACAAAACGACGTCGTTTTAACTACAGTGGAAGGCAGCAGATGTTAAATGTATAAGACGAAAGCCAAATCCAAAAGAATCTTGACACAGGAGGATTTATACTGGTTCAGTCTAAATCCTTGACCTACGTCCAATCCCTAGACACTCTGAGATTTTCACTATCACTCAGAATCAGTTACACACTTTGTACTAAAAGTTATCCTCTCACTAGGATACACTCCCCCTTACAAGTTGTACACTGATATTCCCAATCTCCAAGTCCCCTTGACTTGAGATACATACAATAAATGATTTCAATAAAGATATTCTCTCAAAGAGCAGATGAAATAATCACTAAAGTACTAATGTACCAAAAGATACTTTACAAGTAGAAAACACAAGAAGTAGTTGAAACTTAAAAGCTTTTTCATTTTCCGTAGATTGGTGTTGAGAAGACTTGAATGAAACTCCTTATATATGAAGAGAGCATTAAATGAATGTTGGATTCATTAATGTGACCGTTGGAAACATTAATGAGTTGATTAGGTTGAAGCTTGGTCCATTCTCTCTCTTGATTAGTGCTAATCCAAGTACACAAAAGTTTAGGGTTAACTTCACTTGAAATTAGTCCATTGGAAGAGCAGCTTCTTGATAGGGAAAGAAAACATTAATCCCTTAGCACTGTGTAGAGAATGATTGTCCAAAGGAATGTAAGGTTTCTAGACTTTGCAATAAATGCGCTAACGTCACTTTTTGCTTTAAGCTAAATCCTCATTTAACATTCTTTAAATCATTTGAAACTCACTAACAAACTAATTAAACATAGTTAAGAATAGTAATGAGTTATGATAAGAAATATTAATACCAAACATGAAGTTTTCACAAATTCGAGTAAGTTGATTTTCAAACTTAGCGATGCAAACTCGAGTTTGTTCAAGCAAACTGGAGTTTACAACTATTCTTCAAGATCCAAACTCAAGTTACTGAACTGAAACCTGAGTTTGCTTCTTCCAGAGAAGAGAGTCGAAATTTGAACTTTGAAGAGCATTTTGAAAATGTGAGCAAACTCGAGTCAATAAGTGACAAACTCAAGTTGGAGCACAAAGGACATGCTCTGTGCAATTTTATGAAGCAAGTGTTTCAAGGTATGGTCTCCCTTGCTGATTCACATAAAATGCTTATTTCCCTGATTTCAAAAAGGATAACATTGAATTGGTCACCCATTTTAGGCCCATTTCCTTATGTACGGTTCATTATAAGTGTGTTTCTATGGTAATTGCTCTTCGGCTAAGAAGGGTTATGGATAATTTAATATCCCCTTAACAAGCTAGTTTCATTAAAGGAAGACATATTCGTGATAATATAATTGTGGGTCAGGAGTTGCTTCATATTATGAGTAAGAATAGAAGCGGGAAAGGGTCAATGACTATGAAGATTGATCTTGAAAAAGCTTATGATAGGATCAACTGGAGTTTCCTAAACCAGGTTCTATTAAAAATTGGGTTAGATAGGCTTTTGTGGACTTTATTATCTCCTGTGTGTCTTCGATCATTTATAAAATGTTGTGGAATGGATCCCAAACTGAGTTTTTCTCCCCTTGTAGGGGACTTAGATAAGGAGATCCAATTTCCCCTTTGCGCTTGTATTATGTATGGATAAGCTTTCTCACCTGATATGTGATTTGGTCATCAATGGTAGTTGGAAATCAATCTATGTAACTAGGTCTGGTCCTCAGATGTCTCATCTTATGTTTGCTGATGATTTACTTTTATTTGGCATTGCTACTGAAGCCCAAACGAAGTATATGATGAAGTGTTTGTAGGACTTTATGCTAGCTTCAGGTGGTCGAATAAATAAGGCAAAATCATCGATCTTCTTTTCCCCTAAAGTTCCTCTAAACACTAGACTTCGAATAAAGGATATGACTCAGATGCAAATCTTTAATGAGACAAGGAGATATCTGGGGTTTCCTCTTACTCGAAATAGGAGAAACAAAGAAGATTTTCAATATGTTGTTGAATGGGTTAGATCTAAACTGTGCGTTTGGAAAGCTAATAGCCTCTCTATAGCTGGGACAATTATATTAGCAAAGTCTGTGATTAGTACAATCCTTTGCATCCGAAGCAAGTGGAAAGATTGTAAAGAAATTTCATTTGGGGCCATAATGAGGCTTCTAGAAGCTATCATTCTATTGCATGGGAACATATTATGAAATCGAGAGAGCATGGTGGTCTAGGCTTTAGGAGGATGTGCTTTTTAAATCAAACTTGTGGTGCAAAGTTAGCATGGAAGCTTCTAATTGGAGCCAAAGGGTTATGGGCCAAGATCCTCTATCAAAGATATATGTGGAGGGAGGATAAGAATTTGTTATGTCATAGGCTTGGTTATTCCAAAATATGGACTTTCACTTGCTTTCGAAAAGAGGTTGTTGAACAGGCTAAAAAGTGGCAGATTAGGAGTGGTGCGGTGATTAATTGTTTCAATGACTGTTGGCAAGGAGAGGGTATTAAAATTAAGGAATTTTGCTTAAGATCCCTGTTAGAGGAGGAGGAGAAGTCGTTAGTTGTGGATTAGGTGAAGGATAGGACTTGGAATGTGGAGAAGCTCTTCGACATTATTAGTCCTACTAGAATTAGAAGAATAATCCATGTCTTACCTCCTAGAGATAACTCAGGAAATTACTTGATGGTTTGGGGTGCTTCTGCTTATGGGAGATTTTGTTTAAAAAGCACTTATTTTTTGATTGAGCCCAACACTATGTGTCTGAGGGAGAGTCTATATAAAGATATATGGAAATGGAGAAGAGCTGAAAGAATTAGAGTTTTTATGTGGAGAGTCTCTTTGAATAAGCTCCCAACTAATGTGTCACTCCCCTACCAGCCTTGCCTTTTCGAGTGGCGGGTTAAAGGGATTCCTTTTATTCGTTACCTTTCCATCATTACTTAATCCGTTTAACTTATATCAGAGTGAGTGCAACAGAGCATTAGACTGGTTTGGACTACTTACTGTACTGGTAAAAGCGTGATAAACAGAAAGTAAAAGTCCCCAGAGAGTTAAGGGTACAGTCATCCAAAAATAAATACCAAAATATAAATACAGTCATCCCAAAATATAAGTACAAAATACAATAGGGCATCCCCTGTTCTTCAACTGCACTGCTATGCCCTACCTTTCCAAAAAGGTTCTATCTCCTCATGCACGGCCCCCTGCATCTACAAAAGTGTCTGGAGTTTGATAGTGAACCCCAGAGTAATTGTCAACACTCATGTACTATATGTGTATAGTTATGCATGCAACCATGTCATATAAAATAATAGAGAATATGTCAAACAGACCACATATGCATCCAGAAACATACATCATAATCAATTATCATGCATTGTCGAGCTGCCTTGCCAAGGCAAGCCCCAGAATTATTGGAATCACAAACATCACACCGTCGAGCCGCTTGAACTAGGCCAGCCCCGGAATTACCAGAATCACGGCCCGTAGGGCCACCACTCAAGGCAAGCCCTGAACCAATCCTCAGCACTAGGAACACAATAGTTAGGGAATTGAACCTCAACATGCTTTGTGTGCATATTTGGCAAAACATACAAACATAAATGCACGGGTACAAAAAAGGATTTTTAGAATGGACAAAAGAGGCACCATAAGACCAGACCTACGACCGGTCTTGTTCCAGGCGGTCTTAAAAGTCTGTAACTTTTAAGACTAAACTCGGACCGATCTTAATGAAACTTTTTTAGACTAGACATTTAAAACATTAGGTCTTAAAAGTTGTACTATATAGACCTGTTAAATATATTGTTCGGTCCTAAAACTCAACTTTTAAGACTGGACAAAACAATAGGCTAGTCTAACAATGTCGACATTTTTAAGACCGGATAAATAAACTTCGGTCTAAAAATATCGACTTCTAAGACCAGATGATAATTAGACCGGTCTTAAAATTAATTAAATCTAAGACCGTATACTAAAAACATCCAGTCTTAAAAATTGAACTTTTTAGACCGGTCTTATTAAACACCGGTCTTAAAAGACCAACTTTTAAGACCGGCCTAATATGACTTTTAAGATCGGACATATAAATACATCCGGTCTTAAAATTTGAACTTTTAAGACCAGTGAATTATTTCCCGGTCTAAATTTTCTAGAATTTTTTCCCTGTTCTGCTCTTCCTGATAATATATATACACACATCTACCACCCAATCCAGCACATAAAAGTCGATACTTTAAGCTACAAGCTATGAACAATCCATTATGAATAAATTGAATTGGGAAAAGAATACAAATATTATTCACCATGAGTTATGTGGCCTCTTAATGATTATACTATGGTACAACACCTAAATGCATATATACAATAAGATAACTTACAAATACAATGAGTTACAAATACAAATCGTAAATCAACATACATGCCCAATATAATATTCACCATGCCTTCATCTGATCCCACCCAACAACGTAACATGATATCCTCTTTTATAACATATTGGATCCTGCCACAAAAAAAAAAAACAAGAATAAAAGCTTAACAGTTAGTGACATTAACATGTTTAAGAATATAGAAGGAATATAGTTAAAACCTTAAAGTTTTCAAAGAATTATGCATATGAATATTACCTTATGAATTGACTCTTTTATAAAGGGATATCCTCCCATATCCCTTCTTGATGATCATTTCTTATGCCGGGTTCATTATCCACTTCATCTTCTTCATTCATGCCCGGTAGACCCCTTGAAAAAGGAGTACTCTCAGGAAGACCATAATTTGAATGAATTTCATCATCAATATATATGACCCATTTTCCTTGGAGAGCTACAAACGACATTTTATTTTCCTAATCGGTGATATAGAACACTTGTTTCGCCTGGTCTGCCATAATAAAAGGTTCACCTCCAAAACTTCTACCATTGATATCAACTAATGTAAATCCTAGCCGATTGATCCAAACACCATTATTGATATTAACCCACTTGCATTTGAAAATGAGAAATCTAATTTTAACATAGTCCACCTTTGAAATCTCTTCAATAACCCCATAATAAGGCATGACTGCCAATTTAGGCCTCTTATCTTTCGAACTGGAGAAGTGCATAGATTCAGCTACTAACATAACACCACTGTTATGGACAATGCTCCTATTATCTAGGGACTTTGTGTAAAATGTATAACCATTGATCACATACGAATTCCAACTTATGACATCAACCTCAAGACCACGTGCTTATGACATCAACCTCAGGACCACGTGCTAACCATTTGATTGAATCAAAAACACCTTCTTCTCCCTCGACCTTTTGTTTGAACCAGTTTGTAAAAGTTCTATTATGCTCCCTAATCAACCTTTGTTCAGTCATTCGATGATTTTCTTTCTTTACAGCTTCTTTATGTGCTTCTATGCTGGTTTGAACTTCATCAACATTATTTAAGATGTATAAGTGGACTTGTGACAATTCATCAGGATCCACACTCTTTACTGAAGCCCTTCGCCTACCCCCTTCAGCATGCTGACGTTTATAAAGCCCAATATGTCTTACTTTGGCCAAATAATTTTGACAAAATTCCATGGCTTCTTCAAAAACATATTTCTAAACAATCGATGCTTCTGGCCGGTATGCGTTCTTCACATACCTTTTAGGAATTTCATAGATCTTTCAATTGGGTACATCCACCGTAAATAGATAGGCCGCACAACTTTATCTCCTTCACTAGATGAACAATTAGATGAACCATTATGTCAAAAAATGTAGGAACAAAAAGCTTCTCAAGTTGGCACAAGATAAGATATCCTTGATTTTCCAATTCATCCAACCTTTTAATCTCAAAAACTTTACTACAAACCGCATTGAAGAAGAAACAAAGTCTAGTCAAAATGTGATGAAGATCATATTCAGTTATGCCTCGAATAGCTACTGGAAGTAGCTATTGCATCAAGATATGACAATCATGAGACTTTTGGCCTACTAATTTCAAGTCCTTCATCGATACAAGCCTCTTAAAATTTGAAGAATACCCCGAGGGAACTTTTGTGCCATGTAAACACTCATAAAAACTCTGTTTCTCATCCTTAGACAAAGTATAAGAAGCCGAGGGACAATAAGTTCTCTTACCATATGACCTTGGATGTAAGTCTTCACGTATTCCCATTGCTTGCAAATCCAATCTTGCCTTCACACCATCCTTAGAACTACCTTGTATGCTGAGAAGCGTGCCAACAATACTATCACATACGTTTTTCTCTACATGCATTACATCAATACAGTGTCTTACATCAAGATTGCGCCAATATGGAAGATCAAAGAATACAGATCTCTTTTTCCATATATTTGCTTCTTTTCTACTCTTTGCAGTCTTATCGAAGATGACACTAATATTTTTCACCTTTTCATAAACTTGCTCCCCGCTTAATGCCATTGGAGCATCTTCATACTCTTGGCCACCAAAAAAGACTTTCTTTAATCTATGAATGGGTGGCCCCTTCTAAGAAATCTCCTATGTCCAAGATAAACCGTCTTTCTTCCATGTTGAAGTTGATGGTAGCGTGTGCCTTCTTCACAAACCGGACATGCTTTATGGCCTTTTACACTATACCCTGACAAGTTCCCATATTCTGGGAAGTCGTTTATAGTACAATATATCATGGCTCGCATTTTAAACACCTTCTTCTTGAAAGAGTCAAAAACATCGACACCTTGTTCCCACAACTCCTTCAAGTCTTCGATCAAGGCTGAAGGTAAACATCAATGGGGTTGTTTTGGTCCCGAAATCAACATAGACAGCATGATGTACTTTCGTTTCATGCATAACATAGGAGATAAGTTGTAAATAATCAGGAGTACAGGCCATGAACTATGTATGCTGCTAAGGCTACCATAGGGATTCATGTCATCCGTGCTAAGGGCAAGCCTAAGGTTCCTAGGTTCTTCACCGAAGTTCAGAAATAATTGATCGATTTTCTTCCATTGAGAAGAATCGGTCGGATGTCAAAGCTTTCCATCAGAAACCCTCTCATCTGCATGCCACCTCAAATTTTTTTGCATCATTTTCATTAGCAAACAAGCGCTTAAACCTTGGTATGATTGGAAGATACCACAACACTTTTGCATTCCCCTTATTTGACTTGTACCTTGGGGTTTCACATATCGGACAATTCTGCTTCTCTTCAAACTCGTTTCTATACAATTGCAATCATTCAAGCATGCATGGATGTTTTAGTACTCCATCCCCAGTGGACAAAGTATTTTCTTAGCATCATAATATCGATGCGGCAACACATTATCATCCGGAAGCATGTCCTTAAAAGCGTCAAGCATTTCAGAAAAACTCTTGTCGTTCTATCCATGACGTGCCTTCAAACTTACCAATTTCAATACAACATTCAACAATTGGTATTTTTTACACCCAAGGTATAGCGGGGTCTCTGCATCACTGCACATATTACCATATGCATGTGATTGCTTAAAAGCCTCTTCTCCTACATCACGAATAATGTCCTCTATGTGATCATCATCCATATCTGCGTCATTATCATCAAAGGCCACATCCCTATGTTGAGACCCACTTGGCATTTTTTCACCACGCCATACCCATACTATATAAGTCTTACAAAATCCTTCACAAATTAAATGTGTGTGTATAACTTCGAGGACTTAGTCGCCTCTCATTCAAACATTGTACACAAGGGCAATAAAACTTCCCACTATCATCACGGGAATTTTGTTTAGCAAATTCTATAAATTCCCTCACCCCATTTTGACATTCGACACTCATCCGTAAAGCATTTATCCAACTATGATCCATAATAGAATTCCTATAAACAAAAGACTTAACATACATAATTTGAGAATATTGAAACTTGCATATAAAATAAGCCAAGTCCAAATGCATATATATGCTCAATGTTAGTTATGTCTTTTTTTGTTTTTTGTTTTACGAAGAAACTTAAATGCATAACGAAGAATCACTTTCGGCCATAAATGTATCACAGTGAATCCAAGAAGCAAAATAAATGCATGACGAGGAAATTAAATGCATCGCATGAAGGTCTTGTGGACTCACCTGTAGCATATAAATTCAAATGCGTTTGCTAAGTCTTTCTTTTGCAACCATGAACGTTGATGTTGCAGACAACAAGAGTAACCTAAAAACACTTGTTGGTCAGTTGGGTAGGTCTAAAGTGCAAATATAATCTTCAAAATACAATATTCATTAACAACAGAGAAACCCACAAGAACATTCCATCGATTTCGTTCAACACATAAAAACCCAGAACAATAAGTAGGAAAATCATAAAGTTATATAACCGAAGCACCTCTTAGAGCTTGGTCTATAGACGTTTAGCTAAAGAACTAGAAAGTGATTGTTGAGAGAGCAATGTGAAGCAGTGACGAAGCAATACAAAAACACTGGAGACAGAACCTGAGTAATCACTTTCGGCGCAACAAGAGAAGTTCAAAGAGGAAAGTTTAATTTTCCGCGCGACAGAGACATGTTTTAGTATTTTGGATTTTATTAAGACCAGTTAATTATAAAGTATCCGATCCAAAAGATAAAATTTTATTAATTTAACTTTTAAGACCAGAGGATCAGAAAACTCTGGTACTAACTGTTTACCATTCATTTACTTTTAAGACCGGGGTTTTATAAAACATCCAAAGTCCTAAAAGTCAAATACTTTTTAGAGCAATTACTTATATAGTATCCGGTCCTAAAGGTCCTCATTTATTTTATTTTTTTAAAAAGAGGATTGGCTTTGGCGAGTGCAGCAGCAATTAAAAGAATAAAATAAAGGAAAACTGGAGAATAAGCTTCTTTAATTACTGGAGAATATGAACAAAAAAAAGACATAAGCTTAGTTCTTAATGCTTCATACAATACTGGAGAAAATGCATGTACACAGGAAAAAAAGAAAGAAAAATAAACTGAACATTATCAACGACAGGAATCTGACTAAAGATCCTAAAGCTTATTATCCTCTAATGCCTTCGCGAGATCGGCGTGAGCAGCATTAACTTCCCGTTGGAGATCAGCAAGTTCCTGTCTTATTCACATCAGCCACAATGCAACATTAGAGGAAAGAAGAGAGGGGTCAGCAGTAGGCATGCTGGGGCCAAGAGGTTAGAGAGTGGGAGCAGGAACCTCTTCATCGTCTGAAGCCTGGAGGGGGCTGGCAATCTCTTCATCATCAAGAAGACGGAGGAACTCAGCATAGACAGGGTCAGCAGAAGGATGGAGGGGGAGCGCGGTAATCTCTTCATCATCCGAAATAACAATGGGTCCAACGACTCGAGACTCTTCGGTCACAATAGAACGCACTCTCTCTTGAGGCGTCCCGTATAACGATCTAAGGAAGGCACAAGCTTCAGGAGTAAGAGTACCCCTACGAGGAGTTGTCTTGTATCTAACCATGGTTTGAGGCTTTGAGCAGTTGGGGCAGAGAGCTACGTAGTGAGGAGTTAGGAGGTAGTGAGGAGTTAATAAGGACAGAGAGGTAGTGTGAGGAGTTAATAAGGGCATAGAGCAGGAGAGATATATTTATTGATGATGAGAATGAATTGGGATTCAATTGGTATAAATGAATTTAGTGTCTACTTTAAGAGCGTATTTTATAAATATCCGGTCCTAAAAGTATATTATTTATTTTTTCAATTCAATTACTTTTAAGATCTACCTTTTATAACATATCCGGTCCTAAAAGTATATTATTTATCTTTCCAATTCAATTACTTTTAAGATCTACCTTTTATAACATATCCGGTCCTAAAAGTCTATTATTTACTTTTTCAATTCAATTGCTTTTAAAACCATCCTAATCACATATATCCGATCTAAAAGTCTATTATTTATTTTTTCAATCAATTCAATTACTTTTAAGACCAACCTTTTATCTTGTATCCGGTCCTAAAATTCATTTATTTATTTTTTTCAAATCAATTTTTTTAAGTAAGAATTTTTTCTTAAAAAATATTACTTTTAAGAACGGACTTTTTACAATATCCAGTATTAAAAGTTCATTCTTTTCAAATTACTCAGATAGCCGAGTCGTATCCTTACACTCTGTTCAAATGAATGATTCAGAGTCTCTTCGGCTTCTAGATAAACTTCATCATCAATGCGTCTCCTCGTATTTTGAGGAACTATGCGTCTTCTCGTTAAAGTTTCCGGCGTTTCATATTGTTCAAGATGGGTTCTCTATTTAAACCCATTGTTACTTTACTTTATTCGCATTCTTCTCCATCACTTCTACAACCTCCACTGTAATGGTTGCTCCTCCACCACGTCTTCCTTTTCCTCCTCCTCCTCTTGGAACTCTCCCCACTCCTTAATTGCCTCTGAACCCGACATTCTACCAGATGATGCAGCACCTTCTGGCCCATGTCGATCATATTGACTGACACGTGGGCCAACGGTTTCAAGTCTATCATGCCGTCAACAACAAGTTGAACTTGGTACTCAACGCCAATGACGTTGAGTACCATCATTCTGATGACGACGTCTCTTATCCCTCTTCCCCCTCGGACAACGATAGGGAGGAGTAGATGTTTTTATGTTTTTTTTTTTGTCTCGTTTTCATCGCTTCCCCCTTACCGGACAAAGATAAAAAAATATAATAAATAAAATTTTTAGTTTCCATATTCGATCGCCTTGTCCTTTTCATTGTCTTCATTTTTTTCCAACAAAAAGGAAACAAATAAAACATTGTCCTCATGTGTGATCAACATTAAAAATTCGCAGAATACAACGTTAAGACCATACAAAAAAAAACATGGTTTACCTTATTCGAACAAATACAGTGACAATTCTTCTCAAGGTTGGACCGTCGTTGTCATCATTTTGACCTCGCCCAGATTTGATCATTTTTAGTGTCCTTTTCATTATCTTTTTTTCCGACAAAAAGAAAAAGACAGAGAAAAGGGAGACCAATAATAATCCTCAAAATTTGGGGAGGTAAAAACGACGACAAGGAGGGACCAAGCTTGAGAAGAACCGAGGTTGTCTTGAACCCTAACGCATTGTCTCGAAAATCAAGTCACCTTTTATATTTAAACAAAGACTTTTAAGACCGGACATTAAACAAATAGATGATCTTAAAAGTCTCGGCATATTAAATGAAGACTTTTAGGACCAGACGTTTAACGAATATACGGTCCTAAATATCTCGCCATATTTTTAAAATAAACGAAAACTTTTAAAACCAGACATTTAACAAATATACAGTCCTAAAAGTCTGGCCATATTTTAAACGAAGACTTTTAGGACCGGACATTTAAAAAAACAACGGTCCTGAAAGACTAGCCATATTTTTTTAACTAAACGAAGACTTTTAGAACCTAACATTTAAAAAAACAATTGTCCTAAAAGACGGGTGATAGGGCAAAACTTTATAGCCTATAACTCCACAAGTATACGGGCCGTACCAAGTAATAAAGTGATAAGAAAAGTATTGTTCCCACGAGGACTTTGTACCTACAACTTGTCAAGCATTAATTTTACAATTTTATTTAAGTTGAGGAAACCAAATTGGATTTAATTAAAATAAAATAAAATAAAATCGAAACAAAAAAACTACCACAATAATAAAATGAGCAACCCAGATTCACTAATCCCTTATTAGCTTCATAAACCTTGATTTCACTAGTTTAATTAGCCTTAATATCAATTTTGTTAGTCTCGAGTATAAATAGCTATAAATTCTGTCGGTCCACTTACGACCCTCTCTTGAGTATAACTTGTTATGTCTAACATAGTTACTTAATAGGCAACATAACTCGGACACACTCTTCAATAATTATATGGGGCCATTAGGTATATGTCTATCCTAATCGCAAATTAAATCGTAATCTAATATCATATTACTTAATCTCAAAGCCTAATTAAAATCCCCTTCGTGAAGGTAAATCCGAATTCTCAAAATCATATTCAATGATGGCCAGTCACTAAATAGATAAAACTAAACAAGATTAAGTAACCAAAATTAATATTAATTCCAACTAAACAATAAAAACAAAGTCCAATCCACACCTATAAGTTCATAGGTACTCTAAGTTGCAAAACAAACTCAGCCACACATGACTATAATCGGATCCAAAACAGCAACAATAGATTTAAAATTCAAAGTCATACTGGGAATCATAGTCAAATGAGTAAAGATAAAAGAAATAGCCCCCAATATCTGAGCCTCTGCCTCTGCTTCCTCTTTTCTGGTTGCTGAAGCTCGGGCTTGTAGAGGTGAGAATGGAAAGATGAAGAAGGTCATCGGAGACGATGGAGGTGTGGGCTAGGTCACTGGCGACGATGGTGTGGAAGGCGATAAAGGTCTGGACTTCCTGGGTCGTCAGCCTGCAGCTCTCACTGTGCTTCTCACGCTCTCATGCTCTGTTTCAAAATGCCGCCTTTGGTCCTCTTGTAGCTTTTTAGGTCTTCTTTTCCATTCAATTTGTGTGGGCCCATTCCATTCAATCAAACAATCTGTGGCTATAAGTTAAAGATAAGAAGCACTATTAAGGTATTATATAATTAATAATAATAATAATAAAAACCTTTTTTAAAAAACTTCTAATTATTATTATTTATTTCCTAAATTCAAAAACTTTTATTTTAAATTGAAATCCCATAAATGATGCGTCCAGATTGATTTCTCTTAAAATCTCTTTAAATTAGTAATAATGACTTCTCAACTATATCAAAATATATCTCAAATCTATTAAAAATGAGAAGTCATCATACCCCCACACTTGCATCAAATCTTGCCCTCAAGTTTTTTAAATTCTAAAACAACCAATTTCAAGAAAATCATGGAAGCAAGATTTTTAAAGCAAGCACTACAAAATTGAAGCCAATTCAAACTTTCAAAAACTAAAGTTTCTCGTAAATGTTTTCCACCTCCCAAAAATGCAAGTAGCAAGGTAATTAATTTGGCAAAGATAAATCACAATAGAATGTCCCTCACAAGTCAAGTGTTTACACTCATTTCTCAAGGTATTCAAGGGGCTTGTGTTTCACTCAATTCCACCTATTGCAACTTGTCTACAATAAGCTTGTTTATCATCTCAATCTCCACTTTATGCATTATCCAATTGCACACTCAAATCAAAAGGACTTTCTTAAGGTTTTAATGATCAAGGTAGGATAATGAAATGAAAGTAATCAAATGGTATGGGAGAATACTTTAATTAGTACCAAGTAATTCAATGAAATTCATGATGAAGAATGAAGGAATACCCACCAAGAGAAAACAAACTCACTAACACTATATATAAACACCATTTAGTCTTTTGACTCGAACAATTTTTTTTTTCTTTCTTGGATCTCTTGGATCTTTTTTTTTTTGTTCTTCTTTTTTTCCCCTCGTATATTCCTTTATTTTTATCTTTCTTTCTTTCTTCCTTTTTATTTTTTTATTTTTTTATTTTTTTCACTACCTACACATACTCTTATAGTTGACTTCCTAACTCCTTCACTCTTTTAAATTGGTTCACTTAGCACTTACTAAAGGTTTAAAAAAAATGAATGGGAAGAAAAGGATATAAAAATTGCATATCTCAAACAAAGGGCTATTTATTCTATGTAAATTTCTTTTTTTTTTTTTTGTAAAAAATAAATATAAAGGCTCAAATGGGGTAAACAAAAGATTTTCATGTGATAAGGATGGACATTTGGCCAAACTAGCTATGAAATGAATTTGAATCATCTTTGTGCATGCAAAAGGATTTCAAATTTCAAAAGAGATTCAAGATAAGTTCTAGAGATGAAATCACAATAGGTATACTCTCTCTTAGAAAGACGAAAATTTAGGCTCAAATTCCTTCATAGGTTCTTTGACATCCTAAAGTAAAGTACCAAAACCAAATCTTTACCTCTCTACTAACATTCAAAGAACATAGAATCAATTTTTAATCAAATTCACTCCTTTTCATGTTCAAATCAAACCAATTGTGACAATGCTCACGAATAAAAATCGAACTTGCAAAAGATTTTTTTTCTTCAAAAAGTATTGAGGACAAGGAAAGTCATGTAAAATCAAGGATACCCTCACCCCTACACTTAAATGTCACATTGTCCTCAATGTCAACAAGTAACAAAAAGTAATGGAAGTGTAGAGCAACCATAGATAAGTGTAAGGGTAACACCAATTTCAGATATTTCAAATTTTTCACCAATTAAACAGCTCAAGTGCAACAACAGTCATTCAATAATCATCACATCACATGCACATCCAACTAAGACCAAGACTCATTTCCAATCAATATATCATCAACAATCAAATAAAACAAATCAAAGAAAAGTAGAAGAAAACTCCCCTATTTGTCCTTGACTTGCACTCTCAATCCTTGCTACCAAAGTGGAACACACCATCAAGGGCTATCAACAATCCTACAAAATCAAATAAAGCATCAAATCATACCTTGGGTTGCCTCCCAAGAAGTGCTAGGTTTAAAGTCTTTAGTTGGACTTCTCAAAAAAACAACTTCTAATCATAAGTATCAAACACCAGAAACACCTTGTCTACATTTCTTTTCAAGCAACAAGGTTTCAAACATAAAAATTGATCATTCTAGTTAATTATTTGTACTTTCTCAATCATAGACAATCTTGGAGTACAAGTATTCACTAAATTCAAATGAAGCACAATATGCATATATTTGAAAATAAACATAGGCACTTCCAAGAATTTAGAGCATCCAATAAAATCAAATTGACTCTCCTTAGTAAGAGTCAAAACATCCATAGAAGAATCATCCTTAACACCAATTGGGATATCCACATCAATTTGATCACCAAAATCACAAGCCTTAGGCTCCACAGGCAGGACCTCTTCTAGACATCCACTATTCTCATCTAAATCAATTTCAAACCCACAATCACTTTCTACATTATCTATAGTGTCTTATAATTCCACACCTTCAACTTCCTCACAATAATCATTATCAGCATAATAAATGGTCATTAGGCTTGAGGAATTATCTTGCCCTATAGTCTCAAGTGTTGAAACAATTTGACTCACATATATCCCAATATTTTGGAAACTTGACTCAACACTAGTGTCAAACTCCTCAATTCTAGTGACAAACTCCTTTTACTCTCTACTAGATCTCTTTGATGCTTCCACACACTCCTCAAATAATCTTTCTAAATTAGATTTTTCCTTATACTCAATGGTGTGTTCTTCAATATGTGGATAAGGGTAAAAATGAGGGGTATTTTCATGAGAACAATAGACATGTGGATCCCTAAAATTATGTTGCTCAAAACTTTCACTAAGACATAATGAGTTATCAAAACAAGCTTGGTTCATAGTGAAATCATCTCTCACAACATGACTAGTTGTAATATATGGACAATATTCATATAAATGATTCCCTCCACAATAAACACAGGACATGCAAACATATTGAGAAGAATCAACATATGGAATACAACCATCATTTTTGCTTCTTTTATGTTGCCTATCATTCAAAGAATTTAAAATAGCAATCAGTGCATCTTGTATTGAAGACAAAGAATTCATCTCCTTCTTAATATTAAGAGTAGCTGGTTGCCATGTGAAATCCATTATTATTATTATTTTTGCTAAACAAAAGAAAAGAAACAAGATATTTACGAACTCAAACTTAAACTACTAATGCTCAATCAATTCCAACTAAGACAGTTGTGGTACACAAGTCCCCGGCAACGGCGCCAATAACTTGATAGGGCAAAACTTTATAGCCTATAACTCCGCAAGTATATGGGCCGTACCAAGTAATAAAATGATAAGAAAAGTATCGTTCCCACGAGGACTTTGTACCTACAACTTCAGTCAAGCATTAATTTTATAATTTCATTTAAGTTGAGCAAACCAAATTGGATTTAATTAAAATAAAATAAAATAAAATTGAAACAAACAAACTACCACAATAATAAAATGAGCAACCCAAAGTCACTAATCCCTTATTAGCTTCATAAACCTTGATTTCACTAATTTAATTAGCCTTAATATCAATTTTGTTAATCTCGAGTATAAATAGTTGTAAATGTCTGTCGGTCCACTTACAACCCTCTCTTGAGTATAACTTATTATGTCTAACATAGTTACTTAAAAGGCAACATAACTCGGACACACTCTTCCACAATTATATGGGGCCATTAGGTATATGTCTATCCTAATCGCAAATTAAATCGTAATCTAATCCCATATTACTTAATCTCAAAGCCTAATTAAAATCCCTTTCATCAAGGTAGATCCTAATTCTCAAAATCATATTCAATGATGGCCAGTCACTAAATAGATAAAACTAAACAAGATTAAGTAACCAAAATTAATATTAATTCCAACTAAACAATAAAAACAAAGTCCAATCCACACCTATAAGTTCATAGGCACTCTAGGTTGCAAAACAAACTCAAACATGATTGTAATCGGATCCAAAACCAACAATAAGTTTAGAATTCAAAGTCATTCGGAAATCATAGTCAAATGAGTAAAGATAAAAGAAACAGCCCCCAATATCTCGAGCATCCGGATCTGGTTTGTTCCCCTTTTCTCGAGGAGGTGGATGAAGCATGGACTTGGATGGTGTGAGAATGGAAAGATGAAGAAGGTGTCGGCGACGATGGAGGTGTGGGCGAGGTCACACGCGACGATGGTATGGAAGGCGATAAAGGCTTTGACTCTCATGGGTCTTCGCCTGCGGATCTCCAATATCCGTGCTCCTCTTATATTTATTTCATCGTGCTCTATTTCAAAATGTTTCCTTCCCATAGCGGGTCCTCTTGGAGCTTTTTATAGCTTTTTTTTCCATTCAATTTGTGTGGGCCCATTCCATTCAATCAAACAATCCGTGGTCGTGAGTTAAAGATAAGAAGCACTATTAAGGTATTGTATAAATAATAATAATAATAATAAAAATTTTTTTTTAAAAAAATTATAATTATTATTATTTATTTCCTAAATTAAAAACTTTTATTTTAAATTGAAATCCCATAAATGATGCATCCATATTGATTTCTCTTAAAATCTCAATAAAACCTCTTTAAATTAGTAATAATGACTTCTCAACTATATCAAAATATATCTCAAATCTATTAAAAATGAGAAGTCATCAACTGGTCATATTTTTTAAATTAAACGAAGGCTTTTAGGACCAAAGATTTAACAAATATACGGTCCAAAAAGTCCGGCCATATTTTTTAAATTAAATGAAGACTTTTAGATCGACATATAACAAATCTACAAAGTCCTAAAAGTCTAGCCATATCTTTTAAATTAAACGAAGACTTTTAGGACCGGACAATTAACAAATGTCTGGTCCTAAACTTCTCGCAATATTTTTTAAAATTAAGCAATAAATAGTTTTATCCACCATCCAATACATTCAGCATCAAAGACATAAATATATTAGTCGTCCTTCCTTGCATCAGAGACTCTTACTGCTCATTTACAACATACCGTACCTCAAGGTACAAGCACTAAATAGCTTTATCCACCATCCAATACATTCGAAACCCAAAATGGACACAAAAAAATTGTTTGAAAAAATAAACAAATTTATTATTTAATTACACATTGAGTATATTTACAAATGAATGAATTGTTTGAAAAAATAAACAAATTTACAGAAGATTATTGTTGCTACAACATATATTTACAAATGAATTTAGGACATTAATTATTGTTTTGACTTTAAGAGGTCATACAAATATTCACAAAACACATTGCGTATGTGCTCCACTTCATCATCGAAAAGGGATCAACACAGTAAAACTCGAACATCAAAGACAGTAAACCGAATTAACTTGCGTGCATATTTCATATGTAACATTAAGCCGTAAACCGAATTCAGCCATAATATGTAACATTTAATACATTTACCTTTACAGTGAATTTACTCCTTCCTTGAGTGATAATATCATATTTGTGTTTCAAGACGTACGGGCCACATAAGTTGGACTCCTTTGGTTGTTGACAAGTCTAAAAAGAACAAGAAATATATATAAGAGCATACATAGCTTACTAACCAAGTTCACAAGGCAGTGTGCCAGTGTCCAAATATGTACTAACCTTTGGTGTGAGCCATTTAGGATGTTTGGCATCATACATATGTTTTTTTACCTGGATCTGGAAGATCTTCATGGCACTATGTTGGCCGATTTCCTTGATGGCAAGTGAACCAGTCGAACAAGTAATAAAGAGTAAGTACAGTATCGTCCCACATAGACTGGATACCAAATACGGACACCAAATTGTAGGATAGTTGTGTTTGAAAAGAGAATAAACTTGATTTGGTTGGGAGTTTTTATGGCTATACTAATAAACAAGAAAGTAAACAGAGTGTCGTAGTCGTAAGAAGAAATCAGTTGGAAAATAGGCTGAGCTCGGAATCATTCTTAAGCATATTAATCCCCCAGTTGCTTCACACAATGTTATAGCATTTATACTGCACAGCTTCTGCAATGCTACAGCATAGCTACTAGTTACAATGCTATTCAGTTAACCCACCACTATAGTCTATTGAAGCTTCCACGTCCGATACATATAATACTAACTTTACTCCTTCCATATGCCTATGGCAATTTTCTAGTTAGAGCACCATTACAAAGCAAGGTGTTATGGTTATGAACAGTAGACCCATTCCTGAAGCCTACAATAATAGGTCAAGCTTTGCACCAGCCTGCCTAGCAATCACTATTTCTCATAGGTCTAACCCCGACTCCTTTCCAGTAAGCTGAGGCCACTAATCTAGCTTTTAGCTTCCATTAATCAACAAGGTAATTAATTTACTGATAAGCAAACTGAATTTATTGAATTAAGAACTAACAACTGGGTTCATTCCAAACTTAAGAAATCATCCTCGCTCGCCCATAGGAAATTTAGTTCATGATCGATGTAAATCCCAAATTTTGGATTTTAGGAATTTAAAATATGATAGGGGATTAATTATGGAGATAATATTTTATGGCCAAAACAAATTAATTGAGGTCAGACGGTAAGACTCCTAAGCCATACTATGTGTCATTTAGTGGTGAAATTCAGATTTGTTACAAGAGACCTCAACATGTAAATTGTAACATCCCATTTTCAAAAGCAAGATATATTTTTTTCAATCAGAGTAGAGCATCGGAGCGATTGAGTAACTGATCTTTACATTCAAAATGCCGTAAGTCTGGCTGATTACAGTAGCGGTACGTTATACCGAGTGTTTTCAAAGTAAATAACAAAAGAAGAAAGTCTTCAGCTGAGTCCCTATGCGTGCCGCTTGCCTTTCTCCTCGATCCTCGGTCCTCCTGACCCTGACGCTATGTTAAGAGCTGAGGTTCAATGCCCATTGAACCTCAGGTAACGGTTAACCTCATGCTTATGTAACAGTTATGTATGACAGATATTCATGACATTACAACAATAATCAATACAAAAGCCCATAACAGATGTATGATTAGAAATACATAACCACGTATGTAAGATAATAACAAACGTATGTAACATAACCACGTATGCTACAGCAATAGTTAGAACATAACCTCGTATGTGACATAACCACGTATGTAAGTCTTAGTCGATGAACACAACAATCATATATAATCATATAATAAGCATCAGAGCTAGTGTTACAGTACGCAAACGTACCCTCGTTGATGAATACGGTACGTTTGTCGGTTGAAAATGCGTTCAGAGATATCCTATGAGGGTAATATCGCATTTATTAATTCCCAAACAATATCCTAATAGATATCTTAGTCAAAAATGACTATTTTGCCCTTGCAACATTTATTTTTCACTTTATTCCTTCAAAATTCGTAGAACAACGCTGGTACAAATCTGGGCAGCATTTCGTCTATCTTTGAAAAATCATAATTAATTCTAGAAAAATTGAAACGAGGATCCGTAAAATTCCTTGGAATCCTTAGGATGTCTATTTTCAACTAAAAATAATCACCTTTGCCCAGATTACACGATTCACTCCCAGGTTTTAAGTTTTGAACCTCTACCCGGAATTTTTCCAGAAATTCGTAGCTAAATTTTGAGAATTTCTATCTCACTGTACAAAACTCATTTCAACATGTTCTTAGCATATTTAAAAAGCTCTATATGTCTAGTTTCACCATGAATGTTCCCAGAATTTTTCAACATCATTTTGAACAAGAAATATTGGCATTTCTATCGCTGATTTCAGAAATCGCTTACCGACAAAATTTTGCCAGAACTTCGTTACTTCGGTGTTTTTCTTCCAGAAATTTTTCCCTAACCCTTCCTTCATCAATTTTTCGAAATAAAGCTATTTTTAACCATAAAAACGTGAAAATAAAACTACTCTAAAATTTTTAAGATTAAAACACAACTATCTATGAATTTAAAACTCAAGAACTTGCTTACCTATGTTTGAACTCCTTCAAGCTACTTCCCACTCAACCTCACTTCTCTCTAATTTCAGATTGCTCTTGCTTGTTTGGTGTGAAGAATGAAGAGAGGTTTGCTCTCTATTTATAGGCTCCAAGCAACCCCTTTCAACAAGCTATCTCTCTTCCCTCTTGTCTTTGGACTTGTGTTTTCCATTATGCCACACAAACAATAATTCTATGGCTAGAAGGGAGGATGAATCATCACCTTTTACTCCCTTTGACCTTGCATTGTTGGCTCTTCCATGTTCCACCACCTCTTGTCCTTGTCTCTTAACTTGCCTTGTTGGCCCTTTCTACTTCTCATATTTATCTATGGAACACACATTGAGCCAACAAGGCTCTTCTCCTTTAATCACTACACACACACATACACACACACACACAAAATTGCCACATCTCCCCCTTTACTCCATGCATTCTTGCTTGTTGTTTCCATGGCTCCACATCTTTAGCTCTTATTGGTTCATAGATTATCACTTGGATCTAGGCTTTAACTTAAATAATTAATTTAAACCTTTGGCTGATTATTTCCAACAAGGTGTTCTTAAATATTATTAGGCTTATTTGATTGGTTACAATATTAATCATAATCACATGTTATCAAATTAATTATGAAAGTTTATGAAAATAATTCAATTAACATAGATTGAATTATCCACTAATTGTTGGCAATTCTCTCTAATTGGTTTAATTATTTTCTCACAACTTTTTAGCTTTTCATGGCCATTTATGCACCATGTATTAATTTAATAATTATAGGGCAATTTATGGCCCCTAAAATAAAATTGGATTTTTGCCTCTTTAAATTCCAAGGAAAATAAACAAATAAATTACTAAAATTAGAGACAACATACTTTCCTATTTTAAATAGGTATCCTTTTTTCCAAACAATAATATTCAAGAGAAATATGAATTTTGTGGTATTTTATGATCCCAAAATAAAATTAGAGAATTTGGTTTTTGATTACCTCAATTCTTAGAGAAAATTCCCTAAATTAACATAAATATGTTACTCAATTTTGAGACCACATATTCATATATTTTTAATAGGCACTATTTACCAAAATATAGTATTTAAAATAATTAGGGATTTTTTTTTTCCGGGTATTACATAAATGATGTCATTCAATAATCAATAAATCCTTTCTCTCATACTTTTCCACGGTAACACACACATTATTCACAAATTCAGTCTACAAACACTCCCTCCCTCCAAAACCGTGCCTCTTTATTATCTCTCACACACACATGGCATTCATGCAAGCTCTCCACACACCAAATTTTTCTCTTCACTCCCCCTTAACTCACGGACACATACACACACTTCACAATTTCACACTAATTCCTTCTCTCCACCGGACCCCACACACACAATTAATCACACACACACACTCACTTCAAGTGCATGTAAGCCACGTATACTCCCTTCCTCCCTCATATTCATTTCACAACTCACCCAAAAATCATAAACACACACACCCATCTTCCTACACGGTCACACATAATCACACACATACACACATTTTCATATCACTCCCTCTCATTTCTCACGGCAAATCCTCCTCCTCTCCCATTATCACAATTTCTCTTATTCTTCTCTCAAGCACAAACCGTAGCCTTCTTCCTCCTCTCAACTATCTATTCCTCCTCCTTCCAACAACTCAACCACCCTCCTCCTCTCACAACCACTTCAACTCCCACCCCTTTCCCTCAACCCTCACGGCTCTCCCTCCCTCAATACCAACAATCTCATCTTCAAATTCACACAATTTCTCACCAATCAACTTGGAAGATTTTTAACAAAAAGGAAGATCCAAGAAGGAAGAGGTAGGTATGTGTAAGAACACCTACTTGAGCTTCATAATATTCCTTGCATGTTAATGTTGTGAGCAAGGAACCAACATACATGTGATGTTTCTGAGTTAGGCCGAAAGATAAGCAAGGAAAATGGAAGAAGAAGAAGAAGATAAAGGGTAAGTTGCAATTTTTCTTGCAATAGCCTCTTCTAATCTCATGCATGTCATCATGGATGAGTTTAAACTCACATGCATGTAATTTTTAAGGCCAGGCTAAAGATTTGAGAAGGAATGACGTGATAAAGTTGATCATAAAATCAAGGACAAGCAATTGTGGTAAGAACCATAAAACCTTCTCTTATGATTTTGGAATTAAGTTTAAAACCCAGATTTTGTAATCTGTGGTAAAATCATAGAAATAAGAGGAATTTAGAAATTCTAAGACCACCATCGTTTTCCTTATGAAAAATTGTGTGGGAAAAATTTTTTTGGTGAATTTTTGAAGGTAGTTTTACACATAAAATAAAGAGTTCAAAGGAAAAGGCAAATCTGCCAGTTTTGAACAACTGGACCCAGGTAGCTTGTGGGCATGTTTACACTGGGTTAATGTCCTTTAAAAATTATGAAAAGTTTCCAGGACGTAGAGGACATGAATACCTTTAAAAGGATGGGTAGTTTGTATTTGTTTGATTTCTGGTTAGTGAGTAATAAATGTTACAACATGACCCAGTGTCCTGCAGATAAAAACTGGGCAGAAGGTTTGAGCATGTAATTTGAATGGGTTGAAGTGCTTATAAAATGATCAAATTTTTCAGACATGAAGAGGACCCCTGAGCGTTTAGGAAATATTAATTTTGTAATTTTTAAGGCCCTGACCTGGGAGAAACGAATTTTTAAAGTTAAGTCATTAATTCTGGAAGCTTAATAGGACAATCAAGAAAGACGTAAATTCTGGGAATTATTTGAAAAGTCCTGAGCTCTGAAAGTATTTTTCTATGAAAGTGGACTTCTATAGGAACATGTGAGAGTTGACAGAACACTAAAATGATTTTGGTATAATTAATTAAAAATAATTGAAGTTGCTGGATTTTCTGGCCAGTTAAGAGATTAATTCATAAATGAGTAAATTAAGGGCCAGAAATAGTAAGTTTTGCAAAGGGGTTAAAAACGTAAGTAAACATTCCTTTTCCCTGGTTCTAAAAGTATGGTTATATCATTAGGGCCATAAGAAGAACGAAGGAAAGAACTTCAAGCAACCCTGACGGTTAGCGAAAAGAGGAACCCGTGTAAGGACAGTAGTCCTTAAAAGGTAGTGGGCTTACCTTACTTGCATGTATTGATATTATTGCTTGTATGTATATGTTTGATTGCTATACTTGCTTGCTACGTTTAACATACTTGAATGATTGAAGCTCTATTTATGATTATGCTATGGCCATGAGTATGATGCATGAAACATTGAGCATGCAGATAAGTCATTATGTTAACATAAGCTTGTGCAAGGCAAGTATATCATACATTAGCATTTATCTTGCATGCCTTTGTATTGGTATTGTCTCGCTACTAGGATTCCTCGTAATCTCACCCTCCACTACCAACCAATAGACAGGTGAGCACAGGAAGAGAAGTGCTGCACATGGTTCAAGGACATAGCGTTGCTTGAAGACGGCCCAACAAAGGGACAGCTTGAAGAATCGAGGGACGACGGTGTTTAGTTGGTTTTAGTTTTCACCGTCTATAATGAATATACATGCATGTAAAGGGGGTATAACCTTGGGATTACCCCTGTTATGTAATCAAATCTAATTCCCGCATTATCAGTATAACGAAATATTTCTGATTTTGCCACACTACTGCGTAAGAATATGGCTAAGTATACTGGCACCCGGGGGGTGTTACAACTGACGAGGGAAACACAAAACAAATAACAACAAAATGACCCATGATCAAAAGATTAAAATGAAGAAAACAGAAAGCTTGACGAAGTTCGACGGCGTGAAAGAAACCTTGTCATGTCACCACTCCACGTCTTCTTCTCTTCGTCTTACTACAAGGAAGGATGCTAGGTTCTCCTGGAGTTTCTCATGCCTTGTGAATTCTCTCTCTTCTTTCGATTCTGGCCGTATGAATAAGATTAGACTCTCAGCGACTCGACCTCCTCTAGGGTTAGCTTGCTGTTTCCTTATATAATTAAGCTTTCTTGCGGCGTAAGTTCCTGCGAGTTGGGCCTTTCCTAATCTGTCGAGATCCAGTCATATCTCTCTTTCTAATCTTAGTACATTGATTTTTCTGATCCTGCGGGATTCTTCAAATCTCTTAGTTTCGATCCTTCGCATCTTCTATTCCATTACGTCAGCAATCTACCTGTCATTCTCGACCTTCACTATATTTCCTAAAATAATCTTGACAAAAGATTAGAACATATGTCGCATAGCATTACGTCCTTTACTTTGCTATAGCTTTAGAGATGCCTTGTATTGCACTTCGATAAGCTGTCATGATGCTATAGCATAGTATCAGCTTTGCTATATGTTCTTCTTACAAAACCTCGTAACTTGTTCTTTTCTTAGCACTTGTTTAGGATGTAAATGGTTTTTGCCCTTCACTTCCCTATATCATGAATTAATGTCTTTTACTTAGATTGATTGCAGTTAAGATTGTATTTACCATACAATTTAGTTATAAAATACTGGGAAAACATGACATAATTAATGCTCATCACACTATCATCAAAATCACAAATTTTTCAATAATGTTCACTGAAAATTCACACCAGAGATTTCAAACAAGAGAATCAAAATGACATGCATACTCGTTGATGGTTTGGATCAACATAGGCCCTGGATCGCTGTGAGTGAAGCATAAAAAGATAACTGTATGCTCCTCCACGCACATGAGAACCAACTGCCAGTGGTGGTTGAAAATTCACAACAGTAAAGTACTCAGTGATATATGTAGCAAAATTAAGTGAATTCCAGGCAAGAATTGTGATACATACCCATGGTAGTATGGAAACAAGTAGACCTTTTTTCTCACTTCACACACCCTGGTTGATATGTACTGTTGTCTATCCTCCACAGGTGTTGAACTTGCATAGACCAGGCACAAGAATCCAAAATCTTTGCTCCTGCCCTGTTGTTCCAATTCATCATGCATGAACCTACAACAATTAAAGGTGGAATATCAGCTAGAGGGGGGTGAATAGGTGATCTCAAAAATCTTTTTGCTAATAGTGTAACATCCTGAATTTTGAGCCCCGAGAATTGAAAATAAGCCTAAATGAGGCAGACGGCTAAGCCAAATTTGGGAAGTGTTACAAGAATGTTGAGAGATAGGAAGTCTCTCGGGGACTAGGTAACTCAGCTATACGGGTCGGTGGACTAAGTATGTATGAGCTGTGGAATTTAAGTGTCAGTGAAAAATGGGCACTGGGCACTTATACGATGTACATCTGGTTGGAAAAGATGCCACCCAACTATGTCCTAAGGTTCGGGACGAGTAGTTGAGCGTAAATTTGCCGGTATAAGTGAGTATTCGACATTTCAGGGTAGTTGGATATGCCCTGCGTTTTTGAGAAAAACACTGATATGTGGCATCGTTTGTCGGGTTTCGGTTTTCGTGTCGCAAACCGAGACAACAACCCCTGAACCCAAACACACAAACCGAGGCAACAACACCGAAATCCCAACATGTAAATCGAGACAACACACACACACAACCAAGACACTTGTCTCTATGCATGAAAAACACTTGGCATACATGCATGGTGACAACACAACACACACATGCACAATCATGACACATGGAATCACCTCTTATTGACACCTCACAACACACATGTCAATGGCACACACACAACACATGCATAACATGAAATCAGATTTTTTATGCCCTTTTCTTCTCTTGCCGTGGACACATTCACACACATACACAATTATTAACTCAATGCATCCATTGTCTCATTTATCTCCTTAGCCGTAGCTTCATTGCACACACACAAAATCAATAATAATCATTCCTTTCCTCTCAATTCTTCACGGCATGACACACACACACTCTTGGCACACACATAAAATAACACATCACGCACATGCAACATTACAAACGGCAAGCATGCAATCATAGCACTTGTCACACACCTAACCAAATCAGATTATTTCCTTTCCCCTTATACTCCACGGCTATACACACTCACACACTTCACAAAACTGATCCAACTCTCCTCCTATCCTCCTCCACGGCCTCCCTCACTCTCACACACACAAAACAATTCATTCAACTCAAACTCTCCCTCATTCTCCACGGTTCACTTCTCCAACACCAACAATCATCCTTTTCCTAAACTTCAATCATCCTCCTCCCCTCCCTTTCCCAACACCATTAACTCCATCATCACCATATTCTCACACACAAGAGAGGTCAGCCATGGTTTGGAAGAAGAAGGTAATGACTTGAACACTAGCTATAGTGTTTGGATTTTCCTTCATGCATGTCATTTTGGATGAATATAAACTCACATGCATGTAATTTTTAAGGCCAGGCTAAAGATTTGAGAAGGACTGAAGTGATAAAGTTGATCATAAAATCAAGGACAAGCAATTGTGGTAAGAACCGTAAAACCTTCTCTTATGATTTTGGAATTATGATTAAAACCCAGATTTTGTAATCTGTGGTAAAATCATAGTAATAAGTGGAATTTCGAAATTCTAAGACCACCATCTTTTTCCTTATGAAAAATTGTGTGGTAAAGATATTTTTGGTGAATTTTTAAAGGTATGTTTACATGTAAAATAAAGAGTTCAAAGGAAAAGGCAAATCTGCCAGTTTTGAACAACTGAACCCAGGTAGCTTGTGGGCGTGTTTACACTGGGTTAATGTCCTTTAAAAATTATGAAAATTTTCCAGGACGTAGAGGACATGAATACCTTTACAAGTATGGGTATTTTGTCTTTGTTTGATTTCTGGTTAGTGAGTAATAAATGTTACAAAATGACCCAGCATCCTGCAGATAAAAACTGGGCAGAAGGTTTGAGCATGTAATTTGAATGGGTTGAAGTGCCTATAAAATGATGAAAAGTTTCAGGCATGAAGAGGACTCCCTGAGCATTTAGGAAATATTAATGTTGTAATTTTTAAGGCCCTGACCTGGGAGAAACAAATTTTTAAAGTTGAGTCATTAATTCTGGAAGCTTAACTGGATAGTCAAGAAAAACGTAAATTCTGGGAATTATTTGACAAGTACTGACCTTTGAAAGTATTTTTATATGAAAGTGGACTTCTCTACGAACATGTGAGAGTTGATGGCACATTAAAGTGATTTTTTTGAAATTTATTAAAAATGATGGAAGTTACTGGATTTTCTGATCAATTAAGAGATTAATTCATAAATGAGTAAATTAAGGGCCAGAAATAATAAGTTTTGTAAAAAGGGTTAAAAAGGAACATAAACATTCATTTTCCCTGGTTCTAAAGGTACGGTTATGTCCTTAGGGCCAGAAGGAGAAGGACCGAACTTCAAGCAATCCTGACGGTTGACGAAAGAGGAACCCGAGTAAGAATAGTAGTCCTTAAAAGGTAGTGGGCTTACCTTACTTGCATGTATTTGATATTATTGCTTGTATGTATATGTTTGATTGCTATACTTGCTTGCTGTGTTTAACATACTTGAATGATTGAAGCTCTGTTTACGATTATGCTATGGCCATGAGTATGATGCATGAAACATTTAGCATGCAGATAAGTCATTATGTTAACATGAGCTTGTGCAAGGCAAGTATACCATACATTAGCATTTATCTTGCATGCACCTTTGTATTGGTATTGTCTGCGCTCTTGGGATTCCTCGAATCTCACCCTCCACTACCAACCAATAGACAGTGAGCACAAGAAGAAAAGTGTTGCACGAGGTTCAAGGAGGGAGCGTTACTTGAAGACGGCCCAGTAGAGGGATAGCTTGAAGAATCAAGGGACGACGGTGTTTAGTTGGTTTTAGTTTTCACCGTCTGTAATGAATATAAATGTAATTGTTTGTAGGGGGTATAAACCCTGGGATTACCCCTGTTGTGTAATCAAATCTAATTTCCGCCGTATCAGTATATTGTACTATTTCTGATTTTGCCACACTACTGCGTAAGAATATGGCTAAGTATACTGGCACCCTAGGGGGTGTTACAAATAGTACACGGAGATAAATAAACAATGAAAAGCAGAGGAAAATATCAGAGAAGAGAAATGGACACTAGGCAATTTATACTGGTTCGGTCCAAAATCTCTGACCTATGTCCAGTCCCCAGAACGCCTGGGATTTCACTATCTTCCAAGAACAATTACACACACTCTGTAAATGAAGGATGGTCTTTTCACTCTCAGACTCCACTCCTACTTACAAGTTGTAATTGATACACCCTTTCTTAAGGTTCCTCAACCTTATGATACAACTGATAATGAAATAAATGTTTAAGTACTCCTCACGAGTTGATAGAATGATGAACACTGAAGTACAAGTTATTGAAACAGTTGAAACAGTGAATAGTAATAAACTCGAATTGATTGCACAACGTTTCGATAGGTGGCGGAATTGAATGTGGTGAGCTTTTATAGCCTTCGCCATTAATGTCGTTTGAGGAGTTTGCAAACTAGCCGTTGAGACCCTTTTAATTTTCCGTTAGGCACAGATGCACTCCATTTGTAAATAGTTGAGCGTTGCTTCATTAAATGCTTCGCTGTTGATTGTATTTGTGCAGAGAGAAGTTCAAAGTATTAGTTGGAAAAGGTAAGCCTCGAAGAGAATGTTTCGTCTGCCATTGAGGTTGCTTCCGATTGTTGCTCTGCTTTTTTGAATGAGCATTTAATGCATTTGCCACACTGGATCGCCTTTCGTTCAAACGCTTGGTTCAACATGATTAACCAACTGAAACTTACCAAAGAGAGTGATTAAATGCAATAGATATAATTTCAGACATGATTAAACTAGATTAAACGATGACCCAGTGAATTCATGAAATTGATCTACAAGATTTAAAAATGACAGAGATAGCTATCACACATTCTCGAGAATTTATAAAATCATTCTCGAGAATCCCTCAACAAGAACTCACGGTAAACTGGATGTCTTTGATACTACTCGAGTACAAATGTTTATACTTGAGAATGTTTTTAGATCAGAGAAGAATATCAAAAAGATTAAGATTGATCATTGTTGGTCAATTTTCTTGATGGCAAGTGAACCAGTCGAACAAGTAATAAAGAGTAAGTAGAGTATCGTCCCACAGAGACTGAGATACCGAGGAGTGACGCGCAATTGCTATGACAAGTTGTGAAAGCATGAAGTAAATATAATGGTTGTGAGGGTTGTGTGCTTATGCTACTAGCAAACGTAAACAAAATAACTGTAACGAGAGAAGATATCAGTGAGAAGTTAGGCTGAACGCAGAATCATCCTTAAGTGCATCAATCCCCCAGTTGCTCTACCCAATGCTATAGCATCTATATTGTACAGCTTCCGCAATTGCTACAGGATAGCTACCATTTACAAAGCTATTTGGTTAACCCACCTCTATAGTCTACCGAAGCTTCCGCGTTCGATACTTATGATGCTAACTATACTCCTTCCATATTCCTATGTCAACTTTCTAGTCAGAAGATCCGTGCTATGCTCAGGGTGTTATGGTTATGAGTGGTAGACCCATTCCTAAAGCCTACAATAATAGGTCTAGCTGTGCACGGGCCGCCTAGCAAACACTATTTTTTTTAAGGTCTAATCCCAACTCCTTGCTAGTAAGCTGAGGCCACAGATCTAGCCCTTAACTTCCGTTAACCGACTAGTGATTAAAACACCGATACGCAAACCAAATTTATTGAATTAAGAACTTGCAACTGGGTTCATTCAACACTTAAAGACTCATCCTCGTCCAGCCATATAAAGTTCAGTTCATGACTGACGAGGGACACACAAAACAGATACTAACAGAATGACTGTTGGTCGATTTCCTTGATGGCAAGTGAACTAGTTGAACAAGTAATAAAGTGAAAGTAGAGTATCATCCCACAAAGACTGAGATACCGAGGAGTGACGCACCGATGCTATGACAGTTGTGAAAACAGAAAATAGATATAATTGGTTGAGGGGTTTCGTAACTATGCTACTAGCAAATGTAAACAAAAGATTTATGAACGAGAGAAGATATCAGTGAGAAGTTAGGTTGGAATCAGAATCATCCTTAAGTGCTTCAATCCCCCAGTTGCTCTATCCTAATGCTATAGCATCTATACTATACAGCTTCCACAATTGCTATAGCATAGATACCAACTGCAAAGCTATTTGGTTAACCCACCACTATAATCTACTGAAGCTTCCATGTCCGATACATTTGATACAAACTATACTCCTTCCATATTCCTATGGCAACTTTCTAGTCAGACCTGCATTACTCTCAGGGTGTAATAGTTATGAGAGGTAGACCCATTCCTGAAGCCTACAATAATAGGTCACGCCGTGCATGGCCGGCCTAGCAAACACTGTTTTTCGGAGGTCTAACCCCAACTCCTTGCCAGTAAGCTGGGGCCACAGATCTAGCCCTTAACTTCGGTTAACCGACTAGTAATAAGCACACTGATACGCAAACCAAATTTATTGAATTAAGAAACTGCAACTGGGTTCATTCAACACTTAAAGACTCATCCTCGTCCAGCCATATAAAGTTTAGTTCGTGACTGACGAGGGACACACAAAACAGACACTAACAAAATGACTCATGATCAATAAAACAAAGAGAAAAAGAATAGTAAATAGAAAGCTTGATGGAATTTCCAATGGCGTTGTCGAGGTCCTGTCACGTCACCACTTCACGTCTTCTTCGTTCCGTCGCACTGCAGGGAAGGATGCTGGGCGGTCCTGGAAGTATCGTGCTCTTGTGAAATCTCTCACTCTTCTCTTTGAGTCTACCGAAAGTCAGAATCTTGTTCTAGGGCTCTCTGACTCTGTTAGGGTTGGCTCTGCTGTTTCCTTTTATAATCAGTCTTTTCTTGCGGCTTAAGTCACAGCGAGCTGGGCCTTTCCTAATCTGTCGGGATCTATCATATCTTTGGATCCGAGTAGATTGCTTTTATTGATTCGTGGGATTCTCTAAATCTTTCAATTCTGATCCTCCGCATCTTCTATTCTGTTACGTTAGCAACCTATCTATCAATATCGCCTTTTATTTTATTCCTGAAATCATCTGGGTAAAAAGGTCAGAAAACATATCGCATAGCATTGCTTCCTCTACTTTGCTATAGCAATCAGGATGCTTTGTATTGCATTTCTAATTATCGTCGAATGCTATAGCATCGTACGCCTTTGCTATATGATTTCCCTTAAAAATATAATAAATTGTTCTATTCTCAGCACATGTAAATGATTTCTACCCCTTAGTCCCTATATCATGAATGTATGCCTTTTTGCTTAGATTATCTATGGTTAAACTTGGATTTAACATTCAATTCAGCCAATTAGTATAGGGAAAACATGGTATTATTTGTGCTCATCAATGACCCATGATCGAGAACACAAAGATAAAAAGAAAGGAAAACAGAAAGTTCTGGCGGAATGTCTGACGGCATGGTCGAGGTCTTGTCATGTCACCACTCCACGTCTTCTTTGTTCCGTCGTACTGTATGGAAGGATGCTGGGTTATCTGGAAATCTCATGCTCTTGTGAAATCTCTCACTCTTCTCTTGAGTCCGCCCAAAGTTAGAATCTGGTTCTAGGGCTCTCCGACTGTTAGGGTCCGGGCGCCGCTCTTGTTTCCTTTTATAATCAGACTTTTCTTGCGGCGTAAGTCACAGCGAGCTAGGCCTTTCCTAATCCGTCGAGATCTATCATATCTCTTGGTCCGAGTAGATTGCTTCTGTTGATTCGTAGGATTCTCCAAATCGTTAGTTCCGATCCTCTCGCATCTTTTATTCTCACACAAAGAACCTATCTCGTCAATATCGCCCTTTATTTATTCCTAAAATCATCTGGGTAAACAGTCAGAAAATATGCTGCATAGCATTGCGTCCTTTACTTTGCTATAGCATTTGGGATGCCTTGTATTGCACTTCGACTTGCTGTCGGAATGCTAGAGCATCGTATCTGCCTTGCTATACGATTTCTCTTAAAACAAAGTAAATTGTTTCATTCTTAGCACATGCAAATGATTTCTACTCTTTAGTCCCTATATCATGAATGTATGCCTTTTTGCTTGGATTATCTGCAGTTAAGCTTGTATTTAACATTCAATTCAGTCAATAAGTATAGGGAAAATATGGTGCGTTTTGTGCTTATCAATCATTCTCGAGAATCAATGACCATTCTCAAGAATCAGTAATAATTGAAAAAACTTTTTACAATTGAATTCTTGAGAGTTAACTTATCATACTCGAGAATTCCTTGGCCATTCTCGGGAATCAATTCTCAATTCTCGAGAATTGATAGTGTAATTGAATCAGTAGGAACTTACTAGTGAAAGAGGACATTCTCGAGAATTATAATGTTCATTCTCGAGAATTAGCACCTGAAATTTCAATGAAATAATGAATCTGAATTCTCGAGAATTAAGTTGGTATTCTCGAGAATATGAATGGGCCATACTCGAGAATTATATATCTATACTCGAGAATCGAGTTTAATTCTTAAGAATTCAAAGACTTGTGATTACTACATGTCTATTCTCGAGAATGAAAGGACCATTCTCGAGAATTCCGGATCTTTTTCATTTAGCCATATTCTAGAGAGGTATTTCATATTAATTCAAAATCTTAAAGCTTATTCAATTAATTAATTGTTTTTATCATCAAAACATACTTGAGAGCTAACAACAATGACATCAGGGAATTAGTATATATGTATTTGTGTCTAAACGATGCATTTAAATTATGTACTCGTAGAAGAAGATACTTACTTTATAAACATTTGAACAATTGGACTAGTAAGCTCCTTTCGAGGAAGCAGCAGGGACTTTAAATCATCAGGGTTAAGGAAAACTGATTCCATATCAAAGATGCCTACTACTTCATTGACAAGCCACAATTTATCTTTAAAATATCCATTGGATACCATATCTGATATTTTTTCCTTGGCAATCAACTTAGCAGTAAGGGATGGAGCTTGATGAGGGGATGGAGCATGATGAGGGGATGAAACTTCAGGAGGAGTAGAGACATGTACAAGCTTCACCGACCAAGAGATGAAGGTTCCCTTGACATCACTCACAAGCTTCAGCTGATCAGTTGGGAGAGGGAGAGGTGTATCATTGATCACCTTTTCAATTGACACTCTGACTTCATCATCAGCCATTTGTTGGTGGTGTACAGTTGATACCAAGTTGTGGACAGTCCCTTTTGCAACTAATTGTCGTTGTGGTTCTACCACATACAAGTCACAAGGTTGCTTTGACTGCCAACAATACAGCTCCCTCTAGTGCTCTGCTACATAGGTGCAGGTGAATATATGAAGGGAACACTGGTCTCTGGATGAGAGCTCAAAAGCAGCTTCATTTCATTCATTTCCTGCTTCATCTGGCTCAGCTAGGATTGAAACATTATAGTCAACGAAGCTTCTTGAGCCACTGCTTTGGCCGCTGCTTCCTCATTTATTTCGGCCACCGTTTGTTCCATCTCCTCCTGAGTAACCATACTTTGTTTATGCCGTTTGGATTTACCAAAGTATTGCTTTAGGCCTACCCATCCTCCAATCCCCCTTACACGCTCCGAGTGATCTGGTTTTTCGGTCGCAACGGTCAGAACATCATTCCTCCTTTCCAACACAAAAGATTCCTTTGCTTCTTTCTTTTTAAGATCTTCCTGTAAGATATAGATAACGATAACCTTCGTAATGAAACATGTTTAGTAACTAAAAAATAACAATAATGATACTTAAAATTCTTTCAGCAACTAGACGAGTTTGTTCACTCGTGCAGGCGCCACTTGGCTTTTGCCAAATATACAACCAGAACTCCTCGCGACGTATTGGAGATGGCTGATCAACTATCACAGAAGGATTGGATTCAGCTTCATCTTCCAATCTCTTCCACTTGGCCGCCATCAATTTTTTTCGGTCTTTTCATATCCGCCGCGAGAAGCCCTATGCGGGCAATCATTCTTTCTCCCTATCTCATGTGCTTGTTCCTTTCTTTTCGTGAATCGAATTGAAAACAACTATTAATTATGAATTCAGTCATCTCACTAACAAGAAATTAGAGAACTTCTACTTGATATGAACCTAAAACACTAATCAAATTCACTTCATCAAGTTTCAATATTTTATTTAAGGAAGATGTAGAATTGTAGAAGAAATTGGGAGAAACAGAGAGGAAAGGGAGTTGCGAATTGCCGCCAACTCGATCAATTCATTCATTCATCATAACTGGTTCCTACACATATTAGTCTAACCTCTTATATATTGTTAGATGCTTGACTCTTAAGGCCTAATAATAGCTTGCACCGGAACCTTTACACAGTTAACATACTCACTAACTAATAGCAATGCCTAACCACTCCTTACTATAACAGAATTAGCTAAGACTATAATAATGGTTTGACTCTTATGCCATTATTATTTCCCTAATTACCTACTTATTATTTTACCTTTTCACAGTTTACATATCAGATTTGCATAGAACTAAGACATGCTCCTCTGATGTAGGACAAAGGATGAAAATATATACTTCAATTCACACACCAAAGCATCTAACTAACAGGATTAGATGAACACAATAACATCCACATATCCACATAGGTTAATAAGCAAACAAACCTAAATATAAACTCACCGAGCTTGGGAGTGGTCCCATTTGAACAAATTGTTGCCAAGTTTGTTCATCAATAAATGTGTACTTGTCCCAAGGATTATGGTTAGGCTGAACCTCGGCAAAAATATAGTTGTTAGCTAGAAAGGTCTTAAACTTCCTCCACCGATCAGAACAATAAGACAATGTCTTGTCTTTCAACTTTTGACAGTCAGGGACAATGTATGTAAGTCGGATAGTGTCCCAAATAGGATCCTTTACTGTGCGGAGGTCCACATTTTTTTAGTCATCTTTCAAGATGCTAACTTTGCTGCATGCTAGATAGCCGACAAAACTATTATATTTTCTTTTATTAGGACCGAAAGGAGCCAACTTTTCATCAAATTAAATCTCAAGCTTTGACCCAGAGGTCCGAATTACGGATACGTCTTTCATTCGCGTGCCATTTCTACCATAGCGTGCAGGGCGGTTACAAGGCTCATTGTGAGATGAAGAGAGTTCATTCTGACTCACACCAGTCATACCAATAACTAGCGTTGAACGAACAGGACTAGAATCATTTTCTCCATTCATTTTCAAGAAAGGAAGGGAGGTTAAGAATGGTGGTAAGTGAGGAAGAGAGGTAATGCAACAGGAAGAGTGGTTTCGTACCAAGAACAAGGGTTTCGAGTTCAGAGAGAACAAGTAAGTCGTAAGGTAAGGTTTCGCGTGAAGAAGAAGATATTTGGAGCTTTATTTTTAAAACTAGATGAACTAAAAGGACGGTCTTAAAGGTTAACATTTAAGACCATCCTTGACTAAACTCCGGTCTTAAAAGTAATAAACTTTTTGTTTAAATTTTTTCAATATTTTGTACTGGCAACAATTTAAGTCCGGTCTTAAAATATTTAATTTGAAGACTGAATATATTAAAATGCCGGTCTTAAAAGTATACATTTAAGACTGATTATATTAAACACTAGTCTTAAAATTATTTAAATTATTTTTTTTTTTTTCAATATTTAGTACTAGGAACAATAAATGTCCAATCTTAAAATTATAACCTTTATGACCGTCTTTTATATATGTCCGGTCTTAAAAGTTTTTTACCTTTATATTTAAAATTTTCCTTATTATTTTGGACCTCAGAAAATATAAGTCGGGTTATACGAGATTTCTCTATAAATTAATTTGATATTTCAATTTTTTTAATAACATTTTTAAGACCGGTTGTTTTGTCAACCAAGTATGAATAATATATTTAAGACCCAATGATAAAGGATCCGATCCAAGAAGTTCTTTATATTTATAAAACCGCCACCGATCATACTTTTAAGACGGGTGCGTCAGTACTCCAGTCTAAATGACGCGGTCTTAAAGTGCTTTTTTGCACTAGTGATGACAAACAAACATACAACAAACACATATCAAGTACTTGAGTAAAACGGTTACTACCTGTGGGATGTGTACCGCTTAAAGATCTTAGAGTGCCTAATAGATTCCCAAAATATGCTTTCACCCTAAACAACATTAAAATATCTTATTTTTAGTATTCACGAAAATACCCTTACATTTTTTAGGAAAACTGAGCCCTATTCCAATTTTCCAGAAAATCCAGTGATTCTTTCCCACACTCAAACATTTTTAATAAATCCAAACAAATCCAATAGACATGAAATTGGAGCCATCTGAACCATTAGGATGTATAGTTTATGGTAAAAATACTTCCAGGCCCCAAAAGAATCAATATGTAATTACGACCCAATCTGTACCATTGCCGAAAAATCCCGTAACTTTTCGGGCGATTTTCAAAAATTTATTTCTCTTAGTAGGAAATTCAAAAAGACATCAAATTATAAATCACGGTGAAGCTACAGATGTATAATTTATTCCTGTAAAATTTTAGATAAAAAAAAAACTTCATTTACTATTTTTAAAACGCCATTGAAGCTTTGCGCCCGTAAATTCTAGAAACCGGGCTGAAGAAGCTATTCTTTGAGTTTCCGGTGTTTTTGAGTTCGTAAAGGGTAACCCTGATCTAACCCCATAAAAAATCAAATTTTAAACCCATTGGAACCCTCAAAAACACCAAAATCAGACCACAACATCAACCTATAACCATTTGAACGAAAAACCCTAACTACCAACTTCAAAGATTTGAGTTTTCGTTGTTTACACGAAATCGAAACTTCACTTTGTGATTTGGCTTCTTCTTCTTGGTATGGGGACTTGGCTGAGCTCTCTACTTTCTATTGCTGAAAAATCCTATGGGCAGCCAAAAATGAAGAGTTCTAGGTATTCTGTATTATTTGGTGCATGCTTATGTCCACTGGTTAATTATTTGGATCAGGCTTTCTTGGCTTAATCTCCAAGAAATTCCAAAGAATTCCGAGCATGGCCATGTGGCACCTCCCTAGCCATAAGGGTCATATTTTTACTTTTCAAAAGGTATAAATTACCTATTTTGGCCCGAAACACCCTTTTGTCCAATGGTTAAAAGCATGTACACTAATTATTAGCTTATTTTCTTTTCAGAAAATTCTAGATATTTCAAGATAATTTTAGGGGGAGGTGGTGCCTCCTGGGCCCCACACAATCTGATCCCTTGCCTTTTTATCTACTTTATCCACTTTATCTAGTCCACCTTTTATCCATTGGTCCTTGTCGTGCACCGCCAGTTAAAAGGATGCTCCTTTTTCACTTTTCTTCAACTTATCAGATATTTTCCCCTAATTGGGCATACATATGTGGCGCCATCTTACTCTCCTATATGGTCCCACATTTGTCTCATTAATCCAAACAGAAGCCCCTAATTGATCCTCATCGGTCCCTTTTTACCGGTTAACCTCCTGTGGGACCCGTTCTTTATGTTTGGGCCTGAGTACAAATAAAATCATCTGATTTTCATTCTCTTTCCTCATGTGGTCGAAATTACATCCTTAAGGGGTAAGGATTTGACTTTTCTACCCTTACTTTTCCTCTTTTACCCCTGTGGTGACATGTGTCCCTATATAATAATTAGACTGACTTTGCCCTTTCAACATGTGATCTTTGAACTGTCTCTTCATCTTTCTATTTCCTCCAAAAACGCAAGGGACCCTCTATTGGAAATTATGCCCTAGGGGCAAGTCATTGTACTTTAAACGTTTATGTTATTTAAAGTATTCTCCTTTAGTTATCATTTCATTTGCATGTTTATAGTGATAACTGTATCCATGGGTATATCTTATAGATTATCTTAAATGTCCCTGATCGGTCATCTACGCGGGAGGGAAGATGAGATAAGACCAGTATGACTTTGATGAGGTATAGAGATACGAATCAAAGTCATGGGCACTTGTAAGAGTACAAGGTGCTGGACCGACCCACTATGAAAAAGCTGCATGGTTTTAGTCATAAGCTTATCTCATGTATAACCGCGTCACAACGCCCTTTGACCTGAGATCATCATGGATTCCTACATGAAGAGTTGCTGATCTTTGACCTAGTCAAAAGTCACCTTTGACCGGGCGATGATAAAGGCTATGATTGATATCAGTGGTTTTCATGTTGAGGTATGTGAATGGTCAAGATGGAATTTGTCCCTCCTATTTGTAGAGAGATAATACTAAACCCCTCGATGGTGAGTCTGAGAAATGTATGGCCATACTACGAAGGAAAGGAGTTTCCATTATTATTAGACTACTCAAGAATCGAGAAAGTAATGGTCAAGAACAGGAAGTTGACATTATCGATGCCTCATCCTTGACCAAATTATCGCGTGACAAAAGGGATGTGACATGGTTGTACCATAGGTTGTATCGTATCATCGATCCCCGTATGAATTGGGTTAATGCCATGAAGTTTGAAATGCAGTGGAATGGTGTTTCTGAACGGACGAATCGAACTTTATTAGATATGGTTCGATCTATGATGAGTCAAACAGATCTTCCACCTTCTTTTGGGGGCCATGCCCTAGAAACAGCTGTGTTCACACTAAGTTGTGTTCCCAGTTGAAAAGACACCATATGAGCTATGGACTGGGAAGAAACCCAGTTTATCATTTCTTAAAATTTGGGGATGGGAGGTTTATGTTAAACAACAAGCCTTTGATAAATTATCATCCTGATCCTCAAAATGCCTTTTTATGGGGTATCCTAAGGAAACTAAAGGATATTATGTCTACAATCTTACCGATCACAAAGTGTTTGTTATTTGGAATGGTATCTTTATGGAAAAAGAGTTTATCTCTGAAAGAACCAGTAGGAGTAAGGTGAACCTCGAAGAAGTTTAAGAGTCACAAGACAATGTAGAACCACAGATGGAAAACAGAGAAGACTCACAAGAAGTTGTTGAGCCTACTCAAGAACACAAGGCCCACGAAGGTCCAATAGATCATGGTTATAGCCTTAGAGATATAGATTTCTGATTACTGGAAGTCATGATGTTTTGCTCATTGAGCAGAATAAGCCAACTACCTATCAAGAGGCCGTGGTGAGAGCAAACTCCGAAAGATGGCTTAATGTCATGAAGTCTGAAATGCAATCCATGTACGACAATCAAGTATGGACCTTAGTCAATCCAGCTGAGGTGTAAAAACCATTGGGTGCAAGTGGATTTTCAAAGAGAAAACGACATGGATGGCAAAGTAAATATCTTCAAGGCATGACTGGTTGCAAAAAGGATTCACTCAAACTTATGGTGTGGACTATGATGAAACCTTTTCCCCAGTTGCAATGGCCAAATCAATCAGAATCCTTCTTGCCATTGCATCATATTATGACTATAAAATATGGCAGATGGACATCAAAACAGCCTTCCTTAACAGAAAGCTCCTTGAGGATGTGTACATGACACAACTTGAGGATTTTGCGCGTCCAGAGGACTTTGGTAAAGTTTACAAGCTTCAAAGATCCATTTATGGATTGAAGCAAGCATCTCGAAGCTGGAATCATCGTTTTAATGAAGTAGTCAAAGAGTTTGGATTTATTCAAAACATCGATGAACCTTGTGTTTACAAAAAGGTTAGTGGGAGCACAATTGTATTTCTAGTACTTTATGTTGATGACATCCTAATTATTGGGAATGACATTCCTACCTTGCAAAGTGTCAAATCTTAGTTGAGAAAGTCTTTCTCAATGAAAGATTTAGGTGAAGCCACTTGTATCCTAGGGATCAGGATCTATAGAGATAGATCCAAGAGGCTGAAAGGCCTAAGTCAGAGCACATACATAGACAAGATACTGTATAGGTTCAGTATGCAGGATTCTAAAAGGGGTTATAGGCCCATGTCTCATGGCATTCATCTCAGTAAGGATTGTTAGATATGATTAGTTTTGATGACGTCTTATATAGATGCCATTATTAAAAGCAAAAAGATTGAATAATATAGTTATCTTCTACATTGACTAACTGCTGTATTTAATGTAGATTAGTCCAAGTTGAATTATAGAGATTAATCAAGAAGGAGATATTGAAGTTGCAGAGAATGATGAGTCCAAGCTAAGTTACGAAGAATGATCAAGATGGGAGATGGAATAAGGAAGAACTTGATGAATGGAATGAGAATATCATTATACAAGTTCCAAGATTGATTCTAGAAGTCTCCACGATCAAATGGAAGTTGGAATGACTCAATTCGAAGTTAAAATAAGCAAAAGGGAGCTTCAGGATTATATAACTCAAGTCATGAACTCATAACTCGAGTTAATAAAGTTGCTACAGTGATTTCCTTCTTCTAGAATGAGTTAACTTGAGTTATGATATGATTAACTCGAGTGAAAAAGTGTTCTTGCCGTCTCTAGACAGATGTAACTCGAGTTATCACTTAATAACTCGAGTCAGCAATTTTTTTTCAGCACCTCTGTTATACTCTGTTTCACATTTCAGCTGGCGAGGTTTGGTATTTCAATGATATCTCCCAAACTAGAGATTGGATTGAGTTGAAACCAGTGGCATATGAAACTAGACTCCTAATGAGTCAGTTGGATATAAAATTCAAGCCCAAAGGAGTTCAGATCAAGGAGCTATGAATTGTGGAAGTTGACACTACAATTCATGCCACAGTGCAGACATAGCTTTGGTATTTTGAGTGTCTATCACAATCTACAAATCCAATTGAGCTGAAATCAGTGGCATATGAAAGAAGACTCAAAATTTTTTCCATCAAGATTTTAACCATCCAAAATGAAGTTCAGACGAGGGAGATATGGCCTTTAAAACTTATGGTCAGTTCAAGATGATTCAAAAACGCTCAACATACAATGAGTTTGGAATGAGTTGTTAACTAGGCTTGGATAAGTCAAGTTAGGACTGGAAACTTGATTTACTGTCAATCAGAGAGGCAAACAGAGAAGAATGAATATTGAGAAGAGATTTTAACTCGAGTGAACAAGTAGCAACTCAAATCAACAAAGTAGTAGGCACTTTGTTCCACAACGTCTCCGAGAATTCTGAACTTATTGTTATCAATTGATTACTACTTGCTATGCTTCTCAATTTTATTAATAATCTTTATGAGAAAGTTTCAGTTGATCAAAAGCTCGGATTGAGGATCAATGACGATGCTAGCAAGCATAAGTGAGCCACTGTCAGATGAACTGGTTTAACTCGAGTCAAGGTAGGATAACTCGAGTCATCATTCAAACAGAAAGCAACCAGAAGTTTGAAACAAAGGCACAACTCGAGTCACATACGACAACTCGAGTTAAAATCCAAACAGAGAGCACCTGGCACTTAGAACAACTCGAGTCATGTGGAATAACTTGAGTCAACATCCCTGCATCAGAAAATCACCGTGTTTAAAATCTTGGATTTTCATCAAGAACATCCAAATGAATTCCAAAAGAACTTATACTACTTCTTAACATCATTTATATCATTTGTGTATAAGTTTCAGGTGATTAAAGTTTGAGATAACATCAAACTTGAAAGAAATCAAAATATGTCAAAAGCATGAAGATGAAGGTTACTGCAGATTTTCAGAAATGGGAGAGAAGATCGAATTCAACAAGGAACTTGAAGAAATGAAGTTGAATGCTCAATTGTAATGTTCTCCAATGGATTCAAATGTTCAAACTATGAAATGCTCCAACGAACAGAAGCTTCAACAAACAAAATTCAAATTATCCAAACTGTAATATTTTCCAACAGTCATATACGCTCACAACGGTCATATTCAAAAATGGAAGAATTTCTCAATGATCTTCACTGATTATAAATGGACAACCATTCAAAATGGAGACAATGACGAGAAGAGTTTGAAAGTGGAGCTAAATCACCAAGAGGGGGGTGAATTTGAGATTTTTAAAACTTTTGAACTTTGCTCTGTTTTGAACAATAAAAACAGAGTTGAACAGAGTAGAAAAGAGAAGAGCAAGACACAAGAATTTATACTGGTTCGGTCCAACCTCTTGACCTACGTCCAGTCCCCAGACTCTCTGGGATTTTTCACTATCACAATTGATTACACACTATGTACTTAAGAGTAAATCTCTCACTAGAACTTACTCCCCCTTATAAGTTGCAATCAGTGAACCCAATCACCAAGTCCCCTAACTTGTGATTCTTTACAATAAATTATTACCAATCAAATAACTCTCTCTAAGAGTAGATAAGAATAAACACTGAAGCTTAATGTATCAAAGGATACTTTTACAAGTGAAAACTGAAAGTAGTTGAAGAACTTTGAACGCAATTCATTTTCAGCAGATGTGTTTTTTGAGAAGACTTGAATGTAGCTCTATTTATACCAAGAGAGCATTAAATGACCGTTATAATCTTCATTATAACCGTTGCCTTCATTAGACAAGGTTTTGGTTAAGCTTTGGTCTTCTTCTCTCTCTAATCTTCACTTAATCCAACTGTGCAGAAGTTCAGAGCTGACTTCTTGCAAATTAATCCATTGGAGTAGCATACATTGGAAGTGGAAAGTAGAAATTAATCCTTTGTTAATGTGTGCAGACGGATTACCCAAAAGAATGCAAATTTTTGGGTTTTGCATTTAATGTTCTGACGTCACTTTTTGCTTTAGCTTTTAACCTTCAATGAACATCTTCTAAATCATCTGAACATCTCTAACAAAGTGGTTAAACATAGCTAGGAATATAGAAGAATGATAATAGGAACTATTAAGATCAAACAAGAAAGTTTCACAAATTCGTTAGATTCGAATTTCAAACTCTGACGTAAACTCGAGTTTTTTCTTCTGAACTCGATTTTTCAACTGTGCACTTAAGGCAAAACTCGAGTTTCAATATCAAGACTCGTGCTTCCTCCATCCAAAGAGGAAAGTCGTGATTTGAGCTTTGGATACATTTTTGAATGAAACTCAAAACTAGAGTTTCCAAAACTAAACTCGAGTTTTGGACTTTTAATGAGAAGTATGTGTTTCAGTCAAAACATCAAAACTGGAGTTTTCATTCAAAAGTGGAGTTTTCAAAACATTGAAAAAGCTCAAAGCTCTCGGCTTGGCCAAAACTCGAGTTTCCAAAACAAAACTCGAGTTTTCATTTAAGTATGAAAACATTGAGAAATTTGAGCCAGTCAAAACTTGAGTTTTCAAAACCGAGTAAAACTTGAAAACTCTCCAAGTAAAAACTTGAGTTTTCTCATAACTTAGAGAAAACTTAGAAAAACTCATGGCAAAGTGAAATCCTGGAGTTTTATGTCAAAACTGAGTTTGCACATGTTCAAAATGTTAGAGACTCTCTGTATGGCCAAAAATTGAGTTTCCAAATCAAGACTCAAGTTTTGTCTTCATCAGGAAATAATAAGAAGTCTCTGTGTAATGTAAAACTCGAGTTTTTCAGTCAAAACTCGATTTTGTCTTGAAGTGAAAAACTGAGTGCTCTCTGTAAGTCCAAAACTCGAGTTTTCAAATGAAAACTTGAGTTTTGCTTTGTTCATTGAAATTGAGCTACTCTGTCAAAGCCAAAACTCGGGTTTTGAAACCAAAACTCAAATTTTCCTTTGACAAGTAAGTTTTTCAACTTACCAAAGACAAACTGCAACTTGAGTTTACAATTGTCGTTATCATCAAAACACATAGAGAACTAACAGAGCTTGTTTTGTCGAAATGTTGATATTCTGAATCCAACATCTATCTCATTCGCTCTCTGTTCTCAATGCTTATATAGTTCAACATAGAGAGTGAAATGATTTGTATTGTACTTCAGTGTTTATTGATGAGCACAAATATTGCCATGTTTTCCCTATATTTCATGACTAAATTGTATGGTAAATATAAGCTTAACTGCAAACAATCCAAGCAAAAAGACATATATTCATGATATAGGGAACTGAAGGATAGAAACCATTTACATCCCAAATAGGTGCTAAGAAAGGAGTAATTTACATGGTTTTTAAGAGAGAACGTATAGCAGGGCCGATACGATGCTATAGCATTCTGACATTAACTCGAAATGCAATACAAAGCATCACGAAAGCTATAGCAAAGTAGAGGACGCAATGCTATGCGGCATATTTTTTGACCTTTTTATCTAGGTGATTTCAGGAATAAAAGAGAAGGGCGAGAATTATAGGTAAATTGCTGACATAACGGAATAGAAGATGCAGAGGATCGAAACTAAAATATTTGAAGAATCCCGTAGGATCAGCAGAATCAATCTACTCGGATCGAGAGATACGATAGATCTCGATAGATTAGGAAAAGCCCAACTCATTGGAACTTGCGCCACAAGAAAGGCTGATTATAAAAGGAAACAACAAGACAACCCTAAGGGAGAGTCGCACTGAGCCAGAACGAGATTTAACATTCGGCAGACTCAAGAGAAGAGTGAGAGATTTCATAAGGCACGAGATTTCCAGGACAACCCAACATCCTTCCTTGCAATACGACAGAGAGAAGAAGACGTGGAGTGGTGATGTGACAGGGCTTCGTCCACGCCGTCGGAACTTCATCAAGCTTTATGTTTTTCCCTTTTATTTTAGTATTTAGATCATGGGTCATTCTGTTACGATCAGTTTTGTGTTTCCTTCGTCAGTCATGAACTGATTTCTTAAGACTGAACGAGGATGATTTCTTAAGTGTTAAATGAACCCAGTTGCAAGTTCTTAATTTAATAGATTTGGTTTGCTTATCAGTGCATTAATTACTAGTCGATTAGCGGAAGCTAAGGGCTAGATTTGTGGTCTCGGCTTACTGGCAAGGAGTCGGGGTTAGACCTCTGAGAAATAGTGTTTGCTAGGCAGCCCATGCACGGCTTGACCTATTATTGTAGGCTTCAGGAATGAGTCTACCTCTCATAACCATGACACCCTGTGTGTAAAGCATATCTAACTAGAAAGTTGCCATAGGAATATGGAAGGAGTATAGTTAGTATCATATGTATCGGACGCGGAAGCTTTGGTAGATTATAGTGGTGGGTTAACCAGATAGCGTTGCAGTTAGTAGCTATGCTGTAGCATTGTGGAAGCTGTGCAGTATAGATGCTATAGCATTGGATAGAACAACTGGGGGATTGAAATGCTTAAGGATGATTCTGAGTTTAGTCTAACTGTTTACTGATATCTTCTCAAAACTAAATCACTCTGTTTATTTCTGTTATTAGCATAAGTTCAAAAACCTCTCAACACAACTATATTTACTTTCTGTTTGCGCAACTATCATAGCAATCGAGCATCGTTTCTTGGTATCTCAGCCTCTATGGGACGATACTCCACTTACAGTTTATAACTTGTTCGACTAGTTCACTTGCCATCAGGGAAATCGACCAACATTTATTCATTTACTTCTGAGAGAGAAGATTTATCTGTAAACATGTATCTGATAGTTACTCAAGATTGGGTGATCTTGAGAGGGAAACACATTGTATTGATTACAACTTGTAAGGGGAGTGAATCCTAGGAAGAAGATTACTTCGAGTACAGACTGTGTAATCAAGCGGGTGTATTGATTACAGTTTGTAAGGGGGAGTGAATCCTAGTGAGAGGATTACTTCGAGTACAGAATGTTGGAAATTATGCCCTAGGGGCAATTCATTGTACTTTGGATATTTAAGTTATTTAAAGTATTCTCTTTAGTTATCATTTTCGTTTGCATGTTCGTATTGATAAGCGCATCCCCGGATACATCTTATAGATTATCCTAAATGTCCTCGATCGGTCATCTACGGGAGCGAAGATGAGTTAAGTCGATATGACTTTGATGAGGTATGGAGATACGAATCAAAGTCATGGGCACTTGTAAGAGTACAAGGTCTTTGGACCAGGCCACTATGAGAAAGCTGCAAGGATCTAGTCATAAGCTTATCTCATGTATAACCGCGTCACGACGCCCTATGACTGAGATCATCATGGATTCCTACATGATGAATCAGCAGTCTTTGACCTAGTCAAAAGTCACCTTTGGACCTAGGGTGATGATAAAGGCAGGATCGGGATCGGTGGTTTTCATGCGGAGGGATGTGAATGGTCAAGATGGAATTTGTCCCTCACATTTGTAGAGAGATAATACTGGGCCCCTCGATGAGTGAGTCTAAGAAATTTATGGCCATACTCTGATGGAAAGGAGTTTCATTTCACTTATTAGACTACTCGAGAATCGAGAAAGTAATGGTCAAGAAAAGGAAGTTGACATTATCCATGCCTCATCCTTGACCAAATTATCGCGTGACAAAAGGGACGTGACATGGTTGTACGATAGGTTGTATCGTGTCATCGATCCCCATGTGAATTGGGTAGTTGCAATGTCTTGCTAGAGGCCACTTGTGATTTGTGGGCGATACGGTGTTGGCCCATTTTGCCAATCTCATATGGGCTGCGGGGGTCGCACACAAGAATAACTCAACACGACGAATGTGTCAGATTCATTGAATCTTAGATACGTCTAAGATTTAATGAATACTAAATTTAAGCTAGGATATATATATATATATATTAAATTCGAAATTAATATATGTTAATATTATTAATAGAGATTATAATATTAATATATTTGTTTTGTATTTAATTTATTTGATAAATTAAATATCTAAAACAAATACGATATTGTATCTCATTTAATTTTCGAATAAAGATATCATATATCCGTTTACTATTAAATTGAGATATGGTATCTTAAATTTAAATTGAATAGATAGATATTATTTTCTCAGATTTAATTTATAGAGATAAATTAAATCGAAGGCTTTTAATTTGGATTAAATAAATGGATTTGATTAGATCTATTAGATGGATTTAATTAATACATTTATTTTAATTCGATTCCAAATTCGAATTTCAAATCGGCTTTAATGAGGATTAAATACGTTACATCGATTTGATTGATGTAATTAATGTATTTTAATTCATATTTGAAATTTGAATTTCAAAATTAATGAGGATTAATTTTATATAATGCGCCGAACGGGTTTAGAAAACTCACGGGACATTTTGTCGAGCGCATTTAGAGAGCGCGAGAAAAACCCTAGAGTGGAAAATTAAGAGAGATGCACAAGAGGCGCTAGACGCTGCCGTAGCCTTGTTCGGGAGTTGTTCGTGTGGATACCGGTGGAGGAAGATGATCCTACGAGTTGTCTTCGATCGATTGAGGAGGTAGCCCCAATTGTTCAACGAAGAACAAGGCGCAAACAAATTCTCCTAAGGTAATTTCGGATTCACTAGCCTAGGTTTAAACGCACCTGAGTGATCCTCGGGACGGGATTCATATGTTTTTAATCCGCGTTGTACGAATCCCAACAGAACATGTAATCAAGTTGAAAGTAGATAGTGAATTGAAAATATCAAGTGGAGCTTGAGAACTGGACGTAGGTCAAGGATTGGGCCGAACCAGTATAAATTACGGTTTGCATATTCTCTTCCCTTATCTTTTACATTTCTAGTATATGCTTATTTGAATATCTAACGCATCGATTTAGAAGCTGCGAAAAGATTATCAAAGTTTTTAATGTTTTATCAGACACCCAATTCACCCCCTTTTGGGTGATAGCCAGGTCTTACATTTGGTATCAGAGCCAGGCTCTTGTTTAAAGGACTTAACCGTCTCAAGAGTTATCAATGGCTGATTTTGGGTGTTGCTTGTTTTCAGAAGGTTTTGATTATACCATTTCACCGTTTTTCAAAGATATTGATTTTTGGTTTTGGAAAGCTAGAATGACTAGTTTTATTAAAGCGTTTGATTTTGATATGTGGAATGTTTTTATAAATGTTTTTTATTTCAAACCGAGAAAGGATTGGACAGAAAATGAAAAGAAAATATTGTCGTTGAACATTAGAGCAATGAAAATCCTATACAGTGCTTTAACTAAAAATGATTTTGAGAAAATTTTTCTAGTGCTAAAGAAATCTAGGATACTCTTGATTCTATATATGCTTGTAACAAATATGTTGAAGTTGAAAGTGTTGACAGTTCATTTGAAATGATAAGTTGCATATCCATTGATGAACAATTGAAAGTAGAGAATGAAGAAGGTGAGATTAAAAAATGCTTCCATGATTCAGTCAACACAGAGGAACAAGAGAAAGATGATTCACGTGAAGAGTTCATCATGCATCACTATGATAGATCACGATCTGGAACTCAAAATGCTGTTATGGTAAAAAGTTCCAACTTTTCTTGTGTAGTTAAGAAAAATGATTTTGAACAATTGCATAAAATTGTTTTTCAACCAATCATTGATTCTATTTTGAAAAGCAAAAATATTTTCAATAATAATGCTGGAAAGTTTATTGGGAAGAAAGAATATCCAAATGAGATGTATTTGAATTTTCACTCTGACGACCGACACAATACTTGCATAAGATCTCATAATGCACATCGTTCATACAGTTTGCAATTATTGTGGTAAATCTGGTCATATTTCCATACATGTTATATTAGGAGAAATTCTAATGTGAGAAATAAATTTATTTGGGTTTCAAAAGGACAAGCAAGTTCCAATACTACGGCCAAGGACCCAAGTATAAGTGGGTACCAAAATGTCCATCTACTACTCTATATGTGTAGGATGATTTGAAGATCAATGGACATAAGGGTACGATGAAGAAGTCAAGAGTTTCTCATGCACCAATGAAAAGGAGCATATCACCTATATCAAATATGAGAACTCTCAGGACACCAATTGCTAGAACTACAAGGTCAAAACATCAAAAGAAGCAATGGATACAAGTAAGAGGAGTATGTTCCACCTCAAGAACAAACTACCATAGAATACCGTTCAACTATCTTGAGGAGAATAAGAAAAGAAGGATCTCTCATGTATCAAACAAAAGACTCTGGAAGTCTATATCCTTTGAGAGAGCTTTGCCAACACCCGTAAGAAAATATATAAAGAATCAGTGGGTGAGTAAAGTCGATCCTCCAAGTACTTAAGGCAAAGGTATACTTATCAACTCGATTCATGAATTGTACTTCATTCTTCCAAATGGTTCTTCGCGATAGCAGCTTTTTAAAATCTGATATGACTCGAGTCATTTTGTATTTAACTCGAGTCATGCGAGACATAGAAAGCTCAACTGGTTTAATTTACTGATATGACTCGAGTCACCCCATATAACTCAAGTCATCCTATTTAAAAATCCCTCTTTGTCTGAAAGTATTGCAACTATGACTTGAGTTAAGTTGGTATAACTCGAGTTGTCTTATTTAAAATTCCTCTCTGTTTATGGAAATGCATACAAATGTTTTGAAAACATATCCATACTTTAATTGCATTCAAATGATGTTTCAAAATTGGAAGTTCATAAAGCATACTGAATGTTGGATATGCTTCAAATTTATCTAGTTGAGTTTTCCCTATCATTCACATATTGATCTTTGATATTCAATATGATGCTTGAACTTCTCATTCTTTATTCTCAATCAAGTTGATTATCTATATGAGTTTCAAACTTAACTCCAGAAAAGAATTCAATTTGTGAAAATCTTATGCTTATTGGATAAATCCTTATTGGCCAAGTTATTCCAAGCATTATGAATGTTCATTAATGCATTAAATGTTAGTGCATTAACCATTATAGTGGAATAACTTACTAGCATAATATTATAGAACTCTAGTCATTTGGACTAATGAGTATGTGCTTCATCATTCAAGAATCCTAGTATTCACTTTGTTGCTCAAATACATCAGCATTTGTTTCCATCCATATTTTGAGTAACTATAGTTGTATATTCAAATTCTTTCCTTGACCATTCATACATTTCTAAATTTAATTCTAAGAGGCAAGATTATCACTTGGACAATAGCAAAGTCATTGTGCTCATATATTTCTGTTGTACTAAGCATGTTTTGATAATGCTCTACCTTCATGACTTTTGCTTTTGAGAAAATTCTTCAACATGTTAACGGCAATGTTCAACATGTTCTCTAAATCTAAAGCATATTGATATATTCATTAAACCTATTGACTTCCATCATATTTAGTGTGTGCATTGTTTTTCAAACATGCTTCAAAAATGAATCTTTCATTCACCAAAATTCTGATTTCATAATGCATTATCATGGTTTGAAAAAACATTTGAGATTTGAAATATTTTGCATATTCCATCATCATTCTTGGAAAATCTAATCTCATTCATAAACTGTGAGTTGATAAGATTTTCTATGCTCTTTGATCAAACTTACATGTATTTTATCAATGACATCTTTTCTGCATAAAGTGTATTTACAAATGGTCATTGAGAAATAACATTATTGACATGATTTAATTATTACCCTTTTGATTCATTGGCCTGAACTTATTTGAATGGATAAAATTTATGCTTTTGATCTTTGGTTGTTTTACTCTTTGCTCAAATCTCATATGATTTAATTATATAAGAATGAGCTTAAGAGTTGCTACGTTTGATCTTGTGTGGACCCAAGAAACATTGTGTACCAAAGAGCATATATGTAACATCCCAAATTTTGGGATTTTGAAGTTTGAATAATATATGGAGTTTAATTATAAATTTTTGGTTCAAAATAATTATGAGAATAATTATTTGGAAATTTAGGCATGTTTTTCCTTACATTTATTAAAGGAAAAGATTATGGAATTAATATTTATTGGCCTAGAAGAATTAATTGGGAAAGGAAAATCCTCATATGGAGTAGAGGATTAATTTATTTTCCATAATTGCAATTAAAGAATAATAGCCCATGAATAAGATAAGACCCAACTCATTATGCCATTTATTTAAATACCCTAAACCATTTGATTGCCCCAGCCCACGTAAACTATACAGCCCATAAACCTATTAGAACACCCAACCTATTATCCTCTAATAAACAACAAAACTCAAAAGTGGAAAAATTAAAGTCAACAAAGAGAGAAGGCTGACAACAAAATCTATTAACCTTACTTCTTCAGCGTGATTATCTCTGTTTCTGAACACGCAAGGCCAGTGGCACCATGCTTTCTTCAGACCTTTAGGTCCTTTTGTAAGAGTTGTTACTGGATCTTCATTCATTCACTCTGTTCAGCAAGTGAAACTGAAAGCAAGAGAGAGAGAAATGAGAAAGTGAGAAAGAGAAAAGAGAGCCACGGCTGGTGAAAAGCAAAGGAGTGATCGTGAAGCTTGAGGAATCAACTAAGGTGAGTTCCTTAAGCCTTTTCCTTCTTATTTTCAAGATTTTAGTTTCTTGCTAGCTATCGGTTAGAAGGAAAAACATAGAGAATATAAACAAAGCTCTCATTTTGGACCGAGAAAAATAGAGAATCTTATGTGCTTCTGTTTCATAGTCAAACGTTTGAATTTTTACATGAAATTCTTACAATAGATAGTAGACTCAATAAGGTTTAAAACAAACAAAAGAACAGCCAAAATGGACATGTAGTTTGAGAGTTATGATTTTTCAAAATTTGACAGCAAAACTGGAAAACTGTCATTTTCCAGAAATGAACAGTGATTTTCATGAGGAGTTTTGAAATAGTAAATGACCGAATTTTGGCATGAGATTTTCCAAAAATAAGGTGGACACAACAAGTTTTAATTTGATAGGTCACACGACTTATTCGAAGTTGTATCTAGAGTGATATGAATTTTTGAAATTTACCTATTAAATCTGGAGTTTTCCTGGACTGTATGTTAGAATATATATATATGGTGCTGAATGAGTTTAAATGTATGGAAAACTTGGTATTATCTCAGATTCTGACACCCCTAGCTATCTCAGATTTTGACACTCTATCTCGGATCCCAACACCTTATCTCGGATTTGACACCCTATCTCGGATTACGACACACTAACACTATCTCAGCCACACTATCTCAGCAACCCTATCTCAGCCACACTATCTCAGCAACCCTATCTCAACAACACTATCTCATCAACCCTATCTCAACAACACTATCTCAGCCACACTATCTCAGCAACCTTATCTCAGCAACACTATCCCAGCAACCTTATCGCATCAACACTATCCCAGCAACCTTATCTCAGCAACACTATCCTACTAAGGATTCAAGGTTGAGGTGGGTAACTATTATCTTATTAGCTTGTATGTATGTATTATATGTATGACTGATCATGTTGCTAGATAATTTTTCATGTGTGTATCCTAGCTATGGATTGAGGCTGCGTGTCTCATAGTGCTGCGTGTCCTAAAGGGCTACGGTCCTTGGCCATTAACTGCGGTTACGGTGCGACTTATTTGTTGTGAATTACTCTATGCTGATACATGTGTTATACTGTCTTTTACATTTCATATTCGCATATAAGATTAATTGTTACCCCTGGGGTTCATTCATTTGAACTCCAGACCGCATGGAAGAAACAGGTAGTGGTTCGGGTTCAAGAGGAAAGACGCAGCTTTAAGGGATACAGCAGAAGGGATATTTTGTTATAATTGAGTAGTTGGATTGTAATTAACGTTTATCACTTGTCTATTTTGGATTATTGTATTAATATCCTACTATGGGATGGATTCGAATCGTGAGAACTTTATCCTCATGTTTTCAAACTAGGTTATTTTAAGAAAGTTTTTATTCCACAATTAAGTCGTCCAAATCATTTCGATGCCTGTGCGCTACAACTTTGATAAATATAGGCATATTAAGACAGGGTGTCACAATATATGTATAATTTTTCATTAGTTGACCAAAATGTTCTGTCATGACTCCAGTCATCATATTTGAAATACCTTTCTATTTGAAATATTTGAACTATGACTCCAGTTATCAGTATATGACTCCAATCAAGTATATCAACTTTTGACAACTTCATTCTTCATAATCTGCAATTCATTGATTATGCCTTGCATACTTCATACTATTGCTAGACTAACTTGCTTTCATTCATTCCATTTTAGTTCATGAAGTTTAGATCAAGCAAACTCATTTTTAAAATGATCCTTATGCTTTAAAATCTTTTATCTTCATAAAAGCATAAGTCATTTCTTCATACCATTTCAAATCCACCCAAGTGAACTTCAAAGTACTTAATTATGTGATATCATGTTGTGTCTATTGGAGCAAGGATAACTCCAAAAGTCATAACATTTGGTGTCACATTATTATTTTGTATCATTAAAGGGTGCTTCTCAATTTATAGTCATGCATTCATTAGCGAGAGCTTTACATTCACATGTGTTTTATATATTTTCAAAGCTCATCTCTATTATTTGAAAGAAAACCCTTTTAAAAATACTCATCTATGTTCATTATCTTCTATTAGTTTTGATGATGAATTAATTTCATATTTGAAAATATCTTATATTTTCCTTTCATTATCATTATTTGAAAATATCATTTAAAAATATCTGGTTGTACTAATAATTTCTCTTGCAAGAAAGTTTTACAAATGTGACGGAGAACTCGGTCGTGCAAAGAACTTTCCTTAATGTATTGTATGAAGAAAAGGCAAAGGAAGGAAGCTGAGTACTGATCTTATTCATTCAGATGACATAATCCTCAAGAAGCCAAGTATTTTCATCTTATTCGCCTCATACAAGATATTCATGATCCTTCAATTGAACATACTTTAGAGGAACTCCTTCAACAAGAAAGCAAGCAAACGAACTTTATCGATCATTCACCAATTTGAAGAACCTACATGAGCATTTCTAATCTCTATGTTTTATATTTAGTAGAAATTATGCACATGTTTGGTGTCTATATGTTTTGATTGTGAAAGATGTCTTGAAAACCTCTCCAAATTCTCTTAAATTTGTTTTCATAAAAACATTCCAAATTGCATCATATTTAGAATGAAAGCAATTTCAAATTGGGGGAGAGAAGATCAATTCCTTGAATCATTCTAATTTGGCTTCATATTTGTCTCTCTAAGCATTTCTTCTTTACTTCAACTTTTTGCTAATGACAAATAAGGCGGAGAGAATGACAAGAAAAATATGTTGCATCTAATATACTTTCATATTCATACATATTTCTCTTAAATTATTTGCCATCATCAAAAAGGGGAGCATGTTAGATATGATTAGTTTTGATGATGTCTTATATAGATGTCATTATTAAAAGCAAAAAGATTGAGTAATTTAATTATCTCCTACATTGACTAACTATTATATTTAATGTAGATTAATCCAAGTTGAATTGTAGAGATTGATCAAGAAGGAGATATTGAAGTTGCGAGAGAATGATGAGTCCAAGCTAAGTTACGAAGAATGATCAAGATGGGAGATGGAAGAAGGAAGAACTTGATGAAAGGAATGATAATATCATTATACAAGTTCCAAGATTGATTCTAGAAGTCTCCACGATCAAATGGAAGTTGGAATGGCTCAATTCAGAGTTAAAATAAGCAAAAGGGAGCTTCTGGATGTTATAACTCGAGTCATGAACTCACAACTCGAGTTAATAAAGTTGCTACAGTGTTTTCCCTCTTCTAGAATGAGTTAACTCAAGTTATGATATGATTAACTCAAGTAAAAAAGTGTTCTTGGTGTCTTTGGACAGATGTAACTTGAGTTATCACTTAATAACTCGAGTCAACAGTTTTTTTTCAGCACCTTTGTTATACTTTGTTTCACATTTTAGCTAGCGAGGTCTGGTATTTCGATGATATCTCCCAAACCAGAGATTGGATTGAGGTGAAACCAGTGGCATATGAAACTAGACTCCTAATACATCAGTTGGATATAAAATTCAAGCCCAGAAGGAGTTCAAATCAAGAAGCTATAAATTATGGAAGTTGACACTACAATTCACACCACAATACAAACATAGCTTTGGTATTTTGAGTGTATATCACAATCTACAAATCCAATTGAACTGAAATCAGTGGCATATGAAAGAAGACCCAAAATTATTTCCATCAAGATTTTAATCATCCAAAAAAGAGTTCAGACCTGGGAGATATGGCCTTTGAAACTTCGGTCAGTTCAAGATGGTTCAAAAACGCTCAACATACAATGAGTTTGGAATGAGTTGTTAACTAGGCTTGGATAACTCAAGTTAGGACTGGAAACTTAAGTTAACGTCAATCAGAGAGGCAGACAAAGAAGAATGAATATTGAGAAGAGATTTTAACTCCAGCGAACAAGTAGCAACTCAAATCAACAAAGTAGCAGAGCACTGTTCCACAACATCTCCGAGAATTCTGAACTTATTGTTATCAATTGATTACTACTTGCTATGCTTCTCAATGTTATTAATAATATTTATGAGCAAGTTTCAATTGATCAAAAGCTCGGATTGAGGATAATGACGATGCTAGCAAGCATAAGTGAGCCACCGTCAAATGATAGACTAGTTTAACTCGAGTCAAGGCATGATAACTTGAGTCACCATTCGCAATGTAAAGCAACCAAGTTTAAAACAAAGGCACAACTCGAGTCACATATGACAACTCGAGTTAAAATCCAAACAGAGAGCATCTGGCACTTAAAACAACTCGAGTCATGTGGAATAACTTGAGTCAACATCCCTGCATCAGAAAATCACCGTGTCCGAAATCTTGGATTCTCATCAAGAACATCCAGATTAATTTCAAAAGAACTTATACTACTTCTTAACATCATTTATATCATTTGTGTATAAGTTTCAAGTGATTAAATTTTGAGATAACATCAAACTTGACAGAAATCAAAATCTGTCAAAAGCATGAAGATGAAGGTTGCTGCAGATTTTCAGAAATGGGAGAGAAGATCGAATTCAACATGGAACTTGAAGAAATGAAGTTGAATGCTCAACTGTAATGTTCTCCAATGGATTCAAATGTTCAAACTATGAAATGCTCCAACGGACAAAAGCTTCAATGAACAGAATTCAAATTATCCCAACGGTAATATTTTCAACGATCATATACGCTCACAATGGTCATATTCAAAAATGGAAGAATTGCTCAATGGTCTTCACTGACTATAAAAAGACAACCATTCAAAATGGAGACAACGACGAGAAGAGCTTGTTCTATCGAAATGTTGATATTCTGAATCCAACATCTATCCCATTTGCTCTCTGTTCTCAATGCTTATATAGTTCAACATAAAGAGTGAAATGATTTGTATTGTACTTCATTGTTTATTCATTTACTTCTGAGAGAGAAGATTTATCTGTAAACATCTATCTGAGAGTTACTCAAGATTGGGTGATCTTGAATGGGAAACACATTGTATTGATTACAGCTTGTAAGGGGAGTAAATCTTAGGAAGAGGATTACTTCGAGTACAGAATGTGTAATCAAGCAGGTGTATTGATTACTATTTGTAAGGGGGTGTGAATCCTAGTGAGAGGATTACTTCGAGTACAGAACATGTAATCAAGTTGAAAGCAGATAGTGAATTGAAAATCTCAAGTGGAGCTTGATGGTTGGACGTAGGTCAAGGATTGGGCTGGACCAGTATAAATCACAGTTTGCATATTCTCTTCCCTTATCTTTTACATTTCTAGTATATGCTTATTTGAATATCTAACTGTCGATTTAGAAGCTGCGAAAATATTATCAAAGTTTTTAAAGTTTTATCAGACACCCAATTCACCCCCCTCTTGGGTGATAGCCAGGTCTTACAAGGATCAGTGTCCTAGTACACAAGATCAAAGAGACCGCATGAGTAAGATTCCATATGCTTTTGCCATTGGATCGATCACGTAAGCCATATTATGTACTCGATCGAATGTGTCATTTTCCTTGAGTATGACCAGCAGATATCAATAAGATCCTGGTGAGGGTCACTGGACTGCTATCAAGAATATCCTAAAGTACTTAAGAAGGACTAAGGACTTATTTTTGGTATATGGTGGCTTGGAGGAAGAGCTCTATGTGACTGGTTACATAGATGTGATTTTTCAAACTGACCAAGATGATCTAAGATCGCAATCAGGATATGTATTCCTGTTGAATGGTGGTGCAGTAAGCTGGAAGAGCTCTAAGCAGAGCACTATAGTTGATTCTGCAATAGATTAAACCTAAAAAGTGTTAACCACAGAACGCTTAGTCAGTAAATGATGGTGAAAGAGAAGGAGGTGATTAAATTTTGATACTGGGCGAGGGAATGCCAACACCAGAACCAGCAGACTGAGACAGAAGCTTATCAACCTTATTGGAAAGGATCCAGAGTGTGTTCTGCAAGTTGTTGATTGATGCACCATGGTCGTCCAAATGGCCATTCAAGTTCTCAACTTCTTCCTTCAACTCTTCATGGTTCTCCTGAATCTGAGTGACTTCCTTTACCAATTTCCCAATTTCATATTCCAATTTTACAGATAAGGAATTCTGAGCAGCCATGGATATGTGCAGAGGGTCCAAGCTATCTGAAACAGCTTTTTCAACAATTACCTTTATATGGGCCCCCATGGAGAAAGGAGTAGGATGAAAAGTCAATTCTGGACCAGGCTGAGGTTGCTCAGGTTGACTAGAAACAAGAGCTCTTGGCTTGGAGGCTCTGGATCTAGAAGGTCCTGGAGCCCTAGATTGACCAGACCCTTCTTGGAAGCTTATCTTCATCAAGTTTAGAATGCGTTGCCCGAATTCTTCAGGTTTCTTAGCTACCTCATCTTTCTCCAAATACCAAATTTTCTTATGGAATAGGATGACAGACACCAAACTAGGAAATGGAATTGTGGAGTTTTTCTTTGAATGCATGGCATATTTTTTCATCTCACCAAAAATCCAATGACCAAGGTTATGAGAGACTTTGGCCACAATGGAAGAAAACATTGTATAATCACACTGGGTGAAATGAGTGAAATTTTTGCCCTTCTGTACGAAGTTCCTTAAGTAGATATACCACAAGGCTCGATGTAGAGGTGGCATTGTAATGGGAGGAAAGGTATGGGATCCTACTGGTCCACTTAATGGTTCTCTTGGACGAATAATTTGGAAAATGTTTTCATTGTCATAATGAATTTCAGGAACAAGAGGTGGATTTGGGATTTGCAATAGATCATTCAAGTAGTCAGCTATAATGGCAATTCTCTTTCCTCTCACAATGGTAAAGATTTTCTCCTCAGCTATATGATTATGCTTGTCTAAGAGAGTGTTCATAGACATATTAAAATAGAAGACTATAACTAGATTGGGACTATATGAAGCATGGATGGACAAAAATGATGTATAATCTTTATACTAAGGATAAAGGTCAAGATTGCAGTCAGATTTTAGCTTATCTAGGTCCACAGACACCACACGACAGAAATTTCTAAGAGCATAGTCTTTACTAAATTTCTTTTCATACTCGGATGAGAATAGAATACGACCACAGACAAAATCCACAGGGGGTGATCTATGGGAGCATGGTATATGGAGACAAGAGAAGATATCCAATTTACTTTAATCGTTTAAGCGGGGTCCGGAACTTTGTGAAGCAATACTTGAGTCAAGAGCTATATTTTACTCCGTCTTTAATATAAAATCTAATTGATTAATTTGGATAAATTAAGGAAGTAAGCTATGTTAGTTTTTTTTGGTATACCTTTGAAGTAGACTATTGTACAGAGGCCTTGGATACAGAAGTAGAAGCCTTTGATGCTAAGACATATGGTTGGCTTTGTGAAGTGCCACAAAACTCAAAGGACGCGATAGCAAACTTTTTCTTCGGTTGTTTTGAACCAACAGCAAACACGGCTTCCTTTTGCTTCTGAGTCAGAGCCTCTTTATCAATGGGCTTCTTTGGAGGAATTACTGGAGGTTCCTCAACTTTCAATTTCCTGGACTTCTTTGGTTCCCCTTCTTCGAACGACACTTTTGGGCGATATCGTTTGGGAGCCATCTTCGTTCTCTTAGGACGTTCCAATGATGGAGGTGACGACGATTCAGAGGCCACAAAGTCAAAATCTGAGTTTTTGGATTTGGCGGAGATTTTGGGTTAGACTTAGGAGGCATTGTCAAAGGAGAAGAGAATTAAGGTTAGGGCTTCAGTTTGAGAGAAGAGAGAAAAATGAGTGAGAGAGACAGATGAGGAGTCGTGAGAATGAGAAGTGAAGAGTGAAGCGACGCAGGAAAATCATATAGTTAAATCAATGTTCAACTCAAGGTTAATAGTATTGGCTCGAGGTACCAACTCGAGGTTATACTTACTGACTCGAGGTAACGAAGAATTTGAACTAACCTGGATAGCGAAGATACGTCATTGACTTGAGGTGACACTTACAGACTCGAGCCAAAAACTGCTCTCCATTGTTCAAACTCTCGGGTTGCCATTTGACTCGAGGTTATCTGTTTAGCTCAAGGTAAAAACCTTTCTCAACAAGTCTATCTCTCGGCCTTTACTTAGACTCGAGGTGCACCAGCTAGCTCGAGTCAATTGCTCCCTTTTTCAAATTTTTTGTCTTTGTCTTGAGTGAGCCTCTAGGTGGCTCACTGGTAGGCTTGAGGCATCTTTACTCTGATGACCTTTGTTCATCCTTTATGTAAAAGAGTCTTGCAAAAACATTAGATAGATACCCCAATGCTAAAATTAGTCTTCGTTAATCATCAAAACACAATTAATTCCATTAAATTAACATTACTTACAGTTCATTGGGATTTACCATTCCCAATTCTCTTCGGATGAAATTGAACTGTTCTTTTACCAGAGGCTTTGTGAAGATGTCAGCTAGTTGAAGATGGGTTGGAATGAACATTACTTTGACATCTTTCTTTTGTACATGATCTCTGATGAAATGATGTCTCACATCAATATGCTTGGTTCTTGTATGTTGAACTGGATTATTGGCCAAGCTTATTGTGCTAGTGTTGTCACAGAGGATTGAAATCTCCTTCAAATGAATTCTCAAGTCAGAGAGTTGTTGTTTGAGCCATAGGACTTGAGCATAACAACTTGAGGTAGCAACATATTCAGCTTCAGTGGAGGATACAGCCACAGTGGATTGCTTCTTGCTGAACCATGATACGAGTAAACCTCTGAGAAACTCACAATGTCCACAAGTGGTTTTCTATCAGTCTCGTATCCAGCATGATCAGAGTCTGAATATGCGACCAAGTGCTCAGATTGACCTTTAGGAAATCAGAGACCTAATTCCTTTGTATCTGAAAGATATAAAAAAATTCTGTTAACGTGCTCAGCATGTGATTCTTTAGGAGCGGATTGAAATCCCGCGCACATTCCCATACTGAATTGAATATCAGGCCAACTTGCAGTTAAGTATAGTAATGATCCAATCATTCCTCTATACTTGATTATGTTGAAATCCTTGCCTTTTTCTTCATCGACATCAGAGAGGCAGTTGAGCTCATTAGGGTGTCAGCACCATTACAGTGCTCCATTCCAAACTTCTTGAGCAAATCACGCAGATACTTCATTTGTGAGATGAATATCCCATCCTTTCATTGTTTGATTCACAATCCAAGGAAGTAGTTCAACTCGCCCATCATAGACATCTCGAATTCGCCCTGCATTTCCTTAGAAAATTCCTCACAGAGAGATTCATTAGTAACACCAAAAATTATGTCATCTACGTATATTTGCACAATTAAAATTTCATTAAGCTTATTAGTTTTAATGAAAAGTGTAGTGTTTGATTTTCCTCTAACAAAGCCCTAATCCAAAAGGAATTTACTTAATCGCTCATACCATGCTCTAGGAGCCTGTTTAAGACCATATAAAGCTTTCTTGAGACGATATACATAATATGGATGATGATCATTTTCAAAACCAGGAGGTTGTTCAACAAAAGCTTCCTCTTGAATAAATCCATTTAGAAAAGAACTTTTCACATCCATTTGATAGAGCTTGAATCCTTTGATACAAGCAAAGGCTAGAAGAACCCTTATAGCTTCCAATCTTGCCACTAGAGCATAAGTTTCTTCATAATCAATTCCTTCTTCTTGATTATAGCCTTTAGCAACCAATCTAGCCTTATCACGGATAATGATTGCTGACTCATCTCATTTGTTCTTGAATTCCCATTTAGTGCCAATGACTGGATGGTCATTAGGCCTAGGTACCAAATCCCAAACTTGATTTCTATCAAATTGATGCAACTCCTCTTACATTGTTATCACCCAATCATTATCTGATCGAGCTTCGTCAATCTTAGAGGGTTCAATCTCAAATATGAAGGCAGAAAATGTAACCTCATTCAAGGTACTTTTTCTAGTCCTTACTCCTTGATTTATATCCCCTATTACTTGGTTCAAAGGATGATTCCTAATGAACTTCCAAGCTTTAGGTTGAGATTGATTAGGGTTTTCACAAGAATTTTAAGAATTGTTTTCAAAAACATTTTCGGGATTTTCAAGAGAGGCAGGAGTAGTTTTTGAAAAGAATTGATTTTTGTAAGAAGCTTCCTTATCATCATCCAAAGATTCATCAAATTTAGATTCACAGAACACAACATGAATTGACTCTTCAACTACACGAGTACACTTATTAAAAATTCTATATGCCTTACTTCTATTAGAATAGCCAAGAAATATACCTTCGTCGGATTTGGGATAAAATTTACCCAAATTATCCTTACCATTGTTGTGTATGAAGCATTTGCAGCCAAAGATATGAGGTGTGCCAAGTTTGGTTTCCTCTCTTTGTAAAGCTCATATGGAGTTTTGTTGAGCTTCTTTCGAAGATAGGCTCGGTTTAAGATATAACTGGTCGTGCTCATTGCGTCTGCCCAGTAAACTTATGAAGTCTAGTTTTCGTTCAACATTGCACGAGCCATTTCAGTGAGTACACAATTTTTCCTTTCAACCACACCATTCTGTTGTGGTGTCCTTGGAGACGATAAATTATGATCAATGCCGTAAGCATCACAAAATTCTCCGAAAGCTTGATTTTAGAATTCACCTCCATGATCAGTTCGAATAGCTGAAATGCAAATACCTTTCTTGTTTTGCACCTTCTTGGCAAACACAACAAACAGATCAAATGTTTCATCCTTAGAGGATAAAAAGATAGTCCAAGTGAACCGAGAGAAATCATCGACAATGACTAGAGTATATAAATTGCCACCTAGTCTCTTTACTTTTGCAAGTCCAACTAAGTCCATATGAAGTAATTGAAGAGGTCGGTTTATCGAGATTTCAAGCTTGTTTTTGAAAGATGATTTAGTTTGTTTACCCCTTTGACATGAATCACAAATCATGTCATTTTTAAAACGAAGTTTAGGTAAACCAATCCCTAAATCTTTTCTTAACAACTTATCCAGTTGGAACATGTTGACATGAGCCAATCAATTATGCCACATGACCAACTCTCATCTAAGTTTCTAACAAAACATTTTTCAAAATTAACTTTAGGTAAATCCAAAGTATAACAATTTTCTTCATGAAGAGCTTTGAATAATACCTTAAGTTTACCTTTATCAATTGGGAGATCATTTTTGTTGACAATGAGGCATTCTTTTGAATCGAAGATGATCCAGTTGTTCTTGTCACCACTTTGGCTCACGCTCAAGAGGTTGTGATAGAGACCTTCCACAAGATAGACATCTTTGATCTGAGGTCCATCCTTTGCACCAATCTCACCAATGCCAGTGATTTTCTTGGATTGATTACCTCCAAAAGTGACTTTGTCACCATCTTTTGATTTCATTGCAACAAATTTGTCTGCATCCCCAGTCATGTGTCTAGAGAATACACTGTCAATATACCACCTGTTGATTCTTGGTGCTCTCAAATAAACCTACAAATCAGACGAGATCAAATTTTTGGTACCCATCGTTTCTTGGGTCCTTTGGGGTTAGTTCGGGCCTTAGGAACATAGGTTCCCTTAGATACCCACTGATAGTTGCCAATAGGTTTATCTCTTCTATCTTTCTTATGGAAACAAGATGAGGTACTGTGTCCCTTTTGGTTGCAGTGATTACAGTGAGCAAAAGGATTTGACGTATGAACGGTTTTTTGAAAATAATTCAAATAGGATTTTCCACCAGTTTTCTTCTTGCCTTTCTTTTTGTTAAAAATAGGATTATATCCTATGCCTAATCAATTATTTGTAAATCTTTGAGCTTTCAATCTTGACTTTCAAATGTAACGGTCAAGATTCTTGGCTAGAGTCAATGCTCACTAGCTCGAGGCAAGATAATCATGTTTTGAAAATCATTTTAAAATTGAGACCTTTGGCTCGAGTTTCTCAAAGTCCCGGCTCGAGTCTAGCCGTAAACTCGAGGCGAGACTCTTTGTAGGCTTGAGTCAAACGATTCACACTTTAAAAATATTTTAAAATTAAAGATCATTAGCTCGAGTCTCCGAACCACTAGGCTCGAGTCTAGAGCCAGACTCGAGGCAGTCTTTCGTCAGGCTCAAGTCAATATGAAATTTTGGCGATAGAAGCACAAGAGATTGACTCGAGTCAGCTACAATGGCTCGAGCTAGACAAAGAAAGTGTTTTTCCGATAAAACGTGATTTTGATTTAGTTAAAATTATTTTGCCTACATACATTGTTTTCAAACTTAATCATAATCAAAACACAAATAGGGAACTAACAAATAGGTGATTATAAAATTCTTTCGCTAATTGCTCAAGAACATTTTAAAAAAAGATGAGAAAAGGATAGAAAAACATGAGAAATTATCCTGGTTTGGTGTAACTCTTCGACCTACGTTCAGTCCCCAGAACCTCTGGGATTTTCACTAACTTTCACAAACAAATACAATTACACACTCTGTACTCGAAGTAATCCTCTCACTCTAGGATTCACTCTCCTTACAAGTTGTAATCATACACCCACACTTAAGGTTCCACAACATTAAGATTTAACTGATAAACAAATAATCAAATAGCGTTTTAACTCCTCACTGAGTAAATAAATGATAATCACTGAAGTACACGATATATCCAAAGATATTAATGAAACAATAGATTGAAATAAATTCGAATTGAATGCATAGAGTTTCAGTGGTTGGAGAATTCAATGCTTCTGGCATTTATATTAGTTGCCATTAATGATCGTTGAGAAGCTTGAAGATTATCCCTTGTGACTCTTCAGGATATAGCCATTAGACAGATGCAGTTCGATAGACACTTTTGCCATTAATGATCCAAATGGATTTGTGTCGTCTTGGCATTCCTTCATTCTTTTTGTTTTTCCGTTGTGAAATAGCATTTATTGCATAAATGGAATAGCAGCAAATACTGACACACAAATTGTTTTATGACAATTTGTTGTTAATCTTTTGAATAATCATTTGAAACTCATTAGCAAATTGATTAAAAATAGTTAAGTACAGTAATGAGTAATGATATAAAGAAATGAAATCACAATGAAGAAATTTGGTTTTACAAAGTCGATGATTTTGAATATCATAGGAGTTTAACTTCCAGTCAAAATAAATTGCCTTGAGTTAAAATGACTTGAGGCAAAGTAAATGTGACTTGAGGCAAGTTTTAAAAGATAAGGAGAAAGTTAACTTGATAGTTTGATTGGAGGCAATTTCTTTCTTCAAGAGTTAAAATGCAAGTAGAAATAAAACTTGACTTGAGTTAAAGAAATAATTGCCTTGAGTTAAAATGACTTGAGGAGAAAAACAAAATGACTCGAGGCAAAGGTTGGCCATCGCAAGTTGAGAAAAGATGTTCAAGGAAAAACATTCCTTGAGGCAAAATGACTTGAGGCACAGATTTCCTTGAGTCAAAATGACTTGAGGCATTCTTTGTCTTGAGTCAAAATGACTTGAGGCAAACATTACCACAAGTCAAAAACGCAAGTTCAGAATATAAATGCCTGAAATCAAAATGACTTGAGGCAATTATAATCTGACTTAAGGCATACAATAACGCTGAGCTCAAAATCATTTGAATCAAAAAAATTACCTCGGGTAATTAACAAATGACTCAAGGTAAATAAATTTGTTAGTTCTCAATATGTTTTGATGATTAACAACAAACGTAAAACATGTTTTGAAGTTTGCAAAGTTGTTTAAAAACATTCTGATATTTGCAAACCGCAGTTTGCATTTGCAAACTCGAGTATTGGACAGCCAATACCGTAGTTTGCTTGTCAAAACTCGAGTAAAGGCCATCGAGTAAAAAGCAACCAAGTTTTCAGCCAAAGTCTATACTGCAGTTTGCATTTGCAAACTCGAGTATTGGATAGCCAATACTGCAGTTTGCTTGGCGAAACTCGAGTAAAGGCCATCTAGAAAGCAACCAAGTTTCCAGCCAAAGTCGATCTTTAGCGGTTTGCATAGGCAAACTCGAGTATTGAATAGTCAATACTTGCGGTTGCATGGGTAAACTCGAGTATCGAACTTCTTGTGAATTAAAGGATTTTTCAAACTTAGTCAATACCGCAGTTTGCATTGCCAAACTCGAGTATTGAACTTCCAGAAAGCTAAAGATTTTTGAAGTTAAATCAATACCGCAGTTTGCATAGCCAAACTCGAGTATTGATTAGTCAATACCGCAGTTTGCATAGCCAAACTCGAGTATTGAACTTCCAGAGAGCAAAAGGATTTTTCACGTTAAGTCAATACTGCAGTTTGCGTTGCCAAACTCGAGTATTGGACTTCCAGAGAGCAAATGGATTTTTCAAGATAAACCAATACTGCGGTTTGCATAGTCAAACTCGAGTATTGAATAGTCAATCTTTGCAGTTTGCGTTGCCAAACTCGAGTATTGGACTTCCGAGAGCAAATGGATTTTTCAAGTTAAACCAATATGCGGTTTGCATAGGCAAACTCGAGTATAGGTTTTGTCTTTCAAATACAAGACACGATGGTTTGCCTCGAAAGGTGCAAACTCGAGTATCCAATTGAATCTGCGGTTTGGACACTTGTGAACAAGTGCCATACTCGAGTTTACATAAACATACTGCAGTTTACAACGGTGGAAACCAATTTTTGAATTATACGAATTTGTAAATCATTCTTGTTTGTTCCAATTGCTTTCATGAATCATTCACCTATAATCCCAACTATGTTTAACAAGTTTGTTGAGTGAATTTCAGTTAGCACAGATGAAGATTATTGAAGGTCAAAGCCATAAAGCAAAAAGTGTATAGTGCATTTAATGCACTTCTGCAAATCAACCTTCTTCTAGATAATCCATCTGAGCACGCATTCTCAACGGTCAAGAATGCTTTCTTCATCAAGTAAACTCTTCTCCAATGGGCAAATCCTCAGAGTTCCACATCAGACCATATTAGCACCTGGATTAGTTGGAGTTTAGAGAGAGAAGATGACCAGACTTAATGCTAATCACCTACAACGGTTGGATTCATCATTCAACGGTCATTTAATGTTCTCTACCTATAAATAGAGTTCATTAACTTCTTCTCAAGCTGATACACCTACCGAGAGCGAAAATTTACTAAGTGTCATTTATTGTGTTCGGCTTTCACTTGTATTGTATCAATCGATACTTGTACTTGAGTGTTCATTTTATCTCGCTTTCTGTGAGAGAGTTCTATCGTAAATCATTTATTGATTGAGATAACCACAAGTCGGGGACTTGGTGGTTGGGTGTATTGATTACAACTTGTAAGGGGGAGTGAGTTCTAGAGAGAGAACTACTCTTGAGTACGAGTTTGTAATCGGTTTGTGAGTTTAGTGGATTGAAAATCCCAAGTGTGGCTTGGGAATTTGGATGTAGGTCAAGGATAAGACCGAACCGGGATAACTTCTCTTGTGCAAGCTTTTCTTCCCTTTCCTCTATGCTATCATCTGTTTTTACTTGGTCAAAACAGAGCACTTTTCAGAAAAGTTTTTAAAATACCCAATTCACCCCCTCTTGGGTATATAGCTCCATTTACATTTGGTATCGAGCAAGGTCTTCTCTTAAGAGCTTAACAACTCGAGAAGGATCATTATGGAAGGTATCTTACCCGATGGAGCATCTATCAACGAGACCTTTGGTTTCAATGGAGAGCACTACTCCTTCCGGAAGGCCAAATTCAAAGTGTTTGTTATGGCAATGAGTATGGTCTTTGGAGAGTATTTGAAAGAGGAGATTATGAGCCATCAACCGTGGAAGATGGAGTCGAGTTCCCAAGCTAGAAGAGGAATATGATGAGAACGACGAAGAAACGTCACCCTCAACGGCAAAGGCGGTTCTACTTCTCCAAAGTGCTTCGAGTCAACAAGAATACTTTCGTATTTGCACCTTATCATCTGCTAAGGCCATGTGGGATGCTCGGAGATAGCTCATGAAGGAACAGTGGAGTAAAGCAAAACGAGTCAATACTCTTATGATTTCGAATATGATCTTCTCGCGAATGAAGCATGGCGAATCCATTGGTGAGTTCAGTGAGGTTCACTCATCTCATCAATCAACTTGCTGCCTTGGGAAAAGAATATGACCAACCGGTCCAAGTAAGGAAGATCTTAAATATCCTTAACAAGGAATGGGAAGCAAAGGTCACGGCTATTGAAGAGGCTCGTGGAGAGTCAATGACGTCGATGGCCGCTCTATTCGGAAGTCTCTACGAATATGAGGCTAAACTCAAATTCAAGAAGGGACTTGATGAAGTTCATGGGAAGAACAAAGGAATTGCCCTCAAGGCTGCAAGAGAAGCTAAAGATTCAGATGAGGAAAATGAGAATGTAGACGAAGATGAGGAAATAGGCATGATGGTTCGTAGATTCAAGAAATTCTACAAGAGGGACCAAGGTTTCAAGAAATTTCACAAAGCTAGCTCCGGTATGAGGCAAAGAAGCCGGTCATGCGCTACGAATGTCAAAAGCCTGGTCATATCAAGTCGAATGCCCATGGTGAACAACAAAGACAAAGAAAAGAAGAAGTTCGGTAAATACAAGAAGAAAGCTTATGTCTCCGGCATTTGGGGTGATAGCTCATCGATGAAGATGATGAGGATGAGGAAGAAAATGCAAATATATGCCTGGTTCTTTGAAGAAGAAGAGCAACGTGCTAAACTTGAAGAGGTATATGATTGCAAACCTCCTTATGATGATCTATTTGATGAGTATATGACTGTGCAATTTGAATTTGAAAAACTTGCTGAAAAATATTTCAAATTGAAAAACAGGAATATTACTCTTGAATTGCAAATTGAAAAACTCTCTTCTTTAGAAAATCCCGCTTGTGAAGAATGTCGACTTGAAGAAAAAGAATTTGCATCTTACAAAAGCACTTGAAAAATTCACTAAGGGAAGTGAAATGCTTGATGTGATTTTGAAACAACAACGATTTATAAATGATAGATCGGGCATTGGCTACGTAATCGGATTTTGATAAAAAGAAAGGCAAGAAGAAGAGTGGTCAAAAAAGCGTACATGAACTATTTCACAAAATCAGTTCATTCTTCAAATCCCTTTGCACATTGTAATTATTGTAATAAGAAGGGCCATTCTACTTCATCTTGCTTTCATAGAAATGAAAGAAAAATTAAGCTGTGGGAAATTATCAATGGGTACCGAAAGGAACTTATGTTCCTAAGGTCAAAACTAACTCCAAAGGACCCAAGAAAAGATGGGTACCTAAGGCTTGATCCCTTATGAATTGCAGGTTTGTCTTAGAGCATCAAGACCCAACAAGTGGTACATTGATAGTGGGTGCTCAAGACACATGATTTGGAGATGAATCTAAATTCCTTTCAATCAAATCAAAGGATGGTGGTAGAGTCACATTTGGAGGAGACCAATCGGGAAAGATTCTTTGGGATTGGTGAGATAGGAAACAATGAAGGTCCTCTCATCAAAGATGTCTACCTAGTAGAAGGATTGTGTCACAACCTCCTAAGTGTGAGCCAAAGCACCGACAAGGGTAACCTAGTTATCTTTGATTCAAATGAATGCTTGATTGTTAGAAAGGATTTAGTCTCCATTGATGATTTGAAAACTAAAGCCTTATTTAGAGCACCTAGAGATGGAAATTGTTATACTCTTAACTTCTCTAGCAATGCTTCAATTTGAAAACTGTTTTGTTAGCAACTTGAATGAGAGTTGGCTATGGCATAAACGATTAGCTCATGTTAATATGTTTCAACTTGACAAGTTTGAAAAAGGATTTGGTCATTGGTATTCCTAAATTGAGTTTCAAAAATGATATAGTCTGTGATGCTTGTCAAAAAGGAAAACAAACCAAATCTTCTTTTAAAGCAAAAAATGAGATCTCAACTAATAGACCTCTTCAATTACTTCATATGGATCTAGTTGGACCAGCTAGAGTAAAAAGTCTTGGTGGAAATCTTTACACTTTGGTCATAGTTGATGATTACTCTAGATTTGCTTGGACAATATTTTTATCATCTAAAGATGAAACATTTGATCAGTTTGTTACCTTTGCCAAAAAGGTCGAACGAGAAAGGTTTTGCAATTTCGGGGAATAAGGACTGATCATGGTGGCGAATTTGAAAACAACGCCTTTCTTTGAGTTCGTGACAATGTGGGAATTGATCACAATTTCTCGGCTCAAGGACTCCTCAACAAACGGTGTGGTTGAGAGGAAGAATAGAGTCCTCACTGAGATGGCAAGGGCAATGTTAAATGAGAACAACACTTCTCAAGTGTTTTGGGCTGACGCGATGAGTACAGCTTGCTACATCTCCAACCGAGCCTATTTGAGAAAGAAGCTGAACAAGACCCCATATGAACTCTACAAGGAAAGGAAGCCAAATCTCAGCCACCTACATGTCTTTGGATGCAAGTGCTATGTGCACAATAATGGTAAAGAGAATCTTGGTAAATTCGATTCCAAAGCTGATATAGGTATCTTCATTGGTTATTCAAATAGGAGTAGAGCTTATAGAGTCTTTAATACTCGCACTCGTATTGTTGAAGAGTCAATACATGTTGTTTTTCGTGAATCCAAATCGATAAAGCCTTGGACAATGAAGAAGAAAATGTTTTCAAAAATCAATTCTTTACGAAAACTACTCCGCTTCTATTGAAAATCCTGAAAATGTTTTTGAGGTGATCCCCAAAACAATATTGAAAATCGATCAGACTCAACCTAGAGCTTGGAAATTTATTAGAAATCATCCTTTAGACCAAGTTATAGGTGATATTAATCGGGGAGTAAGAACCGAGAAATAGTACTTTGAATGAAGTAACCTTTTCGCATTTATATCTCATATAGAACCCTCTAAGATTGATGAAGCCCTTTCGGATAATGATTGGGTGTTAGCAATGCAAGAGGAGTTACATCAATTTGATAGAAATCAAGTTTGGGATTTGGTACCTAGGCCCAAAGACCATCCGGTCATTGGCACCAAATGGGTATTCAAGAACAAACGTGATGAATCTGCAATCATTGTCCGCAACAAGGCAAGATTGGTTGCCAAAGGCTATAATCAAGAAGAAGGAATTGATTATGAAGAAACTTATGCTCCAGTGGCAAGATTGGAAGCCATAAGAGTACTTCTAGACTTTGCATGTGTAAAAGGTTTTAAACTATATCAAATGGATGTGAAAAGTGCTTTTCGAATGGTTTTATACAAGAGGAAGTTTATGTAGAACAACCTCCCGGTTTTGAAAATGAACATTGTCGAGATCATGTGTATCGTCTCAAGAAGGCTCTATATGGCCTGAAACAAGCTCCTAGAGCTTGGTATGAGCGATTAAGCAAATTTCTTCTTGATCAAGGTTTTGTTAGAGGAAAAGCAGATACAACTCTCTTCATAAAGAGTAATAAGCTTAATGAAATTTTAATGGTTCAAATATATGTGGATGATATTATATTTGGTGCCTCTAATGATGCTTTGTGTGAAGAATTTTCAAAGACCATGTAGGGAGAGTTTGAGATGTCCATGATGGGAGAACTCAACTACTTTCTTGGACTACAAATCAAGCAAAGAAAGGATGGGATATTTATTTCCCAAACCAAATATCTGAATGATTTGCTAAAGAAATTTGGGATGGACCAATGCAATGGTGCTGACACTCCCATGAGCTCAACTGCTTCATTGGATGCTGATGAGAAGGGCAAAGATTTCAACATCACAAAGTATAGAGGAATGATTGGATCACTACTCTATCTCACAGCGAGCCGACCAGGACATCCAATTCGGTGTTGGGATGTGTGCAAGGTTCCAATCTGCTCCAAAAGAGTCCCATCTTGAACATGTGAAGAGGATATTCGAGATATCTCTCGAGACACGAAGACTCTTGGACTATGGTTTCCCAAAGGTCAACCGGAACACTTGGTGGCATACTCAGATTCGGATCATGCCGGCTACAAGACAGATAGAAAGAGCACAAGTGGCCAATGCGAATTCTTTGGCAACTCACTTGTCTCTTGGTTCAGCAAGAAGCAAACATCGTGGCCGTGTCCTCTACCGAAGCTGAATATGTGGCTGCCTCAAGTTGTTGTGCTCAAGTGCTATGGTTGAAGCAACAACTTGCCGACTTGGGAGTTTACTTGAAGGAGATTCCAATTTTGTGTGACAACACAAGCACAATAAGCTTGGCCAAGAATCCGGTGCAACATACAAGAACCAAGCATATTGATGTGAGGCATCACTTCATTCGGGATCATGTCCAGAAAAGAGATGTCAAGGTGATGTTCATCCCAACTCATCTTCAACTTGCTGACATCTTCACAAAGCCTCTAGCCAAAGAACCTTTCAACTTCATAAGAAGAGAATTGGGAATGGTAAATCCCAATGAATTGTAAGCATTTCTCATCTAATTTAATGTTAGTTATAATTTTGATGATTAATCTTTACTAACTTGGGCATCGGAGTGTTTAGTCATGCTTTTGCGGGGTACTATGATGTTTCGAAGTGGCATCTTGCGGTATGGGATGGCTTACTCAAGTTTAGGACCAGGCGAAGCCAAACGACATTGCAATTTTGTAAACTCGAGTATGGTGAACAAAACTGCGGTTTAGGACCGACGAAGCCAAACCTGAAATTCAGCAATAGCTTGACTCGAGTATGGGGAACAAACGGTTTAGGACTGACAGTTTGTAAGTGCAAGTATGCTAAACTCGAGTAAGGAAAAGCTAAACTCGAGTATGTTCATCGTGGGTTCAAAAATTCACGCTACATTTTTGAAGTCCAGGTTAGTATACTTTCACCTTTACCGCAGTATGTAAATGAAAGTTTGCTAAACTCGAGTAAGGAGAAGCTAAACTCGAGTATGGTTATCGTGGACTCAAAACTTCCACCTTTACTCGAGTTTGTAAGTGAAAGTTTGGTAAACTCGAGTAAGCAAGTTCTTGACTCGAGTATAGGTTTCTGTCTATATATATGATGAACAGTGGTGTTCTTCCAAACTCGCGTCTTTACTCCAGTAAACCCTAGAGTTACGACTTTCTCTCCTCTTCTCCTTCTGAAACCGTCACAATCCCTCATCAATCCCCTCAAATCTTCACCAAACCTCATCTAATTCTTCCTATCTTCATTTTCGCCGAAACCCTAAGTGCTCAAATGTCTAAGGAAGTCTCTCAATCCTCTCGACCGATTCCTCCACGAGCTCCAAGGAGCAAATCGATTCCACGAAGTTGCGAGAGGCATTGATAGAAGGATTCTGGCATAGGCTCTACGATTCCGGAGGCACAATCTCCAAACCCCAAGAAAGGGGATTCGTCGTCAAAGGATCCGGAACCTTCATCGCCCACAAAAAGGAAGAGGACGGTGAGTCAAGCAAAGCAAAAGGGAAAAGAACCGTTGTTCACGAGAAAGACAAGGTCCAAGAATGCCACCCCGCTTCCTCGGCTCTCCCTCCACCTGTCGAGGTTCGGCTCTTCGTCGGATTACGAGGCGAAGAAGATGAGCACGAAGGAGTCTCCCCATTCATCGACAATGCGGTAGAGGAGATTAAGCTTCACAAGACTCCGCCTCCTGGATTCAAAGTCACCCGGTTCCTCTTCCTCCTGGTCTCAATGCCAAGTTCAAGGACCAGTATTCATCTCGTGGCTTCTGTGCGGTTGTTTCAGCTGACCTAGAGCAACTTTATCGCGAATGCAATGTGGATCTCTCACCATGGTTTGGGCCCTATCAGACATTCATCTCCATCGAAGCCGCTTACTACCCGGAGTTGGTCAAGATGTTCTATTTCAATATGGCGACCAACCACCTATTGGACTCAGAAGGCTATACGGTTGAGGAGAGGATCACCACATGTGTCAGGGGGGTCCAATTCACTTTGTCTGCCGCTATTATCAACAAGATCCTAAAGGTTGCTCATCCTCCACCGGCGTCCACACCACAATACACCAATGCTGAGGTGTATAGGACCTTAATGCGTACTCAGGATGTGTCGGATAATCGGCTTGCTCATCGACTATCAAGCCCGAGACATGCCACCCCCGCACCGAGTGATTTGGTACATCTACACTCGGAATTTTGTGCGAAAGGAGGGAGCTATACTCACTTTGCTCGGAAGGATTATAGATTCTTCACGGCCTTCATCCGAAGCATCCTCTCAACATTGGGCAATGGCTCTTCAAAGAAATCAGCGCATTCAAGTTTACATCCCGAAAGGGATCATATATGCCCTTTGCCTCTTGGCGTCCCTCATTATGTTCTATTACAAAATATGGTATGTGGGACCACCCGAGCGATGAAGTTCATCCCATCCTTCGGCAAGACTCGGTTGAACTTTATGAAGATCTCATTCGAGCCGGAAGGATCGGGCCGATCAAGGGCTCCTCCGAGGTCACAAGCCCGTGCATCACGGTCATATGCGCACGAGGCTCAGTCGCATTCTCCTCCATCATTGGACCTCGAAGAACGGTTGAGAGAGATGATCGATGCTGCCCTCTCATCTCATGGACCGATTATGAAAGTTGAGTTGGACATCTTTGCGAGCCGAGTTCAAGATGGGTCTCATGGATGTGAAGACCGACTTGGAGAAGTTGAAGGATGCCCAGCGACCGAAGCGAGCGAGATTTTTGATCGGGGATTGATCTAGACTCCGGTTATCCATGACATATAAGCTTGCTTGAAGCCGGGAATAAGATTGATCGTCGATTGACCATTTTGGTGTTGGTGCTTCTTCGTCCTCCACGTTTGGGTTCACGACCGGTCCATCCTCATCCTCTCCTATACCTAAGACCCAGCCACCAGAGACACACATTTCCCCACCTTCCTTACCTCCCTTCTCATTTCCCAGTCCACCTCACACCACTTCCCCGGCCTCCACTTCCACTCCTACCCCGTGATTCCATCGTCTCCTATCACTCCTTCCACGAGAGATTCTACCCGACCGCCCTCCATCTCCATCTACCCCGTCTCGAGAAATTCCCCACACCTTCTCCTCATCATGACCCTACCTTTGATCCATCCTTGCCATGGTCCTCGGTCCCCTCCTTTTGTTATCCTTGATCCGAGTATGTTGATGAAGACAAAGGGGGAGAAGGAGAGAAAGATGTAGATGTATAGGGTCTATTGGTTCTAGGTAGTTTGTTGTTCTAATCTTGTCATTTTTACTTTGCTATTTCTGAACTTGTTGATTATCAGAATGATATCAGTAGTTATCGAGTATCTATCTTTCGATATTGTTCATTGATTGCTTAATTGAATATAGTTCAGCATGTTTACACTTTTGAATTCCACTTATTTGCCATTCTCGATCTTCAAATGTTGAAATGCAAAATTAGATGGTTTTTCGATAACTCAACCTTGAACTTTGAAAACTTCATTTCAAAACAAATTACATCTTTCAAATTCTTTGCAAAATAATTTACAAGTGTTGTCATCATCAAAAAGGGGAGAATGTTAGTTCTCAATATGTTTTGATGATTAACAACAAACGTAAAATATGTTTTGAAGTTTGCAAAGTTGTTTAAAAACATTCTGATATTTGCAAACCGCAGTTTGCATTTGCAAACTCGAGTATTGGACAGCCAATACCGCAGTTTGCTTGTCAAAACTCGAGTAAAGGCCATCCAGAAAGCAACCAAGTTTTCAGCCAAAGTCTATATTGCAGTTTGCATTTGCAAACTCGAGTATTGGATAGCCAATACTGCAGTTTGCTTGGCGAAACTCGAGTAAAGGCCATCCGAAAGCAACCAAGTTTCCAGCCAAAGTCGATCTTTGCGGTTTGCATAGGCAAACTCGAGTATTGAATAGTCAATCTTGCGGTTTGCATGGGTAAACTCGAGTATCGAACTTCTTGTGAATTAAAGGATTTTTCAAACTTAGTCAATACTGCAGTTTGCATTGCCAAACTCGAGTATTGAACTTCCAGAAAGCTAAAGATTTTTGAAGTTAAATCAATACCGTAGTTTTCATAGCCAAACTCGAGTATTGATTAGTCAATCGGTTTGCATAGCCAAACTCGAGTATTGAACTTCCAGAGAGCAAAAGGATTTTTCACGTTAAGTCAATACTGCAGTTTGCGTTGCCAAACTCGAGTATTGGACTTCCAGAGAGCAAATGGATTTTTCAAGATAAACCAATACTGCAGTTTGCATAGTCAAACTCGAGTATTGAATAGTCAATCTTTGCGGTTTGCGTTGCCAAACTCGAGTATTGGACTTCCGGAGAGCAAATGGATTTTTCAAGTTAAACCAATACTGCGGTTTGCATAGGCAAACTCGAGTATAGGTTTTGTCTTTCAAATACAAGACACGATGGTTTGCCTCACGAAAGGTGCAAACTCGAGTATCCAATTGGATACTGCAGTTTGGACACTTGTGAATAGTGCCATACTCGAGTTTACATAAACATACTGCAGTTTACAACGGTGGAAACCAATTTTTGAATTATACGAATTTGTAAATCATTCTTGTTTGTTCCAATTGCTTTCATGAATCATTCACCTATAATCCCAACTATGTTTAACAAGTTTGTTGAGTGAATTTCGGTTAGCACGAGATGAAGATTATTGAAGGTCAAAGCCATAAAGCAAAAAGTGTACGGTGCATTTAATGCACTTCGCAAATCAACCTTCTTACGGATAATCCATCCGAGCACGCATTCTCAACGGTCAAGAATGCTTTCTTCATCAAGTAAACTCTTCTCCAACGGGCAAATCCTCGAGTTCCACATCGGACCATATTAGCACCTGGATTAGTTGGAGTTTAGAGAGAGAAGATGACCGAGACTTAATGCTAATCACCTACAACGGTTGGATTCATCATTCAACGGTCATTTAATGTTCTCTACCTATAAATAGAGTTCATTAACTTCTTCTCAAGCTGATACACCTACGAGAGCGAAAATTTACTAAGTGTCATTTATTGTGTTCGGCTTTCACTTGTATTGTATCAATCGATACTTGTACTTCGGTGTTCATTTTATACGCTCGTGAGAGAGTTCTATACGTAAATCATTTATTGATTGAGCTAACCACAAGTCGGGGACTTGGTGGTTGGGTGTATTGATTACAACTTGTAAGGGGGAGTGAGTTCTAGAGAGAGAACTACTCTTGAGTACGAGTTTGTAATCGGTTTGTGAGTTTAGTGGATTGAAAATCCCAAGTGTGGCTTGAGGAATTTGGATGTAGGTCAAGGATAAGACCGAACCAGGATAACTTCTCTTGTGCAAGCTTTTCTTCCCTTCCTCCTCTGCTATCATCTGTTTTTACTTGGTCAAAACGAGCACTTTGAGAAAAGTTTTTAAAATACCTAATTCACCCCCTCTTGGGTATATAGCTCCATTTACAAAATTGAATCACGTGACTCAAGGCAAACAATTTTTAACTAGAGTTAAATATTTTTACAGAAACTCCAAAGTGTTCTTGAATTTTAACGATTATTTACATTATAATTGTTATCATCAAAACATCAAAAATAGGGAACTAACATATTTAACCTATTGTAATCAAAATTATTTTTTTTGCAATAAAATAATAATAATAAATCGACAATACCTCATCTCTATTTCATGTTTTCTATTTGTCTCGATGTTTTTCTTTTCTTTTCTTTTTTCTATATTCAAACCAATGACCATCATCGAAATTAGATATCACTTTTTGTCTACTATTCTTCTTCCTAGATAATCGGACCCCTTACTGACACATAAATTACTTGAGAGAAAAGCTATGGTAAGATCAAGCATTAATGAGAGGGAGTTTAAAAGTCAAATTTATAATCATTCTGCACCAACATTCAAATTCAGATTTGGCAAGTAATTATGCTACTAATAAAATGCCACCATATCGATCGGCTAGAGAAAAAAACTGATATACTTGGAGAGAAAGTAAAAAGGAAACAAGCTATTAACCTTGAAGCACCTTATGAACTATTGGATAAAAAGCTTACTTGAAGACTACACATAATTAAAGCACTTGGGAATTAAATGAAATCTAATTGTATGGTCCTGAATTGTGCCACACCATCAGCCAAGGAAGAGACTAGATTTTCTTGGGAATTAAGCAAGAGAAACATGAAAAAACCTAGTACACCCTTTGGACCATAGGATAATAGCAAAACCTGAATATTTCATATGAACATGGGAGTTTATTTAACAAGTCATCTGCCCCTTTTCCATGGCTGCTTAGGCGTGTTCGAGTGTGAAGAAAGTGAGTCCAGCAAGCTCAAACACAGGAAAGAAGAAGTAGGAGCTCAACTTGAAGGATTAAAGTAAGTTAGTGTAAAATTTGTCAGTTAAGGCTTCTATTCTCTTCATTTTCAAGAGGACCCTTAGGGTTTTCCTAAATAACATTGTCGTGGTGTCCCTATGCCTAAGGCTGACGCCAAACAAGAGCCAAGGAAGAGGAAGATCAAGTTAAACCAAGCACAAGACCAAGTAAGTTGCAAGATTATCTTATTGTGACTCGGTAGTGGAATTTTAGGGTTTACGGCTAACTGGTCTTAACTTGGTGTTATGATGTGTTTTTGATGTTTTTAAGGGTTTCAATAGTTCAAAAAGAAATTTTACATAAGAATGAGTTAAGGACATAGTCTACAAACTCGAAAACCCTAAACTATAAAAGTTGTGCAATCTATGCCGGTTGTTGGAAAATCTCGGGAGTCACGTTTGAAAAATCATTTTTAAATAGTAAATGAAGTCCAATGACCATGAAATTTTATATTCTTAATGTAGACATCTGGTGCTTCATTTTGATATGTACTTTTGTGACTTTTCAAGTTTCCTACTGGAAGAAATTTATTTTTGAAAACAAACCAAAATCCTAGATTCCTTCTCTGTAAAATGGCTAGGGTTTGAGAATAAGAAAAGGATACAAAGCCTTATGTCTCTAAGAGTATTTTTATTGAAAACTAGACATCTTAAGGGTTTAATAGCCACTAGAATCGTGTTAATCAGATTTTTCTTGAATTCGTTACGAATTTTTGATGTTGGAACATCATTTCTGGAATTTTCGGAAAAGAGGGAGAATTTCATATTTTGGAAAGGAAGTTTATATAAGTGATTAAATAAGGTATATTTTCTGTACCTAGGGATTAGCACACGTTCGGAGTGATTTTCCAAGCATTGAGAAAATTTACTAACTTCGATAAAGTGCCAAGTATTAACTATATACTCACGTACTTTATGTTACTATTGTATGTTTGTATGCCATGATTGAGGAATACGTAGGGCTATAGGGCCTAGTGGACTACGTGTCCTTAGGTCACTACCAAGCCTGAGATGCATTCAGAGTGGTTAGGGTTTGAGGCCCTGGCTATTGCGATTTCCTGGCATTGAGGATTCCAGGGCTAGCCTTATTAGGTGGCTCAACGGTTAAGAGCATTTGAGGCTTGCCATGTTAGGTGGCTCAACAGTATATGGACATCTAGGGCTTGCCTTGGTAAGGCAACTCAATGGCATGTTGTTGAGATTGTGATTGTGATTCTAAATGCATATATGATGTGTTTTGCCATTATGGTTGTGTTTTTTCCTAGTTGTGGTTTGCATTCATACACTTGCATACATATGTGTTTGAGTTTAACAGTTACTCTGGGGTTCAACTCTGAACTCGAGACTATTTTAAAGATTCAGGTGATAGACGTTGAGTAGTTCAAACTTTCTGGCAAGGTAAGGGCATGAAGTAGAAGAATAAAAAAATACGGAATGCCCTATCTCATTTTGTATACTTATTGTTTTGGGGTGATTGTATAAATTTATACTTTATGTCTTGTACTTACTTTTGGATGACTATACCTTTAACCCTACAGGGACTATTTACTTTTGATTATCGTACCTTTACCAATATATTGTGGTTGTCCAAACCGATCAAATGCTCTACCATGCACACTTTGATTTATGTTAAAAAGGTTTAATTAACAAAGGAAAGGTAATAAGTAAAAAGAATCCTCTAACCCGCTACCCAGAAGGGTGAGGCCGGTAGGGGTGTAACAATCATACTTTACGGTTAATTATTATAACCGTTATATGTTTTCTTTTACTGATATAATGTTGGAAGAGGAATCATTTATGAGGGTTACATGACAATTGTTTCTTAAAAATTGTCATATTTGTCATTAAATAAATGATGGTTATTAACCACAGCTGTTATTTTTGGGTCTTTACGAATTCCACCTCTCAATACATGATAATGAACATATTTAACTGTTATGTTTTAGTATTATATATTCTTACTCAATCTCCACCTCAACATATATGATATTTATTTATTGTAAGCTGTTATTTATTAAGTGTCATATATGCCTAAATTTGTAGTAGTTAATGTAGTCAATATAAATGTTGTGAAAATGCCATTCAGAAACATAGAAACCTTCGTCTCTATGTTTTTTGGCCAGAAATCATGGCGAGACAGGTGTAGAAATGGATTTTGAGTTGACACGGTTCAAACGTCGTCTCAACTTGGTAAAATCGGTAGAATCGGTGAGTTTACCATGTTGGACGCTTGGCTGCTTCTCTTTTCATGCTTCTTCATCATCGTCGACTGCTGTCGAATCTCGCGGTTGTGGTGGAGGGTGAAGGAAGGAGGTCGCTAGCAGTGATGGTGGTGAAGGTGAAGACCACCAGCGACTTCGAGGAGGTGGAGGTTGACGATGAAAGATGAAGGTCAAGGTCCAAGGTCTGTCTCGCGGCGCTCGTTCTCAATATATCAGATCTCTCCTTATCGTCTTGCGTTCCAGACCTAATTGGTTACTGGTCAAAACGCAAGTTTTGACCAGGGACCTAACTGCAAACATTGAAAGTTCTGAAGAAGGGACTTAAGTGCGAATATTCAACATATTTGTGGGGCAGACTAAGATTTTAATATATATTATGATAACTGAGTTTGAACTTAATTATTTCCTTGAGTGTTTGGACTTAAATTTGTGATGACTTTAATGTATTGGTGTGTTTTGGTTTTATATATGTTGGATTTTATTGTTTTTGTAGTACGTAGTAAACTCTTACATTTCATTTATGTTTTACAATTTTACGTTTTTGCTCACCCTTACTATTTCTACATAGACTCTACGTCTTAACAACACTGGTCAATATGCTTCATAAACTTATAAAGTATACTGTAACGAAAGCGTTGTTTCCTGTGGGGTTCTGTGCGACATGCCTCCTATGACTATGTCAAGTCTTATTTTAGTCAGGATATTTGTTTGAGAGTCTGTAGGAATTGCTTTAGCTTTCTAGACCAAGTGGAGCTATTAGGTTTAGCCTATGCGCCGATCACGACTCGGATTTTAGCTCGTGATATTTACATTTATAAAAATTCCTTCTAATTGCTATTTTGTTTTTTTAGCAAAGGTTATACTTCTTCTGGTCTTAATTATAGAACACATTTACAAGATTTTGGAGAGATTAAAGATAGTAGTTAAATTAGTTAATTATATTTATTTTTCTAAAATACCCTTATTTAAAAAAGGCTCCATAAGTAGTTGGAAGTTGAAACACGAAACTTAAGTCTTCAAATGGTTAACTCGCAAGGTTAATTATACAAGCGAGATTTAACTCTTAAAATATCACCAAATTCTGGAATATATAATTATCTTTTACCTCTCACGAAAATAAGAGCATCCACAGGTCATTTTCATCCGTGAGGAAGTTTAGGTGCCCAATGTAATTTCCATAGAGGCAGAGAGAAAGCCAAGTGTAAGAATATATATAGAATATATAGGTGCATTATTAAATTATCGTTCGTTTAATTATAATTCAGAAAATATTAATAGGGGTATTTTGTGAAGAAATTGACAAAAATTAGAACTTTGTCCTATAATTAGGAATAAGATAAACTATCGAGATGTTGTCCTATAATTAGGACCGGGGGGAGTACTATCTTTTTATTTGAAAAATATGAATTATATTAAAATTCACTATATTACATTGCTAGAATCTCTTTAGTGTTGTGGGTTTAAAAATGCAGCAATAATTAGAAAATAATATACTTTAAATGAGTATTATACTTGAAAAATTTTAAATACCTTTTTTTGGTAATAATACCTTCCAGTGATTTTTTTTTTTTTTGGACCAAGGATACTTATATTAATACTTCAAAAGATTACAAACCAACATCATAGAAAGGAAAACAACAAGGAGTAAACAACACCAACGGAATAGACAAGTCCATGAATTACAAACAAAACAGAATACACACAAATAAAAACAAATTACAAACAATCCCCATGCAATGAGAGATTAGGGAGAGGAGTATCGAGTGGAACAGCATCCGTCTTGTGGGAGTCCAAGGCTAGAAGAGACAGCAAGGAAGGTGTTGGTCGGAAGACCCACCCGATCGGGCACACCCCCTTATAAGCATCTGGTGCAATTTGATCAGTGGCATGATTACCCCCTTGGGGTAAAGGTCAAAGAGAACCCAACCTTGGTAACCAGAAGACGAATAATATCGAAAATAATACTCCTACACCTCCAATCAATCATATCCAGAGATTTAGCATCAACACATTCAAGAAGAGAGACAATCAGTTTCAAAAACAACATTATCATGACCGAGGTCAACAGCGAGCATCAGTGCCCTCTTCAAAGCTAGAGCTTCTGTCATGAATGCCGAAATGGATTTCACCTTATCCACAAAACCCCACTTGAAATCACCAAAATGATCCCTACAGACCACTCCGATAGCAGCGCCAGTCTTATTAGCAGAAAAAGCCCCATCACAGTTGAATTTAAGCTGGCCAACAGATGGAGGGGACCAAAAGACTAGCTGAGAAGGAACAATTCTTTGAGCTTCTGGAATTCTATTTCTTTTATCATAGGTTCACCTTAAGTCAAAATTGTTTTTCCTTGCACATTCAATGACAACAATAGGATTAGGATCGCTATGATTAAAAACCATGTTATTTCGTTGTTTCCAAATAAACCATAAGATCCAACAAATTAATGAGAGGCTTTGCTTACCCAAGAAAGACATACCTGTAAGTTGAATCCACCAAGCATTGAAATTCGATACACTAGCAGCGTCTACTTTGGCTCCAATAGAACATCCAAACTAAATACACCTAGTCCAATGACAATGGAAGAACAAATGCTCGATCGTTTCCACAGCATTCGAACACACTGGACAAGTGCTACTATGGGACCTCTTTCTCCGGTAAAGTGCCGCATTGGTAGCAACCGCATTATTCACCACCAGCCAGATAAATTGTTGTACTCTCGGAATAACCTGAATCTTCCAAATGGACTTCCAGGAGTCAGAGGTGATAACAATAGAGGACCCAGCCTTGTTAACTTCAGGGGGCACGTTCCCTTTACTGTTATGATAACCCCCTTTTACTGAGTACACACCGTTTTTAGCACTAGTCCAAACTAGTTTATCATCCAGCCCATTAGATGGGAGATCAATATCATATATAGCCTTCTTGATCTCTGGTGATACATACTGGTCTATGGGCGAGGGATTCCATTTTCCATTAACAATAAGATCACAAACTCTACCCTTCCCAACAATAGGGTCATTTAGATTACTAGGTTTCTTCGGGAAAATGACACGAGGAACCTATATATCATCCCAGATACTAATAGCAGCTCCATCACCAATATCCCAATACAAGTCTTGTGCGAGAAAAACCCTACCATCCAAGATGCTGGACCAACACCATGATGCTTTAGAACCTTTTTCTGCCTTCATGAAACCATCCTTGGGGAAATACACATTTTTCAAGACCTTAGCCCACAGATCATTGGGCCTTGTCATTAGTCTCCATGCAGTTTTGGCCAGCAGAGCATCATTCATGATAGATAAATCTCGAAAACCCATCCCACCAGAACTCTTGGCCTTTGTTAAAGACCCCCAGGCCTTCCAATGTGTAGTTCCACCTGAAACCGTGCCGCTCCACCAAAAGTTAGCAATAAAGCTGCTAATCTCTTTACATGTCTTGACTAGGAACTTGAAAACATTCATAGGATAGATAGGGATTGCCTGAAGAACCGTTTTAATCATTACGTCACGTCCAGCAAAGGAGAGAAGAGAATGGCCCCAACCTTGGATTTTATTAGCAATGCGTTCCCGAATATAAGCTAGCGCCTGATGTCCCACTCCACCCTATCATAAGCTTTGCCAGGAAGTCCCACTCCACCCTATCATAAGCTTTGCTCATGTCCATTTTGAGAGCGAATTCATACTTACCCCCAGTTTTCTTGCGGCGAAGATAATGAAAAACCCCATTAGCAATAATAATATTATCATGAATACACCGACCTGGAACAAAAGCACTCTGATTCTGTGAAATACAAGTATCAAGTAAAGGACGCATTCTATTGGCCATGATTTTAGAAATGATCTTCTAAGAGAAATTACACAACCAATAGGGCGAAAATGGGACACATGCTCGAGGTTTTTGTAGTTTAGGAATAAGAGTGATGTTAGTTGAATTTAACTCATTAAGCACCAAATGACTTGCAAAAAACTCTTTAACCATACTACAAACAGACTCACCAATTTCAGACTAAGAAGAATGACAAAATTTACCCAAAAAATCGTCAGGTCCAGGCGCTTTTGAGCTCCCAAGACTAAAGGCTGCTGATTTAATCTCCTCCGTAGAAATTGGTAACAAGAGACTGCTGTTCATATCAAATGAGATAATTGGCTCAATAAAACCCAAGACAGTCTCCATTGATCGGTCACCAGAAGTTGTAAATAGCTCTTGGAAGAAGCTAGCAATATTATCAGAAATAGCATCCCTCTCATACAACCAGATGCCCTCATCATTACGAATGTACAAGATTCTATTCTGCTGCCTCCTCTTGATAGTAGAGATGTGAAAGAAACGCAAATTCCTATCACCAGCCTCTAACCAATTAATCTGAGATCTTTGCCACCAATAAAGCTCTTCGCGCTCCAATAACCTATCCAGGTCAACTTTCACTTTCGCAATCCCTCTAGCAATATCTGGGGTTCGGACTTCCTGAAAAAGCTCAGCCATATGGGTCTTTAATAGCTCAATAGTCTTACCACTATTAGGAAACTCTTTCTTGCTCCAAGCAATTAACCTCTGCGTACAACTCCTCAGGTTACTCACAAAATTCTCAAGAACCGAGTGATCCTGACCATTAAGATTCCTCCAACACCCCTTAATAACATCAAGAAAGTTCCCATAAGATACCTAAGCAGCTTCGAAACAAAAGGTTTGACTTTGTTGATGACTTACATACTGACATTGGATGAACAGAAGTTGATGATCCGATCCGCCTGGGACCACATTAAACACCTGGAGACACGGGAACTGTTCTCTTAATTGCAAATTGCCTAATGCCCTATCAATTCGCCCATGAATTGTGTCCGGGAAATCCCGATTATTACACCAGGTAAAGATGGGACCATTATAACCCAAGTCTTCAAGCTCACAATCAGCCAATAAACATATAAAATTCAAGATCTTCCTCCATGCTTTAGGAGGACCACCGCCCTTCTCATGTTGGAATAATATATCATTAAAGTCCCCAAGACATAACCATGAAGTCCCGCTGTTACATCTAATCCTCCGGACCTCTTGCCAACACAACAATCTCTCCGCCTCATCAGTGGGGCCATAAATAAAGGTAACATAAGATAGGGTAGAAAACGCCTCCGACATCACACTAGTATGAATGATATTAGAAGAAGAGAAAATGATGTTAACCGTGATAACATCAGACCACCATAAAGCCAAGCCGCCACTTCTTCCCACCGGATTAACAATCCATTCTTCAGTAAAACCACATCTACGCCTCACCTTCCTGACATAACTCACCTTCTGCTTAGTCTCCATTAAGAAGACCAAGTGGGGTTTTTTCCAGAAGCACTCTTCCTTCAAATTTCGGCCTGTCAAGGCAACCCCCAGACCCTGACAATTCCAAGATAATAGATTCATGGCGAACCGGTGGTTGGTCCACTCCAACCATCGGCGTTACTCGAGAAACAAGATCCCAAGTCCATCTCTGAACTGCCTCCAGCAACCAACCAGCTCTCCGGGAAATCAATCTCAGCAGGAGATGGACAACCCACAGATACACCTTCCAGTGAATTCATTAAACAAATTATGTTAAACATCAGCATGCAGCGAGAGTATTTACAAAACAAATTTGCACTTGTTACGGACTCGTATGAGGCCCATTTAATGTATGGTCCAGCAAGGAGCAACCTACGTGAACTAGAGACGGTGGCATGACACTTGGGCTTGAAGGCACAAAGGCCTGTGAGTCCAAACTCTAACCCTACAGGTAAATTCTATAAATAAGAGGTAAACCCTAAAAGTATGATAGACACTCTCTCAATTACTATTCTGTCGTCACTATGCACACACACCACCAGCTTTTGGCTAACGCCTATTTGTGCAGAGTGATCTACCATACTCATAGGTATCTAATCCATAGGTACCTAAGAGATAGTTATCTGATCCAATATCAATGTACTAGTCCAAGGAACTGGGCATATCTATCAATCTAAACAGAACAGGACTCAACAATGTTTACAACATTGAAATTAAAATTAATTTTGTTTAGGTTATACCCTTTTTACATATCCAATTTCACCAACTCTACATGTGCAATTAATTTGAAAAATATTGGATTCTCATTCTTTCTTCTTCTTCTTTTTTTCTTTTTAAATTGCTCTCCTTTTTGAGCCCCTCTCTCTCTCTATATAGAGAGAGAGAGTGTGTGTGTGAAGAAAGAATTTCATTTCTCAAAAAATGTACAAAAGAAAAGAATGAATTTCATTTAAAAAAAAAAAAAAAAAAATTAGCCCTCTCTTATCTTGAAGCTTGAATGATGAGCCTCTAGTGATAGCATTCTTGCTTTGTGGATTGCTTAATAGTAGCGTGTAGAGATTTCAAAGGGAAAGATACCAAACTTCGTTTATAGTAAGAACTAACGATTCTTTACAATTGTTTGGGACCAATTTTGCACTCCTTTGTTTTTTTCATGTTACTTTCACTTTATTCGATCTTCAACAACTCTTTAATTTACATTTAAGCTAAATCACTTCCCTTTATTGTTTCTTCGAGTATCATTTCCTTACTTTATGGCCCTTCTCACTAAATATTGTTTCATGCATGTGGGCATTTTTTAAATGATTATCCTTTTTTTTTTTTTTTTTTTTTGGTATTACATTTCACTTTAATTTATTCTTTATCACCCTCTTTACTCTTGAGCCAGGTCGATCATATTGCTTTATTCAGCATCTTTTTTTTTTTTTTTTTTTTTTTTTGGGTATATTATTCAGCATCATTTTCCTTTGTTTTTTTCATGTTACTTTCACTTTATTCTATCTTCAACAACTCTTTAATTTACATTTAAGCTAAATCGGGGCAGACCTAGAAAAATATTGAAGGGGCACAATTGGTGGGGGGTTCGGCCGCCCTCGAATTTTTATTTATTTATTTATTTTAAAGGAAAGTTTTAAATGCATTAAAAATAAAAGAATATAAACAAGAAAAAAATATATCAAAAACATATTTATGAAATAAAGTGAATATTGATCATGTAATAAAATATGCAATTATTTTACAAACTGTCATTTGGAAAAGCAAAGCTAAGTGCTATTAGAAATGCGGCTACATAAATTACAATAAAGGGTGAGCACTCAATAAGTTCAAGTACATATGTTTTAATAATAAAAGTATATTACAATAAAAATAATTACAATGTCATTCTTCTAGACCTTATTTTTTGAAATTCCATCATAATTGCCTTATTATCAATGCTATCAAATACATATTTTTCAATATAAGGCACTAAACAATCATTCATCCATTCATCCATAATCCGATTACGAAGTACAATCATGATGTATTGAAGGTAGGCAATCATTCAAACATATATTAATTTAAATTTTAAAAAAAATCTCAAATTTTGGGAACGTGGGCCCACCTTTGAGCTAAATCACTTCCCTTTATTGTTTTTTTCGAGTATCATTTCCTTACTTTATGGCAATACTGTCTCATGCATGCAGGCATTTTTAAAATGATTATCCTTTTTCTTTTTTGTTATTGCATTTCACTTTAATTTATTCTTTAACACCCTCTTTACTCTTGAGCCAGGTCATATTGCTTTATCCAGCATCATTTTTTTTTTGGGTATATTATTCAGCATCATTTCCTTGCTTGGTCCTTACCCATTCCTGTCTTTTGGGTTTGTATAGTCACCAAGAATGGGTCTCCTACACTATTCACACTTCAATGTAACGGATATAAAATATATATATATATATATATATATATAGTTAACCTCAATTAGATCCAACCCCTATATATTTACAATAACGGAGTAAAGAAATAATTGACCTAAGTGTGGGTCTATATGTGTGTGTCAGTTGATAAATTAATCTTTTATAATTTAGTGTGTATATATTTGACTCAGTTGTAATTTAATCCTTAAACGTTGTTTCAATCCAATTCAGTGCTTCTAGTTTTTAATTTGTTGAAACTTGGTCATTGAACTATAACTCACTGTAACTTATATTAGAATATAAAGGAGTCCTAAATTAATTAATTAAAGAAGAGATTAAAGGTATATATTGTGAGAAGGGAATCATATCAAATAACTTATGCCATTTTGATAAAAAGAAAACCTTAACATATGCCGGTATCTAAAATTCTAATATCTTGGTCCCTATAATTTTAACCATTTAAAACTTTAGGACCTAAACTTAATGAAATAAATAATTTTATTTTTTAAAGTAGGGATTGATATTTTAAATAGTTAAACTATAAAGGCTATATTGTATTGAGTCGAAATTCAGAAATTAAGTTTCAATTGAGTCAAAATTATAAGGACTATATTGTATTAAATTAAAATCTAGGAATTGTGTTACAAACAAATCAAAACTAAAAAACTTTAATTTTTCGTAGATAAGCAATCAAGACTCCAAAAGCTTCGGTGTGCAATTAAGTTTATTCTGAGATTGTCCCCATAAAAACTTTTTCTTCACCCCGCCATATTGTATGTTGCCTTTTTCATTTTGCTGGCTTGGGTTCTGTTCAAATCTTGTTCAATTAACAAAATTTAATGAATTCTCACCCCAAACAATTCAGACGATCAATATAAGCGAACTAAAGCCCAAATTATCAAATTAATACCAGTAGAATTTAGGTCTATTAAAGAATATTTTAAGCAATAATCAACTTACACCATGGTTATAAAATTAAGGAAAGGAATAAATAATATATATTTTTTACTGAAACATTATAAAAAGCATAACTTTTTTTACTGTATGTTCCCTCTCATAAATATTTTTTAATATAACACTTATTTAATAAGTTATTGCCTCTTTCTCTATATTGGTGAGAGATTTGAAAGTAACTTATATTTTGAATTGATACTTTGATAGACAAGATTATAGTTATAGTTGGCTACATGATTCCAAACTTGTGCAGTTCAAAATTTAAACATTAACAAAAAAGAGGAAAACAGTAATAAGTATGTACTGTATTTAAACGATGGTTTACTACAAACTTGGTAACGAAGTTTCCAACAACCATTATATATATAGACCCACACACAAGGTTGATTAACTTGTATATTTTCTTGTTGCCTTAAGCATGCTCTCTTCCATCTCCGATTTTCAGAGGAAAATATGGAACAAGTGGAACGTCCGCATATTTATCCTCTTCAGTCTCTTCCTTCAGATCTTCCTCATCGTGTCTGCTCCTTCCAGAAAACGCACCCGTCGACGCTTCTTTGTGTCCTTTGTCTGGTTGGCTTACCTTCTCGCCGACTGGGCTGCCAGCTACTGCATAGGACTCATCTCCAACAATCAAGAGCAAAAATCCAGTCTTTCTCAAAGCGATTACCTCATGTCATTTTGGGGTCCTTTCCTTCTCTTGCACCTGGGTGGCCCAGATACCATCAGTGCTTTTGCTTTGGAGGACAACGAGCTCTGGCTCAGGCACCTTTTCGCCCTCATTTTCCAGTCACTCACAACTGGTTATGTCTTCCTTTTGACGGTTCCTCACAACACCACATTATGGTTACCCACAATATTGATGTTTGTTGCCGGATTAATCAAGTACGCTGAGAGAATCCGCGCTTTATACGTCGCGGCCATCAATAATTTCAAGAAATCCTTGCTTCCACGTCCTGATGCGGGGCCTAATTATGCAAAGCTCATGGAGGAGCACTCTTCAAAACTAGAGGCCGGGCTTCCAGCAGAAATCATCGTGATTCCGGAGCTTCATCAGAAATCCGACAATATTGCAGAGCAGAAGAATGACAGGAATGATGATCATGCAGATGGTGATGTTAAAAAAGAGGATATTCTTCAGTTGGTGCAGAAAGCTTTCTCCTTCTTCTGCAAGTTTCAAGGTCTCATTGTTGACATGATATATAGCTTCAATGACCGCCTCGACAGCCAGAAATATTTTCAAAGTATAACGCCAAAAGAAGCTCTCATGCAAATAGAAATTGAGCTCAATTTCATATATGAAGTTTTCTACACCAAAGCCTCGGTGATTCGCCAACATTGGTTCTGGTTCTGCGTGAAATTTGTTTCCTTAATGTTAATTATGGCCACTCTCGTACTCTTCATTAAGGAAGAAAGGCACGGTAATGATTTCAACAAGTTGGATGTTAGGGTCACTTATGCGTTGCTGTCTGGCGCTCTGTTCCTCGATGTCATGGCTCTTGTCATGCGGGTTTTCACCGATTACACTGCCACCCTCTCCGACGAATCTCTAGTAGATTCTGGCGTAGCTTCCTTTTACCAAAAATTCCGAATCAGTGTTTTTAAATGTCTCAATCAAAGATTCTTAGCCTGCTTCCGCTGGTTGAGGAAACCAACTTGGTCAAAAATTGATAAAGGAGCTTATAAAGGCTGTGAAAAACTGTCCACCAAATTTATATTTCGAAGATGGTCTGGATCAATCCCGGGGTACAATCTGCTAAAATACTGCCTGGATGAGTCAGTTCCAAGGGTTCCTAATAATCTTCAAGGAAGCTTTAATTATAGTGGTCTGCAGAGTCTTAATACTATTTGTCGAGTCATTCAGCGCGAGTGCTTCAAAATCTTGGTATCTATACAAGACTTTTTCTATCAACGAGACAAACATTCTCGTTTCAAAGATTTCCTTGATCAATTGAGGTATCAGTCCACAAATCCATTCCTCATAGAGCTTTGGAAATATATCTTTGATAAGCTGAAAGAGAAATCCGGTGAAACTCAAGATATAGCGGCCATCCAAAGCATATGTTCTGCCAGAGGTGAGCGGGTTATCCAGAAAGTGCTGCAAAATTTGAAGCCAAACGTGGATCCCAAAAAGATTGTAGAGCAATTAAGAAGCTTGAAGCCATATTTGGATCTGAAGAAAGTTCCAGAGCAATCAGAAAGCATGAAGCAATGTGTGGATGATGTGGATCCCGAGGAAGTTGTAGATCAATTAGAAAGGTTGAAGCCATTTGTTGGTCCCAAGGAAGTAGGAGATCAATCAGAAAGGTTGAAGCCACTTGTGGATCAATTAGAAAGGTTGAAGCCACTTGTGGATCAATTACAAAGGTTGAAGCCATTTGTGGATCCCAATGAAGTTACCTTTGATGAAAGCCTCCTACTGTGGCACATTGCTACTACTCTTTGTTATGCCATGGACGTCAAAATGAAGGGACTCAAGAGAGAAATCAGCATGCTTCTCTCAGATTACATGCTATACCTCCTGATTATGCAGCCTAATATGATGTCGGCCATAGCCGGAATCGGACAAAAGAGGTTCCAAGATACATGTGAAGAGGCCAAAATATTCTTCAAGAAGAGGGTTTCAGCAAAAGAAGATAAGGAGGCAATGCTGAAGGAAGCTTGCAAAACTCTAAAGAAAGTGCCAACAGAACAAAAGCCAATTGATGTGAAGGGGGATAGGAGCAAATCACTATTGTTTGTTGCATGTCGTTTGGCCAAAGAGTTAGAAAACTTGGGAAATTCGAAATGGGAAATCATAACATGTGTTTGGGTTGAATTGTTGTCTTATGCTGCGTGTCATTGCAGGCCTACGGGACACGTTCAGTTACTAAGTAAAGGTGGCGAACTCATTTCCTTTGTTTGGCTCTTAATGGTTCATTTGGGGCTGGGCAGCCAGTTTCAAATCAAGGAAGGTGATGCAAGGGCCAAACTCATAGTGGGTAAGTAGCTCAATTAATCTATGTAATGGATTAATTATTAATTTTCTAAATTATATATATCAGTCTTGTATGTTGTTTGTTGGTTTGATTATTATTTTATTTAGAGACGGACCAATTAAAGATCAATCAGTTGCAGATAGATTGTCATTAGGATACTTGTTAGCGCAATTTTCACTTAAATAATTGATGCAACTTGTAAAACTTCAAAAGTATTGATTGTTCAATGTTGGCAGTGCAAGTTGTAAATATCTGTGATCTTAGTTGTAAATAATTTATTCTTCACACGTGGTTTCTTTTTGGAGAGACTATAAGCCATCATAATAAATTTATATAATTAGGCTCATTGCCAATAAAAAATTTATAAATTTGGTCATTGAGCAAAATTTTTCCTTTTTATTATGTAAGTGCACATTTTCTTGTCGACCTTGGTTGTGACCAACATATACTTTCATGATTTTCTTGGGTAAGGGATGGGTGGAAAGCATTATTTTCTTTAGGGTTAAAAGACATTTTTGCCGTTTAACCATTCTTGCAGGAGCACCAAGTATATTACACTATCAAGTGGTGTAATGTTATCCTCAAACTTAATTAAGTCATTGCAATATTTTATCTATCGTTAAAGGGAACATAATCAACTGTTAATTGTGTGGTAAGGGCTACACACATCTATAGATATTTTTAGAGAACTATTATTCTTAAAGATCAAATTGAAGTATTTAAAACTCAAACTACAAAAATTCATAAGCATTCATTCAAAAAATTGAACACACATGTGATTTTAATTTTAAAAATCACATTTTATCTTGCCACATTTTAAAAATCACATTTTATCTTGCCACATACTCCCTCAATTTTATTAATACTAGTTTGCCCCAATGTTATAACCTCAAAATTATTATATATGCATACCTATGGTGTTAGTAATTAGGTGTCCTAGAGAGAATCTGTAAGGACAGATCAACACCATTTCTACGTTATAGTATTTCATTATTAATAAATGAGCATATTTTATCTTTATCATATTTATGTCTCGCCTTTATTTTAAGGTAAATATGTGTTTGAAGATAAAAGCCCTAGGAATAGAACATGTGTTATTCTTGAGGATCAATGATAGAGATCATGATCATGAGGACTCGAGAACACTAGATATCTATTGCCTAAAAACTTGTTCCTAGTCTTGAATCACCAAGAAAGGGTATTGGTGATCTCAATAAGACTAGTACGACATCATCTACTTGTATAGAGATACAAGGTAGGGACCTCATGGAATGCAGGCATAGAGATGCCTTAGCTGATGTCGTGGGTAGATCTGTTAGAGAACAGATAGTATCGAACTGACCCGCCGAGAGACTCCACAAAGATTCATTGTAGAGAGTATCATTGGATATGTAAAGTCTCTCATCGTTTGGTAGTGTGGATCGTCTTGGACTTAAGGATGTCATCGAACACTATGTCCTAGGGTTATACTTTGACCGTACAACTCTATCCACCCGAAAATGGGGAGAACAAAGTGTACTCTTGGGTGTAACTCGAATGCATGAGTATAGATGGACATGCTGAGAGGACTCACAATCCCGTACAAGGGATTAGTCATTCACAAGACCGGTAGAGCTTGGATAGCTTCTAATTAACTCGAGAGTCTATGCGCACAGCAAATGATCATGAAGAGTCATGATCCATTACAGAGTTAATATAAGAAGATTCCTAGTTCTGTGAAATAGCTACATTTAGTCAATTAAGAGAGATGATACTCTATCTTTGCTCTCGACTAAATGTGAATGACGATGTGAGGGATGATGCTTACACGGTATCCAAATGTGAAAGGTAGATCACTTGATCAACTCAATTAGTTCTGGGGCCGCAGAGCATTGCTAGTGTCTTATGAGGTCATTAAATAAATTGGGCCCGTTAAAGGAGTTTTAATTGGTCCAAGTTTATTTATGTCAGTGACTAATTGGGCCTAATGGGTCACGCACAAAAGGTTATTCCCGATTGTTTAAAATTAGCAAACTTGGGACAATAATTGTTATTGAGCTTTATCAAGAGTAAATGTGTATTTGGGTTGGAGTGGGACTCCAAGCCCAATGAGGAGACAATGGCGTCATATATATATGGTGTCCCGAGTGAGAAATCAGTTTCTCCACAAAAGGGCCCAAATGTGTTGGAAGACCCAATGGGGGTCTTAGGCCAAGTTGAATTTGGAATTCAAATTTTGAATTTAAGTTTGAATTTTAAATTTGAATTTAAATTCAAGAGGTTAGGTTATAAAGATAATTCTGAATTTTATATATATATATATATATATATAAAGATCCAATGATGATTGGATGAAGATAGGAGAAATAATAAATGAGGATTGATTGAAATGATTTTGAATTTTAGTTTAAGAGATGAATGTGATTCATCATCTTAAATTATTATTCAATCAGGATATGGATTTAATTCATTATGATTTGGATTTTCCAAATCAAGTTTGGATGGGCCTTTCTTATAAGCACTTAAATTAGGGTTAGACTCTTATAAAGTGCTGATTTTTTATGTACCCTTTTTATGGACGTTTTTTTGAAGGAAAAAGGAAATAAATATAATCCATCATCTTAAATGATTGATTCAATCAATCGATCAAGATATGAATGTGATTCATCATCTTAAATTCAATCAATCAATCAAGATATGAATTCAATTCATTGTGATTTGGATTGTCCAATTCAAGCTTGGATTGGGCCTTTCTTGTGAGCACTTAAATTAGGGTTAGGCTGTTATAAAGTGCTGATTTTTGGTGTGCCTTTTTTTACCGCACGTTTTTTCGAGGAAAAAACAAGATCCTTATGCTCTCTAAATTTCGGTCTTTACCAAAGGTTTAGAGAGAAAAAGGCACCATCCATAGAAAGGCAAGGTTCCAATGATCTTTCTCCTCCTATCTTTAACCCGATCCTAAGAAACCATCATCTTCTTGAAAAGATAAAAACCTAAGGAAACCACAACTTAACCTTGTCTTCGCCTAGCAAGCATCCAAGGAATGGGAGGTTTCAAGAGAAGGAGTTCTCATTGCAATCGGGGATAGCTGTGTGGATCAACGTTAGAGGACATCAACAACCTTGAAGTCTTGAGTGATCTAAGGTATTCTAATCTCCAATAATCGTTTCATCAAATTATCCTAAACCCCAATAGTTGTTTTAACGAGTAATCCTAAAACTCATGAGTATTATAAATTGTTATGAATTCTCATGAGTACCGTAAAGAATTACAGATTAATAATTATTAACTAATTAGCGTAATGAGTTAAGGTTAATAATTCATGAGGACCGTAAAGTGTTACGGGTTTCCACATCGATTAAACAAATTTTTGTTTTCAACCTCATGAAACTTTGCATGAAAGTCATGTGATAGGCAAAATTAACCAACAAGTGGTATCAAAGCCGGGCTCGTTACCGAAAACATATGGGGTAATATTATTGAATTCGATTCAATAATAAGTTAGGATTTGAAAAATATGTGCATGTGTTTTTTCTAACCTTTTGTAGGTACAAGATAAGGGATGGTCATGGTGCTTCGAATGAATGATTTAAATTATTATTTAAATTTTATTTCTTTTGGTAAATGGGATTATTTTGTCCCGATTTAAATTTTATTTTATTTTCTTATTTTTGGTAAATGGGATTGTTTTGTCCCAATTTAAATATTGCATAGAGAAATTGTAATAGGAATAAGAATGTAAAATTTTAGATCGTGGACAAGTACAAGAAGAGTTTACCAAGAGATCATTCGAACATGATGAAAGAATGGAGCATATTTGAAGATTTGATAATCCAAGACATGGAGATGTTTTGGATCATTAATCGGAAGGCACCGAATAGGACCCTTCGACATGGTAGTACTCTCTAGCTCAGCTAAGACCTACGGTTTCATCGGGTAACAGTGCCATTGAAAGTGTATGACACTTAAGATGATGGTTTTGCTAGACTAGATGTATGGCCTACAGGCTTAGCCGGGTTTATGCATTTAGGGTAAATTATCTAGCACGTTTGTTTACCTCCCATAATCGGTGGTGCCTAAGAATCCTACGAATGGTAGCTCTCTCTAGCTCAGCTAGGACCTATTTATTTCGCAGTGTATGACGGTGCTATTCGAAGTGTATGACACTTAGGATGATGGTTTGTGCTAGACTAGATGTATAGTGCGGGCTCGGCCCGGGTCTATATATTTAGTGTAAAGATGCCAGGTTGTCACATAGTGATGTGACACTAAGTGACAAGGTGTTGTCAACCTGATGATCTAAGAGAAGACATGGAGATGTTGTTAATCAACCCACTGGATAAGTAAGTTTTGCGGGCTCAGCCGAAAACAAATGATTCCAGTCGTTCTCTTAGCCCACTATGGATATCCTTATGAAGGATAACCCTAAAATCAATATCTGAGGGTCATTGATTCTAGAAAAGATAGTGGGAGGGCCACATACGTTTCAAAAGTCTCCGTATATGGTTAATGAAATACTTATAAGTCCTATTTTGTTTTTGTTTTTCAACATATGAGTCATGACTGGAAACTTTATGTTTTTGCTCTATTCTGGATACTAATAAAATATCTAGACCTAACTTTAAGGACTGGTATCGAAATGTAAAAATAGTTTTACACTCTGAAAAATAGCATGTGTTTTAGATTCTTCAGTTCCTATTGCCCCTACTGAAGGGCAAGATGGGTTTGATCAGTTTGATTTGGAAGCCCATAGACAACACCTAGCAGACAATGAGCATGTAGTCTGCATACTACTTGCGTCTATGCTCGTGGCACTCTAACGTCGCATGAGCATATGGATGCTCCTCTACTATCTTGCATCTGCAAGAGATTTATGACAAGCAAGTGAGGGTGAGCGTTTCGAAACCTCCAAGGAGTTGTTTTTTTTGTAAGATGGTTGAGGGCATGTCGGTTGGACCACACGTCTTCAAGATGATTTGGGCTGATAGAGAAGCTTGCTTCTCTGGGCTTTATCATGGACCATGAGCTAAGTATTGACTTGCTCTTGTAGTCTTTGCCACAATCATATAATGGCTTCGTGGTCAATTATTATACGAATAAAGTAGAATCAACACTCCCTGAGTTGTTGAGTCTGCTGACCACTGCAGAGGGTGCTGTTAAGAAAAACAGAACCCAAACTCTTCTGATTAGTGGGTCTTCCAAAGCTAAGGGTGAGGAAAAGTTTGTGGCGACAAACAAACTCAAGCCCAAAGCTAACCCTAAAAGAAGAAGGGCAAGGGCAAGGAGAAATCTAAAAGCCGTTGTATGCTTCCATTGTCAAAAGGAAGGACATTGGAAGAGGAAGCGCCCATTAAACCTTAAAAGCCTCATGGGAAAGAAACATGATGATGTTTCTACATTTGGTGCTAAAGAATCCTAGGAATAGTGAACTTCTTAGTTTCAAGTTAAGAAACCAAGGTTGGATAATCGATCCTATCCTTAGCACTGTAGGTTGGAACACATTAATGAGACAAGATTATCTAGACTCCATAATGATGATTGTCTAGATTCCATAGATTTTGAATCCTATGGGCTTTGTGAATCTTGTTTGGCTGGTAAGATGACGAAGATCAAGCTTGAGAAGCTCGTAAGTCACAGAGCCAATGAGTTGTTAAAACTCATTCATTCGGATGTTTGTGGGACCATATCTACTCAAGCTAGAGGATGATACTTCTACTTCATCACCTTTATTGACGAAAGGTCAAGATTCGGATTTGTGTATCTTATGAGATATAAATCCAAAGCCTTTGAAAAGTTCAAAGAATTTAGAATGAAGTAGAGAAACGTACTTGACAAGATGATTAAGACACTTCGATCTAATCGAGGTGGCGAATATCTGAGTTAAGAGTTTCATGATTATCTAAGAGAGAATGAGATTCTCTCACAGTTAATAGCTCCTACATACCACAACAAAATGGTGTGTATGAGAGGACGAACCGAACCTTGCTTCACATGGTAGGGTCAGTGATGAGCAGTACGAAGCTCCCAAAAATGTTTTGGGGATTCATCCTCAATACGACATTAAAACCTTCTTAAAAGGGTTCGGTCGAAATCATTCGTACTCACTGTATGAGATATGGAGGGGCCAGAAGCCCAACTTGGGCTACCTCAAGATGTGGGGTTGTCTAGCCTATGTCAAGACCCTAACACCGGATAAGTTAGGGGCAAGAAGCACATTGTACTAATTTGTAGGCTATCCTAAAGGATACTACTTTTACTACCTTGAGGACTACAAAGTGTTTGTATTCAAGAATGCTACCTTACTTGAGGAGGATCTACTCTCTCAAGTAGTTAGTGGGAGTAAAGTAAAACTTGAAGAAATTCAAGACCTACAAGAACAGATAACAGAGCCCGAGTTTGTTGGTCAAGTGATGCCTCAAGTAGAGGTTGTAAACACCCAGCCCTGTAGGACTTCTAAGGCTAGTCATCAACCTGAAAGGTACAGTTTTGTGATTGAGAATCAACAAACCGTTGAAGATGACGAGCCTACTTCCTACACTGAGGCAGTCAAGGATGTTGACTCCTCCGAATGGCTTCAAGCCATGGAATCCGAGATAGATTCGATGCATGAGAACAAGGTATGGACCTTGGTTCTACCACCTGAGGGAATAATTCCCATTGGGTGCAAGTAGGTCTTCAAAAGAAGACCGATGCAAATGGCAACATACAAACCTATAAAGATAGGTTAATTGCAAAGTGTTATCATCAAAAACAAGAAGTTGACTTTGATGAAACTTTCTCGCATGTTGCTATGACCAAATCTATCGGGATTATGCTACCTATAGCCGCATATCATGATTATGAGGTTTGGCAGGTGGATGTCAAAACCACTTTATTGAATGGTTTCTTGAAGAAGGAAGTGTATATGACACAACCTAAAGGTTTTGAATCCAAGGACCAAAAGCTATAGTATGCAAACTTCAAAAATCAATCTATGGGCTTAAGCAAGCATCAATGAATTGAAATCTTCGTTTTAATGAAGTTGTCAAAGGAAACAACTTTATCAAGAATGAAGATGAACCGTGTGTTTACAAGAAGGTCAGTGGGAGTGTTGTTATTTTCCTTGTGCTTTATGTGGATGACATTTTGCTCATTGGAAATGACATTCCCATGTTATAGTCCACAAAGATATGGTTATCAGAAAACTTCACCATGAAGGATATGGGAGAAGCAGCCTACATACTTGGTATACAGATCTATAGAGATAGATTCAAAAGGTTGCTGGGTTTATCTCAATCCACGTACATACACAAAATGCTAAAGAGGTTTAGAATGGATGGGTCAAAAAAAGGTTTTCTTCCTGTCAGTCGTGGCATTCATCTTTCTAAGGCTATGTGTCCCAAGACACCGCTGAAAGGGAATGCATGGAGAGGATTCCATATGCATCAGCAATTGGATCCATCATGTATATCATGTTGTGTACGAGACCAAACGTCTCTTATGCTTTAAGATTACGAGCCGATACCAGCTGATCTGTAGATGGTCACGGACAGTAGTAAAGACAATCCTAAAGTACTTGAGAAGGACTAAGGATCTGTTTTTGGTTTACGATGGTGGTGGTGAGCTAAAAGTGAAAGTGTTCACTGATGCCAGTTTCCAGAATGATAAAGATGATTGTACATCCTAGTCAGGAGTGGTTTACACCCTAAACGGTGGAACAATTTGTTGGAAGAGTTTCAAGAAAAAGACCATGGCAGACTCTCCTACCAAGGTAGAATACATAGCAGCTTTAGAAGCGGCTAAGGAGGCAATATGGATCAAGAAGTTCATCCATGAACTTGTAGTGGTTCCTAGTGTTGTTAACCCAATACCTTTGTATTGCAATAATGTAATACCCCGAATTTTGGGACCCTGAGAAGTGAAAATAAGCCTGAAATAGGTGGACGACTAGGCCCAGTTTGGGAAGAGTCCCAAGAAGGTCGAGGCATAGGAAGCCTCTCTGGGACTAAGTAACTCGACCATACGGGTCGAGAGACATAGTATGCTTTGAAGCCGTGGAACTAAGGTACTAACGTAAAATGGGTACGAGAAGATGCATACGGTGTAAGTCGGGTGGTAAAGATGCCGCCCAACTATGCCCTGAGGTATAGGACACTTAGTTGAGCAAAAATATGCCAGTACAGGTAAGTATACGGCATTTTTAGGGTAGTCATGGGAGCCCTACGTTTTTGAAGGAAACAAGAAGGGAAGAGAGAGAAAAGGTGTATCTGGACCCAGAAGGGAAGGAAAAGTTAGTAGTAGAAGTGCTACGTCGGACACGTGGCATTTCGGGGCCAGAAGTTGGATTATTGGGTAACACGCATTACGAGGTGGATCGGGGTCTTGGAATAAAGGTTTCTTGATCCCTAAGGTAGAATGCCCCGTCCACTTGTGGTCTGGGAAAAGTGACCGAGGATCCGGGCCACACAAGTCCGGTTGAAGGGCACGCATCACGAGGTAAGGTGGGACCGACAACCGGGAGCCGAGCGGGGCGGACGGGATTTTGAGTCGGGCCCGGGCCCGGGACACGATAGGGGCGAAATTCCAATGGGCCAAGAGGAGAGAGAAAATATCTTGTCATGTAATTATGAAAGAGAGAATGTCGCATCAAGTCATCATGAAGAGAGAGAGAAAGAATAAAATAACTGGATTAATCGGACCACATATTTGAATCTGATGTGACAAGGTTAAGGACAAGTAATTATGACTAATTATGGCATATCTTGGGCAGATTTCATGGACCCCACTGCCTTGGAAGAAGAACGACACGAAATGACCATTTTGCCCCTACATCTTAAACCTACAACTAAGGCCACCTAGGGGCAAAAGCTGGAACTCTATTTTTAGCCTTGGAATGCGCCATTTTCTGAACATGGAAGACCCTAGAAGGCTTCTAGAAGATCTGATTTCGTGGGCCCCATGCTTTGGAAGATGAGCGGTCTGCAAAATGACTTTTACCCCCGGACCTAAAACCTACCCAAAGTCACCATCGGGGCAATCTTGGAATTTGGATTTGGAGGGTTCAGATGGTGCCACATGTCCTAGACCAAGAAGACTCTCGAGAACCCTAGAAAAGAATATTCTGGAGCATCTTTGGAAAAAATCTAGCGGAAAATGACTATTTTACCCCTAGGGTGTTATTTTAATTACGGGACAAGCCATAACCTTTTGGAGCCTATAAATAGGACCCCTCCTCCCCCATTTGGATCAGCCTATTTCGTGCTCAAGGTAAGGGAGAGGAAGGTCCAGCTGAAGGTCTTGCTCCAAGGAAGAAGAAAGCACCCGCAACCGACATCCTAAGGTAAGCCCCTAACCGACGACTTGGAATCTTTGCTTCTGCGCTATGGTGATTTTCGTGGAGTTGTAGTAGTATTTTGGTATCTTTGAGGTTTCCATTGATTCCAGAAGGTGTTTTTGTGTGGGGACATGTTGGATCACCTTTTTTCCAAACCCTAAAAGCTTAAGTCTTTGTTATACGAAAATCTGTCGGTTCTTATGGTTTCTGGGCAGCGAAGATAGATCGGTAGTTTTAAAATAGTAAATGAACTCCTTTCGATCTGATATTTTACATGGTGAAATTAGACATCCTAAGGATTATTTTGATGTAATATTTTGTGTCATTTGGAGTTTCCAACCGAGAGATAGTGCAATTTTAAAATGACCTAAAAACCTGGACTCTATCTTGGACCAGCGGCTAAGTTTTAAGAATCTGAGAAGGATTCAAACCCATATGACTTTGGGGATTATTTTTATGGTAAAATATACATTCTAAGGGTTAAAATTCCACTGATTACATGTCGATAAGATGTTTCTAGAATTTATTAAAAATCGGCAAAGATGGGTCAGCATTTCTGGAAAATTCTGAAGTTAGGCGAAATTATGGATCTTGAAGTCAAAGTTTGGATATATGACTAAAAGCTTGATGTTTGGCTGTATCTAGGGTGTTTTAACACGGGGACCCTATTTTCAACGTCAAGGGAAGAGTTTATTATTTCGAGGCTTTCCGGGTAGTATGCGTAAACTTGCATACTCTATGTGGCTCTTGTATGTTACGTGTTATCATGATTGTGGATGTAGGCTAGGTAGTAGCTATGGGACTCATGTCCTATGGTGGCCTGCGAGGCCCGAGGTATGCCGGCTAGGTAGTAGTGGTAGAGGCACTATTGAGGCCGTGGCATGTGGGCTAGGTGGATCTGTGTTTGTGTGTTCACGGGTGAAGGTGAGGCCCGTGGCATGTGGGCTAGGTGGATCTGTGTGTGTGTTCACATGTGAAGGTGAGGCCCAAGGTATGTGAGGCTAGGTAGAACCTATATGACTGTGTGTTTATAGGTATCCTCTGAGGCCCTAAGCTAGGGGTTGGGGTCGCTCCGACTACCGAGGCTGTTTTGCGCTGGATCCGGGGGCTTGTCTTGACCAAGCGGTCCTGCGGAGTACATGCCATGTTTATGTTTGAGTTCCTGATTGTGATTTACATTACATGTATTGCATACATATTGTATATGAGTTTAACAGTTACTCTGGGGTTCAACCTTGAACTCCCGGGCTTGAAAGACACAGGTGTAAGGCGGTAAGCCGGTTGGACGGTGGAAAGGAGACGGGTAAGAGCAATAATGATGAAGATTGAAGACTTATGGAAGTCCTTGTCTCGTTGTAATTCTTATGACTGTATGAACTACTTATTGCCCAATAATTGTCTTGGATGATTGTACCCTTACCCTACGGGGATTATTTTATGTAACTGTTGTATCTTTACTAGTATATTGTAAGTTGTCCAAACCGATCCAATGCTCTGCCACGCATACTCTGATATATGTTTTAAGGGTTTAGGGTTTAAAAAGGAAGAAAAAAATCATAATAAGCAATGAGGATCCCTCTAACCCGCCACCCAAGAGGGTAAGGCCAGTAGGGGTGTAACAAATAACACTGGAGCTAAAGCTCAAAGCAAGGAACCTAGGTCACATCAAAGATCCAAGCATGTGCTCCGCTAGTATCACCTCATCCAAGAGATTGTTGAAAGACAAGATATAAATAAACACTATATCCCCACCAATGATGACTTGGCTAATTCTCTGACTAAGGGAATTTTTCAGAGAAAATGTGATAGTCATTATGAGTCTTTGGGTATGACACATCGACCTGATTGGCTCTAGGCCAAGTGGGAGATTGTTAGTAATTAGGTGTCCTAGAGAGAATCTGTAAGAACAGATCAACACCATTTCTACGTTATAGTATTTCATTATTAATAAATGAGCATATTTTATCTTTATCATATTTATGTCTCGCCTTTATTTTAAGGTAAATATGTGTTTGAAGATAAAAGCCCTAGGAATAGAACATGTGTTATTCTTGAGGATCAATGATAGAGATCATGATCATGAGGACTCGAGAACACTAGATATCTATTGCCTAAAAACTTGTTCCTAGTCTTGAATCACCAAGAAAGGGCATTGGTGATCTCAATAAGCCTAGTACGACATCATCTACTTGTATAGAGATACAAGGTAGGGACCTCATGGAATGCAGGCATAGAGATGCCTTAGCTGATGTCGTGGGTAGATCTGTTAGAGAACAGATAGTACCGAACTGACCCGCCGAGAGACTCCCTAAAGATTCATTGTAGAGAGTATCATTGGATATGTAAAGTCTCTCATCGTTTGGTAGTACGGATCGTCTTGGACTTAAGGATGTCATCGAACACTATGTCCTAGGGTTATACTTTGACCGTACAACTCTATCCACTGAAAATGGGGAGAACAGTGTACTCTTGGGTGTAACTCGAATGCATGAGTATAGATGGACATCTTTGAGAGGACTCACGGTCCCCAACAAGGGATTAGTCATTCACAAGACCGGTAGAGCTTGGATAGCTTCTAATTAACTCGAGAGTCTATGCGCACAGCAAATGATCATGAAGAGTCATGATCCGTTACAGAGTTAATATAAGAAGATTCCTAGTTCTGTGAAATAGCTACATTTAGTCAATTAAGAGAGATGATACTCTGTCTTTGCTCTCGACTAAATGTGAATGACGATGTGAGGGATGATGCTTACACGGTATCCAAATGTGAAAGGTAGATCACTTGATCAACTCAATTAGTTCTGGGGCCGCAAAGCATTGCTAATGTCTTATGAGGTCATTAAATAAATTGGGCCCGTTAAAGGGGTTTTAATTGGTCCAAGTTTATTTATGTCAGTGACTAATTGGGCCTAATGGGTCACGCACAAAAGGTTATTCCCGATTGTTTAAAATTAGCAAACTTGGGACAATAATTGTTATTGAGCTTTATCAAGAGTAAATGTGTATTTGGGTTTGAGTGGGACTCCAAGCCCAATGAGGAGAAAATGGTGTCATATATATATGGTGTCGAGTAGAAAATCAGTTTCTCTACAAAAGGGCCCAAATGTGTTGGAAGACCCAATGGGGTCTTAGGCCAAGTTGAATTTGGAATGCAAATTTTGAATTTAAGTTTGAATTTTAAATTTGAATTTAAATTCAAGAGGTTAGGTTATAAAGATAATTCTGAATTTTATATATATATATAAAGATCCAATGATGATTGGATGAAGATAGGAGAAATAATAAATGAGGATTGATTGAAATGATTTTGAATTTTAGTTTAAGAGATGAATGTGATTCATCATCTTAAATTATTATTCAATCGGGATATGGATTTAATTCATTATGATTTGGATTTTCCAAATCAAGTTTGGATGGGCCTTTCTTATGAGCACTTAAATTAGGGTTAGACTCTTATAAAGCGCTGATTTTTTATGTACCCTTTTTATGGACTTTTTTTGAAGGAAAAAGGAAATAAATATAATCCATCATCTTAAAGGATTGATTCAATCAATCGATCAAGATATGAATGTGATTCATCATCTTAAATTCAATCAATCAATCAAGATATGAATTCAATTCATTGTGATTTGGATTGTCCAATTCAAGCTTGGATTGGGCCTTTCTTGTGAGCACTTAAATTAGGGTTAGACTGTTATAAAGTGCTGATTTTTGGTGTGCCTTTTTCCTGCACGTTTTTCTGAGGAAAAAACAAGATCCTTATGCTCTCTAAATTTCGGTCTTTACCAAAGGTTTAGAGAGAAAAAGGCACCATCCATAGAAAGGCAAGGTTCCAATGATCTTGCTCCTCCTATCTTTAACCTGATCCTAAAAAATCATCATCTTCTTGAAAAGATAAAAACCCAAGGAAACCACAACTCAACCTTGTCTTCGCCTAGCAAGCATCCAAGGAATGGGAGGTTTCAAGAGAAGGAGTTCTCATTGCAATCGGGGGATAGCTATGTGGATCAACGTTAGAGGACATCAACAACCTTGAAGTCTTCGAGTGATCTAAGGTATTCTAATCTCCAATAATCATTTCATCAAATTATCCTAAACCCCAATAGTTGTTTTAATGAGTAATCCTAAAACTCATGAGTATTATAAATTGTTATGAATTCTCATGAGTACCGTAAAGAGTTACGGATTAATAAATATTAACTTATTAGCGTAATGAGTTAAGGTTAATAATTCATGAGGACCGTAAAGTGTTACGGGTTTCCACATCGATTAAACAAATTTTTGTTTTCAACCTCATGAAACTTTGCATGAAAGTCATGTAATAGGCAAAATTAACCAACATATGGGCCATGTCCAGATTTAGTAATCATTATTCTTTGATGTAGATGTAAGATTATGATGATTAGATTTTCAGTTTCGTTTGTAACATAATATTGTTCAATATGAAGTAATTAAATTATCGCTTTCTCCTAGTTGTGAGAAGTTAGTGTTTTCCGTTTAGCTTGTTGCAAACGTATAGGTTGCAAGTAGTATACAAAGTTGTCGTTTCCACAAGGATTAAGGAAAAAGTAGGCTAATTAATGTTATTATGCTGTTTAATTTGGTTGGACAAAGTCATTTTGAGTATTTGAATTTGTAAAAACAATTTTGGCTCAAAACAAACTAAGTTGGAATAAACAAGGAAACATTTTCTTCTAACATCAAGAAATTGAGGCTCTAAAATCACTTCCCCCTCTATACTAATGAAAAATTAAGTGTTTATCTAAGAATGAAAAGTATTGAAATAGCTTTCTCAAGCTACAACCAACATTATCTATTTTCAAAGAACTCATTCAATCTCTTACAATGAGCTAGAGAAAATAGCCATTAAGATCATAATCTTATAATAACAATACTAGGTTAATAGACAAATCTCTTTTCTGTTAACAAATTATCTATTCAAGCATTACAAGATTAGTATGAATTTATCCAAGTTCTTTGAGCAAGAAGATCTCTCTCAAGCATCATCTCATTCGACAAATCTATTTAAGTAGAGGCAAAACACTAAGAAGCATGAAGCATAAAATAAAATCAATACATAATACCTCATTAAATGCTAGAAAATAGAAAATAACAAAGTCCTAATCCATATAGAGATTTAAAGTAATCCTAGAAGAGAAATGCTTAGCTACTCATAGTCTTAAGTATAGAAAATCCATACAATCAAACTAAATCTATAGCTAAATAACAACAAAAGTGAGCAAGAGTGACCAAATGAAGGTAGAAATCCCAAAATCTCTTAGAATCACCACCAAAAGCTCCAAACTTGCTTAGAACTCCTTCCCGTGTTCTCTCTTTTTGTTCTTCAACTTCTCCAAGTCAAGAATGTGTGCTTTTCAGCACTTTTCCCTAGGTTAAATAACCTTTTGCTATTTTAGAAATCAAAACGCACAATTGTACTTTTCTATATTGGCCTGACAACTTTTTAACTTGCTAAGGTGAGTGGAACAGAGAGCCAATTTTTCTTCAGATTATATACTTGCCTCAAAAAGTTTGCCACTTGGTGGAATTCTTCTTCAAGGTTCTTCTTGCCTCGGCAAGTTTTCCACTTGCTAAGGCAAGTGTCACCGTCTCACAAAGAGCTCATCTTTTTCTTTTTCTTCTACTTGCTCTTAGCAAGTTGACAACTTGCTAAAGGCAAGTTGTACATGTTCCTTCCTTCTTAGAGGGCTTCAAAACTTGTTTCCACGCTCCTACAAAAAGAGAGGATTTAAATATTCCCAATTGAATCACATTTGATTTTTGCTTGATACTTTGATATGCACATCTTCTAATGTAAACTTCTTTCTATGCACATTTTGAATCCAAAAATAGGTAAAAGAGAAGTAAATGTGCTAGAATGTTGTCAATTCATAAGAGCTAACACACCCTCAAACGTAAATATTATCACTATTGATTTGTTTTTGAACCAATTTTTGGAACAATTCATTTCTCGTTTTGCGTTTCATTCGCTTAGATCATAAGTGATGCTTCCTCTGGGTTTTGCAACAGACCTTTTAGTCCCTTTGACCAGTTCGGCTTCACAAATTCTAGCCGCCTTGAGCTCAACATCTCAATGATCTCCTTCTCTGACTCGAAGTTTGACCTTTTCTAGGCATGACATGTATGGTTTTTAAGCGATTTAATAGTCAAATTTAATATTGGGGGACAGAAGGGCAAAGTTGCTACGTTTTGTAAACTTCCAGGGCAAAATTGCTCCTCAATGAAAACTTCCGAGGCAAAATTGCTCCTCAGCGAAAAATTCCGGGGCAAAAATGATACTTAACTCTTTTGATTGATGAGGTGGCATGCCATGTGTGCATTCGGTTAAACTTAACAATCAAAATTAATGGAGGGCAAAATTGCTATGCTTTGTGAACTTCCATAGCATTTTTGATCCAAAAAAAACTTCCGTCTTACCAGTGCTCCTGAGTGAAAACTTCCATGGCATTTAAGACCCTTATCCCTATAACCTAATTTGCCACAAAGCACTTAAACAAGAACATATAAAATAAAGTTAACTACAATAGTGCATACTTAACTTAAAAAATTCTTGAATAACTTGCTTTATCATTATAATACACCCATTAATGCACATTAATCAAAAAAATTATCTAGTATAAAAAATACAACAAAAATTTATATTATTGGATGATCCAAGCTATCTTTGACAATTAAAAAAAAATTCAGTTCACTTTCAACATTCTTCACAAACAAAAGTTCAAGCATGAGAAATTTCAAACATTCCAACCATTTTCTTTCAAAACCTATTTAAAATTTTCACTATGTAATCATCGAAGTTTCAAAATTTCAAAATTCTTCAAAATAGCAGAACTCTCATCCCCAAACTTAAAGCCGACAATGTCCTCATTATCGACTAAAAGAATGGGTATGAGAAGAACTAGCACCTATACCTGACACTACAAAAAAAATTATCATTGTAGCAGTTAATCTGTAGCGGTCACAAAAAACCGATACAAATATCTGGTTTTGTAGTGGTTTTAGACTAAACTGCAACAAATTCGTAGCGGCAGCAATGGCGCCAAAGCACAAGCATATTTGCGATGGACTTTGTAGTGGTTAATATAAAATAAACCACTACAAACTTGGCACCAGCTTGGTGCGTAATGGCGGGAAGGTTTGTGGCGGGTAATTTGTAGCAGTTATACGGATAAAAAAACTGCTGCAGAAGTCAAAATGACAAAATATTTGTTATGGTTAGTGAAAAGAGACACGTAGAGCACAACAAACATTATCTATTTGTAGCGGTTTATTGAAAATGGCTACAAATATTCATGCTATGCATAGGGTTGACATCCATACATCCATTATAAAAATTTAAAAATAATTAGACTTGGATTGTCACTGAATGAACTATATCGTCTTGGTTGTTGAAGCATCGCATCTGAATGGAGATAGTTCATTTAGTTACAATATAGATTTAGCTATTTCTTTAACATGAAGACTTGCGTTCTTCGTGCGTGATGTGTAGCTAGCTAGATTACAATACCCATAGTCCTAAAATGCTTTTCTCAAGATAGTCCAGCATGCAACGTAAGATTGGGTTGCATATAGCTAGCTGCCTTCTCTCATGAAAATATCTCTGATCAAAATGAGTCAGTGAGTTTTTCATGGGAGATCGGCATCTATACTGAATCCAAATCTTTACATGGCATATGGGGCTACTTTGAGTAAGTAAATAAAGTTTGTAGCAGTTTTATATCAGTAACCGCTATAGAATGTCCAAGGTCAAGCATTTTGTAGCGGTTATATAACTGCTACAAAATGTCACAATGAACGAGGTAGGGTTTTGCTATTTGTAGTGGTTCGGGCAGCGGTTTTATTTAAATTGCTACAAATTCACTGATATATGTAGCGGCTTTCTATATAACCGCTATAAAGTGGCACCTTTTTTAAACAGTGCCTCCCCCTCTTTTCAAATCACCCAAGGTTTGAAACATCGCCTTTAAACTTTTTTATTCTTGTACTTTTTACTTAAAATATAGGAGTGATGGTTTCTAAAGGAAATGGAGGGAAAGGGAAGGAGGTTGTACGCGGTAGATTGCCTCTAAGAGGCAGTAGTAGTAGAGGGGGCCATATATAGGTTGCGGGGGTCGAAATATCCCTTTACCACTTCAGGTGGGGATCGACTTAGATCAACTCTTTGCTGATGAGCCAATCCCACATATGGAGCCTGTAGGGGGAGCACAGGGCGCAGCTTTATCCTTCGATGACCTCGATGATGTCAAAAATGAGGATGTAGAGATTGTGTTTAACATGCCCATCGACAAGGCAGAGCAGTTTATTGATCGGGAGATCGAGCGGCACCAAGGGAACCCCCGATCATTGTCTTCGCATTCCACCAAATTTGAGGTGGATGTCGAAGGTAAATGTAATTATTTTTGTGACCAAATTTAAATTTAAATTAGTTACGGTTAATTAAATTATATTTAATTGTAATACAAACATGTTTTTGTAATTGTGGAACAGCGGGGAATACCGGATGTTCTCGAGGTCAATCAATTGGAGGGCCTCGCATCGTAGTCCCCTGAAACAAGCACACGGACTAGCCATCGTAACGACGATCACTGTTCAACCACTACCTAATGCAGCTAGGTAAAAATTGGGCGTGGTTCCCCTCCACTTCAAGAGTTGGAAGCATGTCCCTAAGGGGAACAAGGATAAGGCGTTTGAGGATGATGTGAAGGTAAGTTATATTTTACATGTAAATAATTAAAATTTATGGTTTATTTATTAAATAATTAAATAATTAGTTAATTATTAAATTATGATACAACATAAGTTTAAAGTGCGAGGCCCCATAAGAGGAATGCATTGCTAAAGATAGGGGACGGTTGGAAAATGCACCTTGGAGGGTCGTGTCTACAACAAGCCGAATGAAGATGGTATGATCCTCTCGGAAGAACCAAAGGGGTGATTGAGAGAGTCTTAGATGGCGTCGACTCAAATGACTAGGTGGGTTTTGTATAGGCCGGGAGGAGTCCAACGTGGGAGGTATTTATAGTTTAAATTTTTTAAAAAATATAGTTTAAAGTATCGATATAGTTTAAATTTTTTTATAGTTTAAATCAATTTATAATTTAAATTAATTTATAGTTTAATTTTAGTTTGAATTTAAATATATTTTCAATTAATTTTGTTTAAATTAATTTATAGTTTAAGTATATTTTAAATGAATTGATAGTTTAAATTTAGTTTAAATTATAAATATAGTTTGAATTAGTTTATAGTTTAAATTTAAATATATTTTAAATTAATTTTGTTTAAATATAGTTTAAATTAATTTATAGTTTAAGTATAGTTTAAATGAATTAATAGTTTAAATTTAGTTTAAATTATATCAAAATAACAATTAATTTCACTTAACATGTTCTTTGCTCCTCCTTGCGAGGTTATATCCCAGAGGAATACCAAAAGCCGGCAACGTCAGAGAATCCATCACACTGCAAGATCCAAGATGTTTGTTGTGACATACATTTCCTAAGTTGGTAGGTTCAAAGTTAAATTAATTTTACGTTTATCGATTGTTTAGTTTTTGAAATAACAAATTTTTTATTCTTTTAATTCTTTTAGCCAACGAAGGCTCAACAGAGAATAGTTAGACGGACTATGGGGAGCTGTTCACATACACCTATAGACACTAGATGGGAGGCGACCTCGAGGCGGCGAGGGATGATAGTAAGTTACAAACAAATTATTTATATAGTTTATTTAATTTATTTAAATTGAATTAAGTTGTTTTATGAAATGTGTTTCTTAGAGGCGGATTGAGCGGACCCAAGCATAGCCGCTGTGAGGGTCGCAAGCCTCGGAGTCGAGGGTTTGTGGATCCTGCGGCCCCATTGAAAGTTGTTGTGGGCCCAATCAAGCATTCCGCTGCGTTAGAGGTATGGGACTAGGTGCCAAGCCTAGCATGGTCAATGGCAGGACGTCCGCCTCTGAGGCCAGAACCTCTAGCTCGAGAAGGCTGATAGCTGACGGGGTTCAAGCGAAGGTTGCCGAGCAGGTTGATGTCATGTCGCAGGAGATTACTAGGCACATGCAGGACCAGGCCGATAGTTGGTACGCTCAACAAAAGCAGAGTCGGGATGCTATTGCCGGTGGGTTGACAGAGATATTTCTTGACAGGCGGTTTCCACCTCCCCGCCTCCCCTACATTCAACTACGAGCCTCCCCCTCGCCTCCCCTAACAGGCGGTTTTGGACGTCCACCTCTGAGGCTAAAGACTCCCCCTTCATCAGATGAACTATCTCCCCATATAGTTGAGACATAGGCTTTCTTTCTGAATTTATTGAACTTCTTCTTCTCTTTGTCCTTGTTTTTCAGATTGGGACATTCAGACTTGATGTGGCCAGACTTTTCACACTCATAGCAGATAATTGGCTTTTTTGCCTCAAAGCTGGAGCTACCCTTGTGAAATTTCTTGAATCCTTGGTCCTTCTTGTAGAATTTCTTAAATCTCCGGACCATCATGCCCAGGTCTTCATCTTCATCTTCTTTATCATCACCATTTGATTCCTTAGCTTCTTTGACAGCTTTGAGGGCAATTCCTTTGTTCTTGCCACTGATCTCATCAAGTCCTTTTCTGAACTTGATCTTTCCTTCATATTCGGACAAGATGCCAAACAGAGCTGCTACAGAACTCATCGACTCTCCACGAGCTTCCTCGATAGCTGTGACTTTAGTTTCCCATTCCTTGCTGAGGATATTGAGAATTTTCCTCACTTGGACAGGTTATTCATAAGTTTTTCCCAAGGCGGGAAGTTTGGTTGATCGGATGCGTGAACCTCAATTGGAATTCGATCTTTGGATTCACCAGACTTCATACGAAGAAGATCATATTCGGTCATGAGGGTATTGACTCTATTCTCCTTGACTCCAACTGTTCCTTCATGAGCTATCTCCAATGCATCCCACATAGCTTTAGCAGAGGGCAATGTGCAGATACGAAAGTACTCTTGTTGACTTAAAGCACATTGCAACATGAGAATAGCTTTGCTGTTGAGTGTGACATTTCTCTTATCATTATCATCGTAAGTATCTTTAGGCTTTGGAACTCTGAGACCCTCTTGGAGAAGAGTCGGATTGTAGTCTCCAATCTCGAATACTCTCCATAGACCATATTCAGAAGCCATGACAAAGACCTTGAATTTGGCTTTCCAAAAAGAATAATGTTCTCCACTGAATCCTGGTGGTCTGTTGATCAAAACTCCATCAGGTAGAATACCTTCCATAGTGATCCTTCTCGAGATGTTAAGCTCTTTGAAAAGACCTTGCTCTAATACCAAATGAAAGTGGAGCAAATCACCAAGATGGGGTGAATTGGGGATTTTAAAATTCTTTTCGAGTTACTCTGTGTTCGAATATTAAAACAGAGTTGAACAGAGAATAAGAGAAGAAAGAAAGACACAAGGAATTTATACTGGTTCAGTCCAATCTCTTGACCTATGTGCAGTCCCCAAATGCTTTGGGATTTCACTATCTCAATCAATTACACACTCTGTAACTCAAGAGTAATTCTCTCACTAGAACTTACTCCACCTTACAAGTTGCAATCAATAACCCAATCTCCAAGTCCCCAGACTTGAGATACTCACAATAAATGATTTACAATCAATGAACTCTCTCTAAGAGTAGATAGAAATAAACACTGAAGATCAATGTATCAAAAGATACTTTACAAGTGAAAACTAAAACAGTAGTTGGTAAACTTGAATGCAATTCATTTTCAGCAGATTTATTGTTGAGAAGAATTGAATGTAGCTCTATTTATACAAAGAGAGCATTAAATGACCGTTGTAATCTTCAATATGACCGTTGCCTTCATTAAGCAAGGATTAGGTTAAGCTTTGGTCTTCTTCTCTCACTACTCTTTAGTTAATCCAGTTGCACAAATTTTTGTGCTTGACTTCTTGACTTTTAATCCGTTGGAAGAGCAACTACTGGATGTGGAAAGGAAACATTAATCCCTTTGCAACGTGTGGAGAATGATTGTCCAAAAGGATGCAAGTTTTCTGAACTTTGCATTTAATGTGCTGACATCACTTTTTGCTTTTGTTCAAATCTTCATTTAATATCCTCTAAACAATCTAAAACTCACTAATAAAGTGGTTAAACATAGCTAGGAACGTTAGTGAATAATGTAGGAAGTATTAAGATCAAACAAGAAGGTTTCACAAATTCGTCAGATTTGAGTTTCAAACTCTACAACGCAAACTCGAGTTTGGTCACCAAAACTGGAGTTTGTCACCGTGCACTAATAGCAAAACTTGAGTTTCCAAATCATAACTTGAGTTTCCTTTGTCCAAATAGGAATGCCACGATTTGAGCTTTGGGACATATTTTTGAATGGAACTCAAAACTCAAGTTTCCATTTCCAAACTCAAGTTTTGGACTCTTGACATGTAAAATGAATTTTAGTCCAAAACTTCAAAACTGGAGTTTTCAAAGTAAACTTGAGTTTTCAAAAACACTAAAATGAGCAAAGCTCTCGGCTTGGTCAAAACTCAAGTTTTCAAAGCCAAACTCGAGTTTTCATTTAAGTATGAAAACCTTGAGAAATCTATGCCAAGTCAAAATTGGAGTTTTCTATGAAAACTGGAGTTTTCAAAAACTGAGTAAAACTTGAAAACTCTTCGCAAGTGTAAACTCGAGTTTCCAAACCCAAACTCGAGTTTTCTAAAAACTTTGGAAAACTTAGAAAACTCATGGAAAACTAAAAACTGGAGTTTCCATATCAAAACTGGATTGCATAAGCTCAAAATGTTGGAGACCCTCTGTATGACCAAAACTCGAGTTTCTAAATGAAAACTAGAGTTTTGTCTTCTTCAGAAAATATTGAAGAGTCTCGTATGATGCAAACTTGAGTTTGCAAGTCAAAACTCGAGCTTGTATCAAGATGAAAAACTTGGAGGGCTCTCAGAAGGTCAAAACTCAAGTTTTCCTATGAAAACCGGAGTTTTGCTTAGTTCATTAAAATTGAGTCACTCTCTGTCAAGTCAAAACTCGAGTTTCCAAACCAGAACTTGAGTTTGCCTTTGACGATAAGTTTTTCAACTTACCAAAGACAAACCTCTTTGAGTTTACAATTGTCGTTATCATCAAAACACATAGAGAACTAACACCGATAGTTTTTTTTTTAAATAATTGTAGACACCTTTTGTGTACTTAAAATGGTTGTTATCTTTCTTTTTAATTTGGTTTTGTAACAATTTTATTTGTTAAAGTATTTGTTATATTTTATTTTAGTTGGTTTTTGATATTGGAGTACTATTTTAATACTTAAATTCATTTATGTTAGCTTATTAATGTTAATTATAATATATAACAATTGTAAGTGAAAAATATATTTAGTGAACCAAATTTGTTATAGTTAAATAAATAATGAATATATATTAAGTGAATAAAAATATATTTATTTAAATCTAAAATAGTTAAATTTATGATCTGTAGCGGTTTAAATATGAAAATAGCTACTAAAGTATGACATTTCAAATTCAAATCATAAAAACCACCATTTTTTAAATGGTCAAACATTTGCAGCGGTTAATTGGAAAAAACCGCCACCAATTTGAATTTCAAATTGAATAAAAAACCGCTATATTGTGTAGCGGTTACTGTCCTAAACCACTACAAATGTGAAACGGCCTATATTTTGTAGCGGTTTAGGTTGTGATTTTACAACCACTACACACTCTGGCGGGTTTTATTCTGTTTGAATTTGAAAAGTTGTAGTGGTTATTGTGTTGCTATAGTGGTTTTTGAACATTCTCTCTTCATCTATATTCTATCATAGCTTTATTTACTAAATATGGATAAGTCATGGATCAAGTTACCGCACATTCTTTCGCATATTTGGCGGGATTGAACACTTTTTATATTTCACTTTCTCTCACATTAGCATGAATGACAAGATCGTTTGTTCGTGTATTTGATGCATGTCTAAGAAGTGGCATACACGAGAAGTTGCTTTAGAACATTTGCTTCTGAAGTCTTTCCCAAAAGAATATACATTCTGGGGTGTTCATGGTGAGAAACGTGGTATAAGATATGGGGAGCATCTTACTCGAAGCTCACAAGTTGGAAATCAATTAGATCAAGATAATCCGGTTAATAAAGCTATTTGGAATGCTTTTAGTTTTCAAGACAACAACTTCATCGCAGAAGTTTAGGGTGCAAAACTAGTTTTCTTTAGGAATGATGTAGTTCAAGAATTTTTCAGCCTCATGATGAGAGTGATTGTTACACACCTACCGGCCTCGCCCTTCTAGGTGGCGGGTAGTGTGATCTTTTACTTTTATTCAATTTTAGCTTATTTTTCCTAGGTTAATTTATGTCACACATCAGAGTTTAAGCAACAGAGCACGCATCGGTTTGGACAATAACATACTGATAAAAATACAGAAAGATAAATTTTCTCGGGAGGGATCAAAATATATAGTCATTCGGATAATAGTGCCTGACAGGACAAAATAAATAATACAGTCATCCGGTAACCAAAATAAATATCCAAAAATAACAGTCACCAACATCCACCTTCACACTACTCCAGCTCTGGAGCCTTACCTTTGTCTCCCTGCTCCGGTCTCGATGAACTGCCAGATGGCTTAAAAGGGCCTGGTATTCAAAATTGAATGCCAGAGTAATTGTTAATTCATATAAAATGTATAACAAAGCATGTAAGCAAACCACAAATAACAAATAATTCAAAGCACATCTCATTTAGTATCATGCACATAGCAAGGAACATAGCCAATCCGGAACTAGCAGTCCTAATAGCGCACAACACAGACTGCAACGATCCTAATAGCATACAGCACAGACTGCACAACAAGGCCCATTTATGCACATAGTTTTTGGAAATTATGCCCTAGGGGCAAGTCACTGTTCGCCATTTATTTATCATTTTATTCGCATGTTTATAATGATAACTAAATCCTTGGATATATCTTATAGATTATCCTAAATGTCCCTGGTCAGTCATCTACGTGGGAGCGAGGATGAAATAAGACCATTATGACTTTGATAAGGTATGGAGATACGAATCAAAGTCATAGGCACTTGTAAGAGTACAAGGGCCCACTATGAGAAAGCTACATGGATTTAGTCATAAGCTTATCTCATGTATAACTGCGTCCAACGCCCTTTGACCTAAGATCATCATGGATTCCTACATGATGAGTCATAGATCTTTGACTTAGTCAAAAATCACCTTTAACCGAGTGATGATAAAGGCTATGATTGGGATCAGAGGAATGTGAATGGTCAATATGGAATTTGTCCCTCACATTTGTAGAGAGATAATATTGGGCCCCTCGATGAGTGAGTCTGAGAAATGTATGGTCATACTACGAAGGAAAGGAGTTTCCATTATTAGACTACTCCTGGATCGAGAAAGTAATGGTCAAGAACAGGAAATTGACATTACCCATGCCTCATCCTTGACCAAATTATCGAGTGACAAAAGGGACATGACATGGTTGTATCATAGGTAGTATCGTATCATCGATCCCCATATGAATTGGGTATTCGCAATGTCTTGCTAGAGGCCACTTGTGACTTGTGGGCTGGTACAGTATTGGCCCACTGCCAATCTCATGTGGGCCTGCAGAGTCGCACACAAGAATAGCCCAATACGAGCAAAAGTGTCCAGATTCATTGAATCTTATATATGTCTAAGATTTAATGAATACAATATTTAATCTAGGATGGATATGTGTGTGTGTGTGTGTGTGTGTGTGTGTGTGTATTTACTATTAAATTTGAAAATAATAATGATATTATTTAATGATAATAATATTATTATATATAGTATTTAATTTATTTGATAAATTAAATAACTATAATAAATTGAGATATTGTATCTGATTTAATTTTCGAATAAAGATGTAGTATCTCAGATTTAATTAAATAAAAAGATATCATATCTTAGATTTAATTTATATAGATAAATTAAATCTGTAGGTTGATAATTTGAATTAAATAAATATATTTGATTAGATCTCATGTTGAGCAGATTTAATTAATATATTGTTTTAATTCGGATTCGAATTTTAAGGTTAATTGGATTAATTTTAGAATATTTTAATACGACTCATTAGGGTTTTAGAAAGTCTATAAATAGATATTGATCTAGTCGTATTAGAGGGATGAATGAATTAGAGAAGCCGAAAGAAACCCTAGAGAGCAAAAGAGAGATGTAAGTTTTGAAGGTGCTAGCACTCTGCCGCCCGTGTTCCAGTGTTGTTCGTGTGGATACCGATAGAGGGAGGAGACTTGAAAAGTCTGCTCCTGTTTGATCGAACGAGAAGGTAGCCCACGTGATCAAATTCGAAAGAGACGTTCACCAATTCGCATAGGTACGGTTTTTCTAACGAACCTTGATTTAAATGTTGTTGATAGATCCTCTCAAGGGATTTGTAAAATTTTTATAATTCCGCTGCGTGTACAGAACCCAATAGTGGCATCAGAGCCAGGCCAACCGTGCGTTTAAATTAGGTTTTCGTGTGTTTATATATGTGATATATATGATGAAACCGGATCTATGTATGTGTTTAAATCGATATATGATTAATTGAATCTTGTATGCATTTAAACATAAGCTCGTGTTCGGGTTTCTACAAATAACTAGTCCGTTATTGCGGCCGTTTTCTGAATTGTTCAGATCGGATTATGTGGTTGATTCATGTGGATCTGAAGCGTTTAGATTCGACGTGGATGAAGGTCGCACTGGGGTTTACAATTTTTGATTTTAAGGAAACAATCTTTCCGAAAGATTATACCTTTTTGAAAAGCTTCGGGGACATTAGTTTTGAAACAACTTGTTCTTGAAATTTTTTTTATGAAACAATCTTTCTAAAATAATATGATGTTTTCAAAAGCTCCGGGACCACCATAGGGGCTGGCTGATTGTTCTTAGCGCAATAATTTAAATCATGATATTATTAATGTAATACGAACTCAATGATTTAATCATAATATTTTATTTCATAAGTGTATGAATTAATTTAGATGATGTGATTTACCTTTCAAATGTTGTTTCAGTATGGTGACCAATATGGCTCTAGAGTTTTACAAGTGTTGTAAATTTAAATATGACCTGCGTGCCATGCCTCTCTCTAAATATTCTTGATGTACATTCTCTTCTCATCTCACTCCCCTCGTATGTGAAATGAGGTTTCTCCTTATGTATTTTCTTTTATTATTTAGAAAAGTCCACTCATTGGCTTGAGAGGATTTTAGGTTAGATGAGCCATGTTATGTCACGGGTTTTAATTATGTTTTGAGTTGATCACTTGCATGATTAATTTAGAATTTTAATTATGATTTGATTAGATCACTTATAATTAATTGAGAGTTCTACTTATGATTTGATTAGATCACTCATAATTAATTCAGAGTTTTAATTATGATTTGATTAGATCACTCATAATTAATTCAGAGTTTTAATTATGATTTGATTAGATCACTTATAATTAATTCAGAGTTTTAATTATGATTTGATTAGATCACTCATAATTAAATTAAAGATTGTATGAGATAAATTGTGATTGCATTCATATAAGTAGAATTAATAGGATTAATTAAATTATATCAAATACTACCTTTTAAATGAAATCTTGAGTCATAATGCCATCAATAAATGAATACTTGTCAAAACCTAGATCACCCATTTGTATGTTCTACCAAAGTGGATGCATTTGAGTTATCTTGGTGAGACAAGAGTGAGTAATGGTGATACTCAGCATTCATTATTATCTTGACTTAATTGAGATTATCAAAAAGGTTTTGGATCTCAAGGCATTAGATGGGATTAAACATGCTAGGTCATATGATGATCGAATCCCATAAAGATCTACGAGTTACATGTGATGTAATTGGCAAAGAGGTTGCTGAAGGTGGAATATCACCTAGAGGGGGTGAATAGGTGATCTCAAAATTTTCTTTTCAAAATACGTGAAGACAGATATAACAGAACCAGAGAAATGAAACAATGAAGTAAAGTGGACACACAACAATTTATACTGGTTCGGTCCAATATCACTGACCTACGTCCAGTTCCCAGAACACCTGGGATTTCACTATCTCTCAAGAACAATTACACACACTCTGTAAACGAAGGATAATCCTTTCTCTCTCGGATTCACTCCCCCTTACAAGTTGTAATTGTACACCTACACTTAAGGTTCCTCAACCTTAAGATTTTAACCTCAGAATGAAATGATTAAGTGTTTGAACAACTCCTCACGAGTAGATTACAAATGAACACTGAAGAACAATGATATCTTAAAATCAATGCAAAATAGAATATGATCGCTTGAATGCTTTGTATATTGATATCTCTGCTTTGATTTCAAACCTTTGGTAATTTATATCACTTGAAGTTTAAGGACCGTTGAAGATATTTGAATCTATCTGTTTGTATATTTGAAAGTGTCCGTTGAGAAATTTAATCATCCGCGCCTTCCACTTGTCTTCAATTGAGAGTCTGTTTGGTTGAAAGTCTTTACAGTTGTCATTCACCTGCTCTCAGGCAATTTAGGTAGCTCAAATAGTGATTCGGCACTTTTGGCATGATGGGCTAGTCTTAATTGGGTTCTGCGCGTTTGTCTCGGTTGTGTTTGTCTCGGTGTGACACAATTCAAACTTTACCTAATCATCTGAAAATCACTCAAGAAGAAGTTTAAAGATATCACAGATAAAATTGAATAATGTTTAAGATGATATAATTGAGTAAGCAAAATATTAGAATTGAATTTGCAGATGATTCACGCTTGCTGATATACTTGCTGGTATATTATACTCGAGTACCCATTATTCCTATACTCGAGTATCACCTGCAGAAACATAACCCAGATGATTAATTCTGATCAATACTCGAGTACCTAAAATCCAATACTCGAGTATTCAATTGTTCAGGAAGTCCAGATATGTTGCAATCTTCCACACTCGAGTATTCCAGAACCAATAATCGAGTATCTCCTATTTAAGCTTGAAATAAATCAACTCAGAGAAGCATGTCAGCGAAGCATACTCGAGTATTAAAATTCCCATACTCAAGTATTGCATAGACAGAGAGCAAGAAATCTATTCGAACTGAGCATACTCGAGTATCAAACTATTCATACTCGAGTATTACGCACACAGAGAGCAAGAATGAATACTGGACCAAGCATACTCGAGTAGCACTCTACCAGTACTCAAGTAGTTGGTCAATACTCGAGTATTACTTGCCCAATACTCGAGTATTGTACTGTTACATAAAAGAGATTGACAGCAATAAAGCTCAATACTCGAGTAGACACAATCCACTACTCGAGTATCACATCAGAGGCATTTTGCAGTGGTGAACCAGCAACCCGATACTCGAGTATTGATTTTCCAATACTCGAGTACCTATCAGAACCATTCTGCAGGAACTGAATTACCAAGACTATACTCGAGTATTCAAACCTTGATACTCGAGTATCTCTTCTGAATATGAAACCAGAGACTGATCTTACTACCCAATACTCGAGTACTCAAACTTCAGTACTTAAGTATTGACTTCCAGAAACACACTGTCACATACATTGGAAGGCTATACTCGAGTACCTAATTAGCAATACTCGAGTATCCATTGAAGTACACAATTAAATCCGATTTAGTGCAAGATCAATTCTGATTCAAAAACCTTAGATAAATTCAAGTCTCTTTATCATCAAAACTTTGAGAACTAACAGTTGCCTACCTAAATAACTTGATTTTAAGCATCCTGCCAAAACAGACTTAAGATTAAGCCAAATATGGATCTTAGCCCACTAATTATAATGAGGGTTATTAATTCAGTGGGAGGTTACTAATTAAATTTTGCATATCTTTTAAATTGTTGAATCATGTCGAATAGTAACACCGCAACACCATCAATGCGATCAATCCTTGAGAAGGATGAACTCGATGAGACAAACTTTCTTGACATGTTTGGGAACTTAAGCGTTGATCCTAAACACGAAAGAAAATAGTATCTCATCGATCAACCCATTCCTGACGAGCCTGCAGCTGATGATCCAAGAGCTCAGACTAATGCTTATATGAAGCATCAGGATGACTCTATGGATCTGAGGATGCGATGCTGCCACTATGGTTCCAGACCTCGATGGAGATCTGGAACATATGGAGATCTCTGAGATGATTGATCATCCTATGGAAATGTTCCAGCAACAGGCAAAGCAAGAGAAGTATGAGACCACAAAGGCCTTATTTTCTTGCAATATGGTTGAAGGTGTATCAGTTTGTCCTCATGTTGAAAATGAAAGACTACATTGATCACCAAGAAAGGCTTAGATTCCCCATGTCCCAGGAGTTAGCTATAGATGTGATCTTGAACTCCCTCCCAGGAAGTTATGATAACTTTGTCATGGATTACAACATGAAAAACATGGAGGAATCAATTTCTGAACTGCATGGGATGCTCAAAACTGTTGAGCTGAGCCTTAAGAAGAGGCCCAGTACTGTTTTGTCCGTTCAAAAAGGAAGGGGTATGAAAACGGAAAGCCAAGAAGGTAAAACCTCCGAAGGATGGGGTTTGCTTCTTCTGTAATGAAATCGATCATTGGAAGAAGAATTGAAAACTTTGCCTCGAAGATCTGAAAAGAACAAGAAGGATAGTGGGGCTATCGCTTCAGGTATCTATGTCATAGATATTAACTTTTCTACTTCCTGAAACATGGGTATTAGATACTGCATGTGGTTCTCACATTTGTATAAATGTATAGGATCTCAAGAACAATAGAAAATTGAATAGACATCTGTGACATAAACTACCAAAAGGATCAAGTCAAAAGATTTGAGTCCAACCTACCTATGACATTGTCGTCTAGGCCATATAAATGAGAAACACATTTTGAAACTCCATAAAGATGGATTTCTTGACTCATTTGATTTTGAATCATTTGATCCATATGAGTCTTGTTTATTGGGAAAGATGACAAAGGCACCTTTTACTAGGCTAAGTGAGAGGGCCACTGATTTATTGGGCCTCATACATACTAATGTGTGTGGACCAATGAATACTTATGCCAGAGGAGGTCATTTGTACTTTATTACATTTATAGACGATTTTAGTAGATATGGGTATATCTATCTAATGAAACATAAGTCTGAATCTTTTGAAATGTTCAAAATATTCCAAAATGAAGTGCAAAACCAACTTGGCAAAACAATTAAGGCACTTTGATCTGATCGGGGTGGTGAATATTTAAGCCAAGAGTTCATTGACCATCTTAGGAGTTGTGGGATCGTCTCACAACTTACTCCTCCAGGAACACCTCAATGGAATGGTGTTTCTGAGCGGAGGAATCAAACTCTATTAGATATGGTTTGATCTATGATGAGTCGACAGATCTTCCACTCCGCCTTTTGGGGCCACGCCACAGAAATAGGCGTGTTCACATTAAATCGTGTTCGTCAAAGGCGGTTGAAAAGACACCATATGAGATATGGGTGGGAAGAAACCCAGGTTGTCATTTCTTCAAATTTGGGGATGTGAGGTTTATGTTAAACAACAAGCCTCGATAAATTAGCATCAGATCCTCAAAATGCCTTTTTGTGGGGTATCCTAAGGAAACTAAAGGATACTATGTCTACAATCTCACGGATCACAAAGTGTTTGTTATCCGCAATGGTATCTTTTTGGAAAAAGAGTTTATCTCTAAAAGTACTAGTGGGAGTAAAGTGAACCTCGAGAGTCACAAGACAACATAGAACCACAGATAGAAAATAGAGAATACTAACAACAAGTTGTTGAACCTACTCAAGTAACACAAGGCCCATGAAGGTCTGATAGATCACGGCTACAGCCTCAGAAATATGGATTTCTGATTACTGGAAGTTGTGATGTTTTTCTCATTGAGTAGAATGAGTCAACTACCTATTGAGAGGCCGTGGTGGGACCAAACTCCAAAAGATGGCTTAATGCCATGAAGTGTGAAATGCAATCCATGTACAACAATAAGGTATGGACCTTAGTCGATCCACTTGAAGGTGTAAAATCCATTGGGTGCAAGTGGGTTTTTAAAGAGAAAACTAACATGGATGGCAAAGTAAATGTCTTCAAGGCATGGCTAGTTGCAAAAGGATTCACTCAAACTTATGGTGTGGACTATGATGAAAGTTTTCCCCAGTTGTAATGGCCAAATCAATCAGAATCCTTCTTGTCATTCCATCATATTATGACTATGAGATATGGTAGATGGACGTCAAAACAGCCTTCCTTAATGGAAAGCTGCTTGAGGATGTGTACATGACACAACCCGAGGGCTTTGTACGTCCAGAGGACTCCGATAAAGTATGTAAGCTTCAAAGATCCATTTATGGATTGAAGCAGGCATCTCGGAGCTGGAATCATCGTTTTGATGAAGTAGTCAAAGAGTTTGGATTCATTCAAAACATGGATGAACCTTGTGTTTACAAGAAGGTTAGTAGGAGCATAGTTGTATTTCTAGTGCTTTACATTGATGACATACTACTCATTGGAGATGACATTCCTACCTTGCAAAGTGTCAAGTCTTGGTTAGGAAAGTCTTTCTCAATGAAAGATTTAGGCGAAACCACTTACATCCTAGGGATGAGGATCTATACAGATGGATCCAAGAGGCTGATAGGCCTAAGTCAGAGCACATGCATAGACAAGATACTGATAGTTTAGTATGCAGGATTCTAAAATGGGTTACATGCCCATGTCTGATGGCATCCATCTTAGAAGGATCCTAGTAACAAGATCAAAGAGACTGAATGAGTAAGATTCCATATGCCTCCGCCATTGGATCTATCATGTATGCCATGTTATGTACTCGACCGGATGTGTCATTTGCCTTGAAAAGGGCTAGCAGTTATCCAGAACATATCGTGAGGATCACTGGACTGCTGTCAAGAATATCCTTAAGTACTTAAGAAGGACTAAGGACGTATTCTTGGTATATGGTGGATTTGAGGATGAGCTCTGTGTGACTTGTTACACAGATTAAAGTTTCCAAACTGACCAAGATAATCGAAGATCGCAATCAGGATATGTGTTCCTTTTGAATGGTAGTTCGGTAAGCTGGAAGAGCTCTAAGCAGAGCGCTGTAGCTGATTTTGCAGTAGAAGCTGAGTGTATAGCAGCATCAGATGCAGCTAGTAAGCCTATTTGGATCAGAAAGTTCATTTATAAACTTGGGGTGGTTCCTACCATCTCAAATCCAATAGACTTGTTCTGTGACAATAGCGACGCTATTGCGCAGACCAAGGAGCCTAGGTCACATGAAAGGACCAAGCACATACTCAAGCAATTCCATCTTATCAAAGAAATCAATGATAAGAGGTGATATAAAAGTATGCAAAGTACCAGGAGAAGACAATGTCGCTGATCCTCTTACTAAGCCGCTTGCACAAGCAAAACGTGAGCGTCATGTTAGGGCAATGGGAATTAGAATAATTAATGATTGTACCTAGTGCAAGTGGGAGTCTGTTGGAAATTATGCCCTAGGGGCAAGTCATTTTTCTTCATTTAGTTATCATTTCATTCGCATGTTTATACTGATAACTGAATCCTTGAATATATCTTATAGATTATCCTAAATGTCCCTGGTCAGTCATCTACGTGGGAGCGAGGATGAAATAAGACCAGTATGACTTTGACAAGGTATGAAGATACGAATCAAAGTCATAAGCACTTGTAAGAGTACAAGGTGCTGGACCGACCCACTATGAGAAAGCTACATGGATTTAGTCATAAGCTTATTCATGTATAACCGTGTCACAATGCCCTTTGACCTGAGATCATCATGGATTCCTACATGATGAGTCATTGATCTTTGACTTAGTCAAAAGTCACCTTTGACCAGGTGATGATAAAGGCTATGATCGGGATCAGTGGTTTTCATGCAGAGGAATGTGAATGGTCAATATGGAATTTGTCCCTCACATTTGTAGAGAGATAATACTGGGCCCCTCGATGAGTGAGTCTGAGAAATGTATGGCCATACTACGAAGGAAAGAAGTTTTCATTATTAGAATACTCGTGAATTAAGAAAGTAATGGTCAAGAACAGGAAGTTGACATTATCCATGTCTCATCCTTGACCAAATTATCTCGTGACAAAAGGGACATGACATGGTTGTATCATAGGTAGTATCGTATCATCGATCCCCATATGAACTGGGTAGTCGCAATGTCTTGCTAGAGGTCGCTTGCGACTTGTGGGCTGGTAAAGTATTATTGCTGCCAATCTCATCGGGCTGCGCGGGGTCACACACAAGAATAACCCAACACGAGCAAAAGTGTCCAAATTCATTGAATCTTATATATGTCTAAGATTTAATAAATACAGTATTTAATCTAGGATGGATATATATATACACACACACATATATTTACTATTAAATTTGAAAATAATAATGATATTATTTAATGATAATAATATTATTATATATAGTATTTAATTTATTTGATAAATTAAATAACTATAATAAATTGAGATATTATATCTCAGATTTAATTTTTGAATAAAGATGTAGTATCTCAGATTTAATTAAATTGAGATATAGTATCTCAAATTTAATTAAATAGAAAGATATCATCTCTGATTTAATTTATAAAGATAAATTAAAGCTGTAGGCTCATAATTCGAATTAAATAAATATATTTGATTAGATTTGTTGAATGATTTAATTAATATATTGTTTTAATTGATTCAAATTTCAAGGTTAATTGGATTAATTTTGGAATATTTTAATACGACTCATTAGGGTTTTAGAAACTCTTTAAATAGATATTGATCTAGTCGTATTAGAGAGACGTATGAATTAGAGAAGTCGAAAGAAACCTAGAGAGAAAAAGAGAGACGCAAGGTTTGAAGGCGCTAGCACGCTACCACCCATGTTCAGTCTTTGTTTGTGTGGATACCAAGTAGAGGGAGGAGACTTGAAAAGTCTGATCTGTTTGGTCGAACGAGAAGGTAGCCCACATGATCAAATCCGAAAGAGACGTTCACCAATTCGCATAGATACGGCTTTTCTAATGAACCTTGATTTAAACGATGTTGATAGATCCTCTCAAGGGATTCGTAAAATTTTAGAATTCATTGTGTGTATTGATCCCAACAATAGCATGTTTCGGTTCCATAGCGCTAGGAAAATGAATGATAACCAAATGTATGCAATATACATGGAAAAACGTACATACACAAGTCACACAAAGTATATGAAGATTAAGGTTACTACCTGGCAGTCGACTATAGCTAAAAATAATTTCTCAGGTGCAAAAGATTACAATTAAACCTAAAATAATAATAAAATATAAATATAATTAAATTCCTTTCAATAAGTATTCCTTTGATAATTTAAAATAAGCCCAATTAATGTGTCCATATTTACTAAATTCCTTTTCTTATTAAGGAATTTAATATGGGCCTATATTCTCTTAATTTTCGTCCTTATGCTGAAATTTCCAGAAATAAAGGTCAAACTTCAAAAATTCATAACTAAATCTAGAAAACTCCTTTTTGGTTTATTCCAGAGCTCAAATGACCCTTAATATGTATATTTTCAACCAAAAATACTCATTTGGGCCAGACCAAGTCGAAAATTCAGCCATGGCCCAAAACATCATTCTTTGGTCTAGAATATCTCCAGATTTTAGGGTCAGTTTTCAAACATTTATTTCTCTTAGCATAAAATTCACAAAAATACCTATCAAATTAATCCTTGGGATGTCTACTTTCTCCCTGTAAAATTTCATAATTTTCTAAATCCATTTACTAGATAAAAACTCATGAAAAATGCGTCGACTTCTCGGAAACTTCACAATTCAGCCACCAACGTTTTTTACACTTTCATCTAGGGTCTCAAAATTTTGATCCAAGTTCATCCTTATACAAAATCTCATTTTAAACACTTTAGAACCCTCAAAAATACCAAAATCAACTCATATAATCATGAAAGCTCAGCTGCACGAAATTCCTTCCACAAAATATTAAACTTTCATTCTAACCTCATATTCTCCATATACTATGCTTGTTTCTCCATTTTAGATCATGAAGACTTGCTTTAAATCTTTATTCATATTTTTTTAATTATCCAATCAGACCCAAAAATAAATATGCATGCTTAGAGAAACGTCCATTTTCAAGCTTTACAACCAAAGGAAAACATGATATGGTTCATAGATGGCTTACTTATCTTAGGACCCAAACTTCATTTGATCTTTGCTACTTTTAATCACCCAATACACTTAACCTTTTCCTTAAATCACCAAGAAAAGGATAATCTTTAGTAACTTCACCACTTTAGAAAAATAGTAGAGAGTAAATTGGAGTTCTAAGCCCAAGATACTTACATTTGCTTCAACTTTCCTCTTCTTGCTCAAGCACTCTTATGCTCTCATGAATGGAACTACTTGCTCTCTCTTTTCCTCTCTTTTCAACCGAATAGGCAGCCAAATTGGAGGGGTGATAGCCTATTTAAAGTGCTCAATGCTTGTGTGTTGGCAATTTACCTCCATGCCCTTATTTTCTTGTCAAGTTTCTAGAGTTTTCCTTGGCAATTTTCCTTTTCTCTCTACCCTTCTCTCATTCAAAAATTTGGGGCTGTTTGGGGAGGGAAATTTGTTCTGTAATTAGCTTTAAAAATCTGCACAAATCCCTCCATTTAATGCTTGAGTCACTTCCCCTTTGATGGCCATCATTAGCTCTAGATATTAGGCACTTAACAATGACTTCACCAATGTCATTTCATCCTCCATTATATATATATATATATATTTTTTTTCTTCCTTCTCCTCCCTCCTTGCACGAAAATAAGGAAAAGAAATGGAAGCAAAATCTGATTTCCATTTTCCAATAGTCCTACACACCCATTGATAATGCTCTTGGTGATATGATAGCATTTTATATGTATTTATTTTCCTTCTCTTTTATTTTATTTTATTTTCTTCTCCCTTCTTCATAAAAAGAAAAACAAAATGGAGGTAGTATTCCATTGATCTCTTGTCTAATCAATCTTTCTTGCAATAATGGAAAGAAATCTTGTGTGATAAATGATGTCTCAATATTTCAAATATTCAAAATTTAATTTCTAGATAAATCAACTTCTTCTTCATTTTTTTATGACTAAGTTTTTGCTTCATCCTCCCCTCTTTTCATGCGAATTGGGCTCTTATTTGGGCTTCAAGAATTGTCTTTACTACTTAGCCCAATAGTCCAAAATCCTTGATTAAGTCCATGACATCCTCTTGGGCATTTTTGGAATTTTATACTCTTTGCTCTATTTCTTCCATTATGCATTTTGCCCAAGGGTAAGAAGGAAAAATATAGTATGTTTTGACTTCCATTGTCATCTCTTTCTTAAGGTTGTCCCTAACCATAATTATTTAATTACACATAAACAATTAATTTCACACCCTCATCCTATTTTAATTATTTCACGCAAATAAATATTTGTCATATATGACTTCGTAAAAAATCATATATGCAAATGAATTCACATTGAGGCACATGAAAAATGAGGATGTTACAGTGATCGTCCTTTGTATCAAGGTTGTCGCAAATACTCCAAATTATCTTTATTGATCAAATTGTACCATATCAAGTGCTTGTGTGGGATTATTGATAAGGCAATGTCGATATTGTTAGAATTACAACGAGATGCTTTCCCTGACGCGAACATTCCCACAACCTTCATGAAGCCAAGAAGATAATTAACAGATTGGGCTTGAACTACGAAAAAATAGATGCATGCCCCAATGACTGTATGCTTTATTAGGGAGAGGATGCTCACAGGGAGACTTGTAAGAAGTGCCACACTTCGAGGTTTAGGACAGCTCGAAAAGGGAAATAGTAGAACAAGAAACCATCAAATATTCTTAGGCGCTTTCCTTTAAAACCTCGCTTGCAAAGATTGTTTATGTCGTCAAAGACAGCTGAGCATATAAGGTGGCATGAAACTGAAAAGAATGAAGATAGTAGACTTAGACATCCATAGGATGCTGAAGCATGGAAAGTGTTTGACTTAGACTTTCCAGATTTCGCAGCAGACCCTAGAAATGTCCATCTTTCTTTGGCGACCAACGGTTTTAATCTATTTGGGAATCTTAGCACAAGCTATAGTATATGGTCAGTTATGTTGATACCCTACAAATTTCCCCCTTGGTGTGTATGAACCAAAGATCCTTCATTATGTTTATGATCATTCCACGCAAAAAAAGCACCGGGAAATGACATTGATATGTACCTCTAACTGCTTATTGCGGAGTTGGTGGAGTTGTGGAATGTAGGCGTCGAGATGTATGATGCGCACGAGAAGTCATTGTTCAACTTGCATGTGGCCTTGATATGGACGATAAGTGACTTTCCTGGCCTAGGTACATTATCCAAGTGGAATGTGCAAATAGGCCTTGTTGTCTAGCTTGCAATTTTGACTCTCACTCACTGCGCCTTCCCTACAATCGTAAGTGGTGCTTCATGAGTCATCGAAGATTTCTTGATGGTACGTACAGGTTTAGGTTGCAATGCAATCATTTCAATGGGCAACAGGAAAAAAGAGGATATCCTTAGAATTTATCCGATTAAAAAATCATAGAGCAGCTTCAGGATGTTGACTTTGAGTATACAAAAAGAGACAATCTAGCAAAGGACAAGACAAAGACTGTGAGGGCTTCTAGTTCTGTGCCTCAGCAATGGCAGAAAATAAGCATCTCCTTCACTCTTCCCTATTGGAAATATAATTTGCTCTACCATAGTTTGGATGTCATGCACATTGAAAAAAATGTGTGCGACAATGTGTTGTACACGATTCTAAATGAACCAAGAAAGTCAAAAGATCATCTTTAAGTGAGGAAAGATTTACGGGAAATGGGAGTTCATGGAGACATGTAGCCGGATGAGCATGACAGATTTCAACCGGCAAAATTCACCCTGATAAAACTGAATAAGGAAATCTTCCTCGTAATGTTGAAGAAAATAAAAGTTCCTGACGGGTATTCCAGCAACAACTCACGATGTGTTGACGTGCAGGCTCGAAAGGTTGCTGGGTTAAAGAGTCACAACTCACATGTGCTTATGCAACAATTACTTCTGTTGGCCATAAAAAATACTATGCCTCTCAATGTGCCGGTCATTTTGGTTGAGCTATGTTCTTTCTTTCGAAAATTGTGTTGCAAGGTTTTGATCATGGAGGAGCTCGACTAGATGTAACATCCCAAATTTTAGACCATGAAAATTGAGAATAAGCCTAGCGAACAACTAAGCCTAGTGCAGGAGAGTCCCAAGAATGTCGAGAGGTAGGAAGCCTCTCAGGGACTAAGTAAGTCAGCTATACGAGTTAGTGGACCTCGTATGTATAAACTGTGGAATTAAAGTGCCAATGGAAAAAGGGCACAGAAGACACATACGATATAAATCCAATTGGAAAAGATGACACCTAACTATGTCCTGAGGTATAGGACAATTAGTTGAGCGAAAATATGCCGATATAAGTAAGTATACGGCATTTTCAAAGCAGTCGGGTATACCCTGCGTTTTTTGTGAAAACATCGGTATGTGGCATCGTTTGATAGGTCTCGGTATTCATGAAGAAATCCTAAGTAAAACTCGGACAGGATCTCGATCAAGCACCGATAAAGCAACTTTAATAAAGTAAGGTCATGATGACTAATGATGACATACTTGTGTATTGGTCTAATAAAATCATGACATGTGTCCCCTCATCATGACAAGGGAAAAAGCTTATGGAAGAAGCTATGTAAGAAGGATGACTCAAAGGCTTCTTAAATAAGCCTCAAATTCATCCAAATTAAAGAGCAGGAGGAAAAGTCAACAAAACTTGCAAAATAAGCCAAGTTAAAAGGATATTTTGCAAGGGCATTTTGGTCATTTCATTTAAGGGATTCTTAAGTTCCTTCTTGACATATTTTAAGAAGTTTTGCGGTCCCTTTTACATGAGTATTCTGACCAAGAGCTCAAGAGCCATAAAAATTAAAGTGTCAGTGCAGGAGGGCACAAAACACTTATGCGGTGTTAATCGGGTGGTAAAAATGCTATTTAGTTATGCCCTAAGGTATGGGACAATTAGCTAAGCAAAAATGTACTAAAATAAGTATGCACATGACATTTCCTGGATTGATAAAGGTTTCCTATGTTTTTTAGAAAAACAAGGAGGAGAGAGAAATTGCTTGGAGAAGAAGAAAAAGGTCAAATCAAGTCATTATGAAGAGAGATGTTAGATTAAAAAAATAGAATTAACATACACCACACATTTGAATCAGATTTTGTGGACAAAATGGCGCCACATTTCTTGCCCTAGAACCATCTAGATTTTCTTGGAGAGCAAGCCAAAGAGTCATGCAAAAACCTAGTACCTCCTTTGGACCATTGGACAAATAGCAAGCTTTGGACAATAACCCTAACCAAGAGAGTTTATTAAAGGATTCCTCCTACCCATTTCCTTACTGCCTTATCATATTCAAGGAGTGGAAGGAGAGTATCCAGCTGGGTCTTGGTCCAGGAAGAAGAAGAAAGCATATGTAATCAAAGATTCAAGGTAAGTATTCAACCGATGACTTAGTGGTTCTTGTTCTGAGTTTTTGCCCAGTGGTGAAATCATGGGGTTACAGTAGGAGTTTGATGTTTTTAAGGTTTCTATTAAGTCCAAAACATGATTTTGAGTGGAGATAAGCTAAGATTTCCAATTCTAATCTCGAAAAGCCCTAAGTTTTAAAATAACATAAATCTGCCAACTCTTGAGTTTTTTGGGCAGCGAGGGTTAATTGGATGATTTAGCATAGTAAATGAAGTATGTTTGCTTTGAAATTTTACAGGGTGAAAGTAGACATCCTGAGCTTCATTTTGGTTTAAGCTTTTGTGTCTTTTAGTTTTCCTACTGGGAGATATTTATTGTTGAAAGTAGCCCCAAAACCTGGACTTTAGACCAGCGACTAGGGTTTGGGAATAAGGAAAGGATACAAACTCAGATGACCATGGAAACTATTTTTACTATAAACTAAACATAATAATGTTTCAGTGGCCACTGGAATCACGTTGATTGGAGTTTTCTAGAATTTATTATAAATGTTTGAAGTTGGAATACTATTTCTGAAAATTCTAGTTTGAGCGAAATTTTATGGAGTTTGAAGTGGAGATTTTTTAAGTGATTAAAAGCATGATATTTTGTTGTATCTAGGACTAAAACACATGTGTGATATTTCCTAAGCATCGGAGAAGGTTTTATTAATTTCGAGGAAACACCAGGTAGTAACTGTTAACTCACATACTCTATGTTACTCTCGCATGTGTGTTTAATCATGATTGAGGATTCGGGCTGTAGTGCCTGGAGGACTTTGTGTCTTTAGATTGCTATTGAAGTCCGAGTTATATGTAGGGTAGGTAGTACCTATTGGATTATGTGTCCTTAGGTTGCTACAATCGGCCCGAGGCATGTAGGGTAGGTAGGATCTATTGGATTGTATGTCCTTAGGTCACTACTGAGGCCCAAGGTATATGAGGTAGGTAGAGCCTATTGGACTATGTGTCCTTAGGTTGCTACTGAGGCCTCTCGAGGTAGGTAGTTAGGGATGGAAAGCCTTGCTGTTGAGGCCTCTTAGCGCTATTGGTTCTGGGGGTTTGTCTTGAACGGGCGGTCCTATAGGTTTGTGGTACATGCATGTTTGGTTTTCCTTATTGTGATTTGCATAACATGCATTGCATACATATTGTATATGAGTTTAATAGTTACTCTAGGGTTCAATTTTGAACTCCAGATTGTTTCAAAGAATACAGGTATTAGTTGCTGAGCTGTTCAGGAGTAAGGAGGTAAGGGCATGGTGTGGAAGACTGAAGAAATAGGGGATGCTCTATCATGTTTTGTATAACTAGTATTTGGGATAACTGTATAATTTACTATTGTTCAGTACTTATTTTGGATAACTGCACCCTTAACCCTTCGGGGACTTGTTTTCTGTTGGTTACTGTATGATTACCAGTACATTGTATTCATCAAAACCAGTACCATGCTCTATTGCGTTTACTCAAATATATGTTGAAAGTGAATAAGTAATTAAGGAAAGGTAACTTAATAAAAGGAATCCGTCTAACCCGCCACCCGAAAGGGCGAGGCCAGTAGGGGTGTGACAATTTTGGTATCAGAGCATGGTTTGGACGGTACTGGTAAAAGGTAAATGGTTAAGGGTATTGATATAATTTTGGGCAAATGGAGCAGAAAGGATATATACCCTAAGGAAGAGGGTTGGGCTCCGGTAAGATAAGACCCTTGTGATAGAGGAGGTAGCACATAGTATGAGTTCCGTTGCTAACCTTGGGGCCTCTGATATGGACATCAGGGATCGATTCCCACAACAAATAAATTAGAAATGAAGTGTATGGAGAAGCTGATACTAATCAAGTTTCCCTGTAGGGACAGTACCTGGTGTTTCTATGAAGGCGTCATAGTAGGAAAGGACCAGACGTTGTAACGGGAATGGAACAGTAAAAGAGCAAGGTTCAGGCTCTGAAAGTTGAGACTTTAGGGATAGCTAAGGTGGCATAGAATGCAGATTCTGTTGCTAATTCTAGGGTTTTTGATGATTATGATGATTAAGTGAGGATATGATTTAGATCCCTAGATCCTATCAGGACTTTAAGGTTAAATGTGCTTAGGCGGGAGAAATTCTCAAGATAGGTGATCCAAAAACACTTAGTACTTTGAGGTATGACATATAGTAATCCATAGAAATGCTATGAGGATGTTAGATTGAATAAGGAAATGACTGAGACTAGGCTTGAATCTGACCTAAACTGAATTGTTTAGGTCAAAGTGTGATTGAGGTTACCTTAGATTTTGATGCTTAAGAATAGGAACCTTATGAATGTTGATTAATGTTGTGTAGTCAGCAATGCTTAAGGTATAATTGAGGATTAATGGTTAATCTTGAGGTGAAAGAATGACAGTAGAATATACCCTGTGATATTGAGGATTTAGATGGAATCAAAATCTTATGAATAGTTATTCAACTGCTTTATAGGTTTCTTGGGAAACTGAAATCTTACGTGAGGAATAAGGCGTGGCCTGAAGGATCAATAGTAGAAGGTTATATAAGGGATAAGGTCTTCAAGGCACTTTGATGACATTGAGACGTATTTCAACCGAATGCCTCGTGTAGACGATTGTCCTGAGCTAGAGCCAGAGCCATCATCACAGAGTTGTTAATCCCTCGTGTTGGTAAACCAATTGGGGGAAGTGAGAACTTCAAACTAACAGCACTTGAGAAGTTTCAAGCACATAGACATGTCTTAATTAATTGCACTAAAGTTGAATCATACCTTTAGTAAGGATTGTGTTGAAAATTATGCCCTAGGGGCAAGTCATTGTACTTTAAATTTTTATGTTATTTAAAGTATCACTAGTGCAAAAAGGGCTTTAAGACCGCCTTATTTAGACCGGAGTATCGACAGCCCGGTCTTAAAGGAATGACCGGTGGCAGTTCTGTAAATATAAAGAACTTCTTGGACCGAATCATTTTTTCATAGGTCTTAAATATATTATTCAGACTAGACTAAAGGACAATCAGTCTTAAAAATGTTATTAACAAAATTTAAATTTCAATTACTTTATAGAGAAATCTCATACAACCGTACTTATATTTTCTGCGGTCCAACATAATAAGGAAAAATTTAAACAAAAAAAGTCTCAAAATTTTTAAGACTGTACATATTTAATAGCCAGTCTTAAAAAGTTATTCTTTTACGACCGGACATATAATGCGGCCACTACAAAATATAGAAAAAAATTAAACAAAAAATTAATTAATTTTAAGACCGGAGTTTTATAAGGACTGATCTTAAAGGTCAACTTTTAAGATCGTCTTATAATTTTTCCGGTCTTAAAGTTAAATATTTTAAGACCAGACTTAAATTGTTGCTAGTATCTCAATATTGAAGAAAATTAAACAAACAATTAATTACTTTTAAGACCTGACTTTAATATAACCGGTCTTGAATGTAGAATATTAAGACTGTCTCTTTGTTTATCCGGTCGTAAAAATGAAGCGCCAAATATACATTTCTTCATGCGAAAGCTTTTGTTACTCTCACTGAAGAACCTCTATTCACGTTATGAAACACTTCCTGTTGCATTACCTCTCTTCCTCACCCACGTACCATTAGCCTATGTTACTCTCTCATTTTCTCAGGCATTCCTCTCTTCCTGTCTCAAAAATGAACAGTGAAAATGATTCTATTCGTGTTCCGGGAACGCTAGTTACTGGTGTGAGTCAGAACGAACCTTCTTCATCTCACAATGAGCCACGTAACCGCCCTGCACGTCGTGGTAGAAGAGGCACACGAATGATGGATGTAACCCTCAATCGGACTTCTGGGTCAAGGCTCGAGATTTAGTTTGATGAAAAGTTGGAACCTTTCGGTCCTAATAAAAGCAAATATACTAGTTTTGTCGGCTATCTAGCACGCAGCAAGGTTAGCATCTTGATAGATGAGTGGAAAAATGTGGACTTTGGCACAGTAAAGGATCCTATTTAGGACACTATCCAGCTTACATACATTGTCCCTGACCGTCAAAAGTTGAAAGACAAGACATTGTCTTATTGTGCTGATTGGTGGAGGAAGTTTAAGACCTTTCTAGCTAACAAGTATATTTTTGTCGAGGTTTAGCCTGACCAAAATCCTTGGGACAAGTACACATTTATTGATGAACAAACTTGGCAACAATTTGTTCAGCTGCGACCACTCCTGAAGGTCTGGTGAGTTTATATTAAATTTTGTTTGCCCTTTTGTTTGCTTATTAACCTGTGCGGATATGTGAATGTTATTGTGTTCATCTAATCCTGTTAGTTAAATGGTTTGGTGTGTGAATAGAAGTATACATTTCCTGCCTTTGTCTATGCAAGTCTAATATGTAAACCCTGAAAAGGTAAAATACTAAGAAGGTAATTAGGAAAATAATAATGGCATAAGAGTCAAACCATTATTATAGTCTTAGTTCTGTTATAGTAGGTAGTGGTTAGACATTGTTGTTAGTTAGTTAGTATGTTAACTATTTAATGGTTTCGGTGCAAGCTGTTATTGGGCCTTAAGAGTCAAGCCTCTAACTATACATAAGAGGTTAGTCTAATATGTGTAGGAACCAGTTATGATGAATGAATGAATTGACTGAGTTCGTAGCAATTCTGCAACTCCCTTTCCTCTGTTTCTCCCAATTTCTTCTGCAATTCTATATCTTCCTTAAATAAAATGTTGAAACTTGATGAAGTGAATTTGACTAATGTTTGATGTTCATATGAAGTAGAAGTTCTCTAATTTCTATTAGTGACATGGCTGGAATTCATAATTAATAGTTGTTTTCAATTCTGAATTCACAGAAAAGAAGGGAACAAACACAGGAGATAGGGAGAAAGAATGATTGCCTGCATAGGGCTTCTCACGGCGGATATGAAAAGGCCGAAAAATAGTTGATGGCGGCCAAGCAGAAGATATTGGAAGATGAAGCTGAATCCAATCCTTCTGCGATAGTTGATCAGCCATCTCCAATACGTCACGAGGAGTTGTGGTTGCATATTCGGCAAAAGCCAAGTAGCGCTACACAAGTGAGCAAACTCGTCTATTTGCTTAAAGAATTGTAAGTATCGTTATTGTTATTTTTTAGTTACTAAACATATTTCATTACTAAGCTTCTCGTTATCTGTATCTTATAGGAAGATCTTAAAAAGAAAGAAGCAGAGTGATCTTTTATGTCAGACGGGAGGAATGATGTTCTGACCGTTGCGACCGGAAAACCGGATCACTCGGGGCGTGTAAGGGGGATTGGAGGATGGGTAGGCATAAAGCAATACTTTGGTAAATCCAAATGCCATAAACAAAGTATGATTACCCAGGAGGAGATGGAACAGACGCTAGCCAAATTTAGTAAGGAAGCAGCGGCTAAAGAAGCAATGTTTCAATCCTAGTGAGCTAGATGAAGGAGGAAATGAATCGATGAGGCTGCTTTTGAGCTCTCGTCCGAGACCAGTGTTCCCTTCACACATTCACTGTACCTATGCAGAGAGCACTAGAGGGAGCTGCATTGTTGGACAATCAGAGCAACCTTGTGACCTGTATGTGGAGGATTGTGATAGTCATAGATGTTAGTTATGATTAGTTTTGATGATGTCTTATATTGATGCCATTATCTAGAGCAAAAAGTTTGCATACTACATTTATCTTATACTTTGACTAATTCTTATATTTAATGTAGATACAAGGTTTAATTCAATGAAGAATGATCAAGAATGGAGTTTGAAGAAATAAGAACCTGTTAATTATCATGAGAATATCAATATCCAAGCTCCTATGATCAAATAGAAGTTGGAACGGCAATTCGGAGTTAAAATAAGTAAGTTTAAGCTTCCGGAAGAATAATAATTTGTTTTGGGGCTTTAATGCAATTTTAGCTCTTTTTCCGCATGCATAGTGTCATGTTCGGGCATAACAAATGTTATACTCGAGCAAGGTTCATTTTCAGCCCATTCCAGCCCCAAATCCGCTCTTGCTGGAGCATAAAACTTGCTTGCTCGAGCAGAAAAAAAATCCTTGCTCAAGCAAGGTCATGCATCAGCTTCCTCTGTTCAGCTTTGTTTCTGGCGACCTTCGGTAATTCGACGATATCTCTCAAACCAGGAATCGGTTGACATGAAACCAGTGGCATATGAAAATAGACTCCCAATGCGTCATTTTAATATAAAATAAAAGCCAAAATGAGGTCAGATGGATTATCTATGAATTTTACAAGTTGCCACAAGAATCACCACCATAGTCCAGACCAAGCTTTGGTATTTTGAGTGTATCTCACAAACGACAAATTGGATTGAGCTGAAACTAGTTCCATTTGAAACTAAACTCAAATACCTTTCCAAAAATATCAAGATCACAGAAAACAAAGATCAATTGAAGGAGATATGATGTTTTGAAGTTGACGGTGAGTTCAGGATGTTGCAAAAAACGCTGATGAAGAACAACCTCCAATTATCTGATGATAATGGACAAAGTACAATGAGTTTGGAGCTGATTCTTCTTGCATTAGAAAGAAGACTTCAAGAGCTTTATGAGCATGGGTGGTTTGCCAAAATTGAAGCAATATCGAAGACATTACGCTCTCTGGAAGTTGACTCTTGTACTACCAAGGCTATTGTGTTTTGAAAGTCAATGAAGTTTGATGTTTGCACAAGGACTTCAAATGCCCAAGCATAATGCTTCAATTTAGGCATACCCGAGCAAGGTATGCCAGCTTACTCGAGAATCGTCGTGGGAATGGCAAGATGAGCTCTTGGAGAGTGTTGCTCAAGCAGAGCATTTATCATGCTCAAGCGTCAAATCAAGCTAAACAAGAAAATATATACAAGATAAGGAGTCTTGCTCGAGCAGAGTATAAGAGCATGCTCAAGCACCATGCTCGAGCAAAGAAAAGAGTATGCTCGAGCATCACCAATCTTCTTGGTATTCTTTCGCCTTTGCATGACTTGTGCTCAAGCAGAGAAATGAGCTTGCCCGAGCAGCGTCGAGTGTCAGTGAGAATTCCAACTATGAAGAGTCTTGCCCGAGCACCATGCTCGAGCAGACCATTTATGATGCTCGAGCATCATCAGGCCCAGAGCAAAAGTTCACAAGCTGGAAGGACGTTGCCGGAGCAGATGGTTGGACGTGCTCGAGCAACATCAACTCTTCTTCCATCTTTACTCTCTGGATGACCTATGCCCGAGTAGGAATCAGCCATGCTCGAGCAGAGCAAAAAGCTTGCTCAAGCAGCAGCATGATATCTAAATGCTTTTGCCTCTATCTGTGACTTGCTCAGCAACAAGCAAGACTTGCTCGAGCAATAGCGAAAATCCACAGCTTTTAACTTAGACGCTAAGTGAAGCTTGCCCAAGCAAGCTTGGGATCTTGCTCGAGCATAGGGTGATTTCTATTCTTCCAAAGTACTTCTTCTATTGCTTGCTCGAGCATACTATCAGTCTTACTCGAGCATGATCATCCTCTGTTTCTTCAAATTACCGTCTTCGAAAATCTAAATTAATTGATTATGATTTCACTTCTTCATATCATCACTCATGACTATTCCTAATTGCTTTTAATCAGTTTGCTAATGAGTTTCAGATGATTATATGAAGGATTAACATCAGATTATCAAAAAGCAGATGATGATGTCAGAAGCTCCAACGGCTATATTTATTTCCTCCAACGGTCATATGCTAAATGCGAAGAATTGCTCAAACGGTCAAATACTCTACATCAACTATAAAAGGAGAAGTCTTCAAGATAAAAGGTGTTAGAGACAAGAGCTTGCAATGACAAAATGCCAACATTTGAATCCAACGATTAACTTACATACTCTCTGTTTCACAATGTTTATATAGTTTTTGGTAGAGAGTGTGATGATTGATTTTGTACTTCAATGTTCATCTTCTATCTAATCGTGAGGAGTTATTAATTCTTATTCCTTTCATTCAGATATTAAATCTTAAGGAACCTTAAGTGGGGGTGTATCAATTACAACCTGTAAGGGGGAGTTGGGTTCGAGAGTGAGAGGACAATCCTTTGTTTACAGAGTGTATAATTGTATCCTTACAGTGTGTATGGAGAGTATCTCGATAAGAGGTTGTAAAGGCTTTCTCTTGTGCCCGGTAAAACAAGAGAATAGTGGATTGGAAATCTCAAGTGGAGCTTGGGGACTGGACATAGGTCAAGGATTGGGCCAAACCAGTATAAATCATAGTTTGCATATTCTCTTCCCTTATCTCTTATATTTCCAGTATATGTTTATTTGAATATCTAACTGTTGAATTAGAAGACGCAAAAATATTTTCAAAGTTTCAAGTTTTTAATCTTCACCCAATTCACCCCCCTCTTGGGTTCAGCCGGTTCTTCAATAGACAATTAGTTGCAAAAGAGATTGTCCACAACTTGGGATCAATTGTACACCACCAACAAATGGCTGATGATAAAGTCAGAGTGTCAGTTGAAAAGGTGATCATTGATGCACCTCTCCCTCTCCCTACTGATCAGCTGAAGCTTGCGAGTGATGTCAAGGGAACCTTCATCTCTTGGCCAGTGAAGCTTGTACATGTCTCTACTCCTCCTGAAGCTTCATCCCCTCCTCCTCAAGTTCCATCCCCTCGTCAAGCTCCATCCCTTCCTCAAGCTCTATCCCCTAATGCTAAGTTAACTGGCAAGGAAAAAATATCCGATATGGTGAAAAGTGGATATTTTAAAGATAAATCGTGGCCTGTCAATGAAGTAGTAGGCCTCCATCAACCTCAACCGGTTTACGTTGACACCGATGACGTAACGTCCCTGCTACTTCCTGGACAGGAGCTTACTAATCCAATCATTCAAATGTTTATGAAGTAAGTATCTGATTCTATGAGTACATAATTTAAATGCATCATTTAGACACACATACATATATACTAATTCCCTTATCGATGTCATTATTGTAGGTTCATGCATCAACAATTGATTCAACAGGGTAGAATCAATGATTTTGGATTCTTGTGCCCAGTCTATGCAAGTACAACATCAAAGGAGGAGACACAGTAGTATATATCAATGAGGTTGTGTAAAGTGAGAAGAAAGGTGTACGTGTTTCCATACTACAACGAGTACATATCACAATTCTTGTCTGCAATTCACTTAATTCTACTACATATATCACTGAGTACTTTACTGCTGTGAATTTTCAGCCACCACTGGCAGTTGGTCCTCATGTGCATGGAGGAGCATAAAGTTATCTTCTTATGCTCCACTCACAGTGATCCAGGGCCTACATTGATGCAGACCATCAACGAGTAAGCATGTCATTTTGATTCTCTTGTCTGAAATCTCTGCTGTGAATTTTCAGTGAACATTATTGATGAATATTGTGATTTTGATGATAGTGCCATGAGGACCTTTCAAATTGAGGTAAACAAAAAATGTGGGTATCAGGCCACTTATCTTAAATGCCACACACCAAAGGTTGGTACATATTTGGACACTGGCACACTGCCTTGTGAACTTGGTCAGTAAGCTATATATGCTCTTATATATATTTCTTGTTCTTTTTAGTCCCGTCGGCAACCAACGGAGTCCAACTTATATGGCCCGTACGTCATGAAACACATATATGATATTATCAAGGAAGGAAAGACTAAATTAAATGCAAAGGTAAAAGTATTTGATGTTACATATTATGGCTGAATTTAGTTTCTGGCCTAATGTTACATATCAAATATGCACACAAGTTAATTCAGTTTCTGTCTTTGATGTTACAGAGGTTTGCCTGTCCTGATCCCTTTTCTGATGATGAAGTGGAGCATGTAACATCCCAAATTTCGGGATTTGGAAAATCGGAAATATCATAAGGAAGTAATGATGGAAATTTATTATCAAAACGTGGCCTAAAATAATTAGTGGAATTTAAGGCATATTTTTCCCTTGAATTATCGGGAAAAGAATAAATTTGAGGAAAATTAGTAAGGGAATTGTTGAAGTTTAATGGCTAATGTTAGAAAGAAAAGAAGAATAAAGAATTAGTGGTTTTATCCTATTTGTAGAGCACCTTATTTCTTCCAAGAAGTCACGTGCCATATTCTTATATACAACACTCAATTTAATATTCATTTGCTAATTGGAGAATCAAAGACGTAGCACCATTTTGGACAACAAGTGCACACATAATACTCCCTCCATCCATAAATTCTTTTTGACCGAAATGCTACAAAACCAAGTCAGCTCATTAACCTTCATTTAACACCCAAGGCCCACATAACACAACACACACTTCCATTCCTTGCATATCCTCCACGTACACATCCTCCTTAAATTAACACCACACACACACAAACACCTACACTAATTCCTTCTCTCCACCGGACCTCACACACACAATTAATCACACACACTCTCACTTCAATTGCATGGAAGCCACGTACACACACACAACCACTCTTATTCTCTCATCCGGCCACACTTAACACACACACACAAAAACACTCTATGCTTCCCTCAATTCTCGCGAAATACACATACACACACACACCGACCCTTCTCTCACGCACACACACTTGGCAAACACATAAAATAACACATCACACTTATGCAACATTACAAACGGCAAGCATGCAATCATAGCACTTGTCACACACCTAACCAAATCAGATTATTTCCTTTCCCCTTAAACTCCACGGCTATACACACTCACACACTTCACAAAACTGATCCAACTCTCCTCCTATCCTCCTCCACGGCCTCCCTCACTCTCACACACACAAAACAATTCATTCAACTCAAACTCTCCCTCATTCTCCACGGTTCAATTCTCCAACACCAACAATCATCCTTTTCCTAAACTTCAATCATCCTCCTCCCCTCCCTTTCCCAACACCATTAACTCCATCATCACCATATCCTCACACACAAGAGAGGTCAGCCATGGTTTGGAAGAAGAAGGTAATGACTTGAACACTAGCTATAGTGTTTGGATTTTCCTTCATGCATGTCATTTTGGATGAATATAAACTCACATGCATGTAATTTTTAAGGCCAGGCTAAAGATTTGAGAAGGACTGAAGTGATAAAGTTGATCATAAAATCAAGGACAAGCAATTTTGGTAAGAACCATAAAACCTTCTCTTATGATTTTGGAATTAAGTTTAAAACCCAGATTTTGTAATCTGTGGTAAAATCATAGAAATAAGTGGAATTTCGAAATTCTAAGACCACCATCGTTTTCCTTATGAAAAATTTTGTGGGAAAAATATTTTTGGTGAATTTTTAAAGGTATGTTTACATGTAAAATAAAGAGTTCAAAGGAAAAGGCAAATCTGCCAGTTTTGAACAACTGAACCCAGGTAGCTTGTGGGCGTGTTTACACTGGGTTAATGTCCTTTAAAAATTATGAAACTTTTCCAGAACGTAGAGGACATGAATACCTTTAAAAGTATGGTATTTTGTATTTGTTTGATTTCTGGTTAGTGAGTAATAAATGTTACAACATGACCCAGTGTCCTGCAGATAAAAACTGGGTAGAAGGTTTGAGCATGTAATTTGATTGGGTTCAAGTGCTTATAAAATGATGAAATTTTTCAGGCATGAATAGGACCCCCTGAGAGTTTAGGAAATATTAATTTTGTAATTTTTAAGGCCCTGACCTGGGAGAAAAATATTTTTAAATTTGAGTCATTAATTCTGGAAGCTTAACTGGACAGTCAAGAACAACGTAAATTCTGGGAATTATTTGACAAGTCCTGACCTTTGAACGTATTTTTATATGAAAGTGGACTTCTCTACGAACGTGAGAGTTGACATTAAAATGATTTTTGTACAATTTTAAAAAAATGAAGTTAGTTTTGTGCAATTTATCATAAATGAGTAAATTAAGGGCCAGAAATAATAAGTTTTGCAAAAAGGGTTAAAAAGGAACATAAACATTCATTTCCCTGGTTCTAAAGTTATGGATATATCCTTAGGGCCAGAAGAAGAAGGAAAGAACTTCAAGCAACCCTGACGGTTAGCAAAAGGGAACCCGAGTAAGGACAATAGTCCTTAAAAGGTAGTGGGCTTACCTTACTTGCATGTATTGATATTATTGCTTGTATGTATATGTTTGATTGCTATACTTGCTTGCTATGTTTAACATATTTGAATGATTGAAGCTCTGTTTATGATTATGCTTTGGCCATGAGTATGATACATGAAGCATTGAGCATGCAAATATGTCATTATGTTAGCATGAGCTTGTGCAAGGCAAGTATATCATACATTAGCATTTATCTTGCATGCACTGTATTGGTATTGTCTACTACTGCGGGATTCCTCGAATCTCACCCTCCACTACCAACCAATAGACGGGTGAGCACGGGAAGAAAAGTGTTGCACGAGGTTCAAGGAGGGAGCGTTGCTTGAAGACGGCCCAACAAAGGGACATCTTGAACAACCAAGGGGTGATGGTGTTTAGTTGGTTTTAGTTTTAACCATCTGTAATGAATGTAATTGTTTGTAGGGGGTATAAACCCTGGGATTACCCCTATAATGTAATCAAATTTAATTTCCGCATTATCAGTATAACGAGCTATTTCTGATTTTGCCACACTACTGCATAAGTATATGGCTAAGTATGCCGGCACCCCGGCGGGTGTTACAGAGCACATACGCAATGTGTTTTGTGAATATATGTATGACCTGATTTTAAAGTCGGACAATAATTAATGTCCTAAATTCATTTGTAAATATATCCGTAGCAACAATAATCTTCTCAGTAAATTTGTTTATTTTTTCAAACAATTCATTCATTTGTAAATATACATACGCAATGTGTAATTCAATAATAAATGTATTTATTTTTTTGAAGAATTCATTCATTCATTCTAGCTATTTAGTGCTTGAAATTTGAGGTACAGGATGTTGTAAATGAGCAATAAGAGACTCTGAAAAGTAATCGCAACTTTTAGGACCGCATATTATATAAAGATCTGGTCCTAAAAGTCCTCGTTTAATTCTAAAAAATTTGTCTAAACTTTTAGGATTGTATATGTTTTAAGAGTCCGGTCTTAAAGGTATTTGTTTATTTTAAAAATATGGCGAGACCTTTAGGACCGCATATTTATTAAACATCCGATCCTAAAAGTCTTCATTTAATTCTAAATAGACTTTTAGGATCATATGTTTGTTTAAAGTCCGCTCTTAAAAGTCCTCGTTTAATTCCTAAAAATATGGCTAGACTTTTAGGACCGCCCATTTTTTACAAGTCTGGTCCTAAAAGTCTAAAAATATGTCTAGATTTTTAGGATCGTATGTTTGTTAAATGACCGGTCTTAAAACTCTCCGTACATCTATAGCGAGACTTTTAGGACCGTATATTTGTTTATTGTCCGCTCCTAAAAGTCTCATCTTTTATTTTGAAAATATGGCTTAACCTTTAGGACTGTGTGATTGTTAAATGTCTAGTCTTAATAGTCTTCCTTTAAATAAAAATGTTGACTCGCTTTTCAGACAAATCATTAGGGTTCTAGACAACCGAGGTTCTGGCATTCTGCTCAAGCTAGGTTCGTTGTTGTCGTCGATTTTACCTCTCCCGATTTTGAGCAGATTATCGGTTTCCCTTTTCTTTGTCTTTTTTCTTTTTGTTGGAAAAAGAAGGAAGATAATGAAAATGACACTGAAAATATTCAAATTAGGGTGAGGTAAAACCAATGACAACGACGGTCCAACCTTGAGAAGAATAGTCACTTTGTTTGTTTTTATTCGAATAAAGTAAACGATCTTTTTTTGTTTTTTGTATGTTCTTAACTCGTATTCTGTGAATTTTTAATGTTGATTTACACGACGACAATGTATTGTTTATTTCCTTTTTGTCGGAAAAAGAAAGACGATAACGAAAAGGACAAGGCGATCAAATATGGAAACCAAAAATTTATTTACTATATAGGGGCAGCAGCAAGTAGAAAAAAAAAACATAAAAACATCTACTCTTCTCCATCGTTGTCGGAGGGGAGGAGTCGTCGGGGAGGTCGAAGACGTCGTCATCTTCAGGATGGTACTCAACGTCCTGGGCGTTGAGTACCGCGTTCAGCTATTGTTGACGGGGTTATAGACCTGAAACAGCTGGCCCAATCGTCAGTCTATATGATCGACACGGGCTAGGAGGTGGTGCACCATCTATTTGAAGGTCGGGTCCGGAGGCAGCGGAGGAGGGTACGGAGGAGGAAGAGGATTAAGAGGAAAAGGAGGGCCTCGTGGTGGTGGAGCAGCCATTACGGTGGAGGTTGTAGAAGTGATGGAGAAGAATGTAAAGAAAGTAAAGTAACAATGGGTTTAAATAGAGAACACATCCTGAACAATGTGAAACGCCGGAAACTTTAATGAGTTGACGCATAGTTCATCAGAATATGAGGAGACGCCTAGTTGGGAAGTTTATCTGGAAGCCAAAGAGACTCTGAATCATTCATTTGAACAAAGTGTAAGGATACGACTCTATCCGAAAAGAATGAACTTTTAATACGGGATATTGCAAAAGATCCGTTCTTAAAAATAATATTTTTTAAGAAAAAATTCTTACTTTAAAAAAATGAATTGAAAAAAATAAATGAATTTTAGGACCAGATACAAGATAAAAGGTCGGTCTTAAAAGTAATTGAATTGATTGAAAAAATAAATAATACACTTTTAGGACCAGATATATTATAAAAGGTCGGTCTTAAAAGAAATTGAATTGAAAAAATAAATAATAGAAGTTTAGACCACATATTTATAAAATCCGCTCTTAAAGTAGCTCTCTGCCTTTATTAACTCGGTAACTCCTCATACACACGAGCAAAAAAAAAAATCCCCATACCTCTCTGTCCTTATTAACTCCTCACTACCTCGTAACTCCACACTACGTGGCTCTCTGCCCCAACTGCTCAAACCATGGTTAGATACAAGAGAATCGCTCGTAGGAGTACTCTTACTAGTGATGCTCGTTATACGGTGCGCCTCCTCCAGCGAGAGTGCGTTCTATTGTGACAGAAGAATCTCAAGTCGTTGGACCCATTGTTATTTCGGATGATGAAGAGGTTCACGCTCTCCTTGTCCAGCCTTCATGCAATATTCTCCAACCTCCGGCCCCGCCGCCCTACCGTGACCCTTCTCTTTCCTCTAATGATGCATTGCGGTGATGCAAATAAGACAAGAACTTGCTGATCTTCGGCGGGAAATTAATGCTTTGCATGCCGATATCACCAAGGCTTTAGAGGATAATAAGCTTTAGGATGTTTAGTCGATTCTTGTTTTTGATAATTTTTCGCTTGTTTTTCTTTTGTATTTTTTTCTTGTGTACGTGCATATTCTCCAAGTAATGTATGAAGCATTAAGAACTAAGCTTGTGTCTTTTTTTTTTGTTCATATTCTCCATTAATTAAAGAAGCTTATTCTCTAGTTTTCCTTTAATTTTTATTCATTCAGTTTGTTAGTGCGCTCGCCAAAGCCAATCCTTTTTTTTTTAAAAAAATGAGGACTTTTAGGACCGGATGTTTTATAAAACTCCGGTCTTAAAATTAAATCAATAATAAAACTTGAGGACGGAGTCTTTGAAACAAATGAGTCTTAAAAGTTAAATGAACAATAAAAATTTAGGACCGGAGTCTTCGAAATCCGGTCTTAAAAATTTAATTATATATTTAGGACTGGCCACCTTATAATTAACCGGTCTTAATAAAATTCCAAAATACAAAAACATGTCTGTCACACGGAATATTAAATTTCTCTCTCTCGAACTCCTCTTGTCGCAATAAAAACCGATTACTTAGGTTGTCTCCGGTGTTTGTGTGTTGCTTCATTGCAGCGTTGCTCTCTCGACAGTCACTTTTTGGTTCCTTAGCTAAACATCTATAGACCAAGCTATAAGAGGTGTTTTGGTTATATAAATTTATGATTTTCCTGCTTATCATTCTGGGTTTTTCATGGGTTGAACGAAATCGATGAAATGTTCTTGTGGGTTTCTTTGTTGTTAATGAATATTGTATTTTGAAGATTATATTTGCACTTTAGACCTACCCAACTGACCAACAACTGTTTTTAGGTTAATCTTGCTATCTGCAACATCAACGTTCGTGGTGGGAGAAGAAAGACTCAGCAAACACATTTGAATTTATATGCTACACGTTGTTGGGATCCGTACAACGCAAATGGGATTAAAATTTCTACGGATCCGTCCCGAGGATCACTCAGTGCGTTTAAATCAAGGCTAGTGAATCCGGATATTACCTTTGAAAACTCGTTCGCGATTTCTACTTCGTTGAACAAGTGGGCTACCTTCGATCGATCAGGAAGACGACTCTTAGAATCCTCTTCCTCTCTTGGTATCCACACGAACAATCCTCGTTCACGGCTATGGCAGCGTGCTAGCGCCTCTTTTGCGTCTCTCTCAATTTTCACTCTAGGGTTTCTCGCGGCTTTTTGAATACACTCGATCGAAAGTCCGTAGGTTTTCTAAAACCTTTGTTCAGCGTATTTAATGCAAAATTAATCGTATTAATTTTGAATTCAAACTTTAGATCGGATTAAATATATATTAATTAAATCTATCCAATAGATCTAATATAATAATATTTATTTAATCGAATTAAAAGCCAGATCTGAAATTTCGAATTTGAATCTAGATTAAAAATAATCAAATAAATCTATCGATAGATTTAATCCAACCTATTTATTTAATCCAAATTTAAAAGCCTTGATTTAATTTATCTCAATAAATTAAATTGGAGAAATGATATCTATCTATTTATTTAAATCTAAGATACCAATATCTCAATTTAAATTAAATAGACAATAATATCTTTATTCGAAAATTAAATGAGATACAATATCTCTGTTTGTTTTAGATATTTAATTTATCAAATAAATTAAACATAAAACAAATAATATAATAATAATATTTTAATCTCAATTAAATAATATCATTATATTATTTTCGAATTTAAATATATATATATATATATATATTTACCCATTAAACTCGTATTCATTAATCTCGATTAATCGAGATTCAATGAACCCGGACACTTTTACCCGTGTTGGATTATTCTTTGTGTGCGACTCGCGCAGCCCATGTGAGATTGGCGTGGGCCAACACCGTGTCGAGCCCACAAATCGCAAGCGGCCTCTAGCAAGACATTACGACTACCCAACTCACATGGGGATCGATGACACGATACACCTATCGTACAACCATGTCACGTCCCTTTGTCACGCGATAATTTGGTCAAGGATGAGGCATGGATAATGTCAACTTCCTTTTCTTGACCATTACTTTTCGATTCTCGAGTAGTCTAATAAGTGAAATGGAAACTCCTTTCCATCACGTATGGCCATACATTTCTTAGACTCACTCATCGAGGGGCCCAGTATTATCTCTCTACGAATGTGAGGGACAAATTCCATCTTGACCATTCACGTCCCTCCGCATGAAAACCACTGATCCCGATCCTAGCCTTTATCATCACCCGGTCAAAGGTGACTTTTGACTAGGTCAAAGGTCAGTGACTCATCATGTAGGAATCCATGATGATCTCAAAGTCATGTGGCGTCGTGACGCGGTTATACATGAGATAAGCTTATGACTTGATCCATGCAGCTTTCTCATAGTGGGTCGGTCCAAAGACCTTGTACTCTTACAAGTGCCCATGACTTTGATTCGTATCTCCATACCTCATCAAAGTCATATCGGGTCTTAATTCATCTTCGCTCCGCGTAGATGACCGATCGTGGACATTTAGGATAATCTATAAGATGTATCCGGGGATGCAGTTATCAATACGAACATGCAGACGAAAATGATAACTAAAGAAAATACTTTAAATAACTCAAATATCCAAAGTACAATGAATTGCCCCTAGGGCATAATTTCCAACACACGTGACTCCACAAGACCTTCATGCGATGCATTTAATTTCCTTGTCATGCATTTATTGTGCTTCTTGGATTAATTGTGATACATTTATGACCAAAAGTGATTCTTCGTTAAGCATTTAATGGGCAAGTTTCTCCGTAAAAAAAAAAAAGACATAACCGACATTGAGCATAAATATGCATTTGGTGTTGCCTTATTTTATATGCAAGTGTCAAATTTTTCGGATTATGTACGTTAAATCTTTCCGTCTATAAGAATTCTACTATGGATCACAGTTGGATAAATACTTTACGGACGAGTGTTGAAAATCAGAATGGGGTGAGGGACTTTATAGAATTTGCTAAACAGAATGCCCATGATGATAGTGGGAAGCTTTACTGCCCTTGTGTAAAATGTTTGAATGAGAGACGACTAAGTCCTGAAGTTATACACACACATTTAATTTGTGAAGGATTTTGTAAGACTTATACAGTGTGGGTATGGCATGGTGAAAAAATACCAAGTGGGTCTCAACATGGGGAATGGCCTTTGATGATAATGACACGGATATGGATGATCGCATAGAGGACATTATTCGTGATGTAGGAAAATAGGCTTTTCATCAATCACATGCATATGGTAATATGTGCAGTGATGCAAAGACCCCGTTATACCATGGGTGTAAAAAATATCAATTGTTGAACGCTGTATTGAAATTGGTAAGCTTGAAGGCACGTCATAGATGGAGCGACAAGAGTTTTTCTGAAATGCTTGAGGCTTTCAAGGACATGCTTTCGGATGATAATGTGTTGCCGCATCGATACTATGATGCTAAGAAAATACTTTGTCCACGGGGATGGAGTACAAAAAGATCCATGCATGCCCGAATGATTGTGTATTGTATAGAAAAGAGTTTGAAGAGAAGTGGAATTGTCCGATATGTGAAACCCCAAGGTACAAGTCAAATAAGGGGCCTACAAAAGTGTTGTGGTATCTTCCAATCATACCAAGGTTCAAGCGGTTGTTTACGAATGAAAATGATGCAAAAAATTTGAGGTGGCATGTAGATGAGAGGATTTTTTATGGAAAGTTTTGACATCCGGCCGATTCTTCTCAATGGAAGAAAATCGATCAATTATTTCTGAACTTCGACGAAGAACCTAGGAACCTTAGACTTGCCCTTAGCACAGATGACATGAATCCATATGGAAGCCTTAGCAGCATACATAGTTCATGGCCTGTACTCCTGATTATTTACAACTTATCTCCTATGTTATGCATGAAAGAAAGTATATCATGTTGTCTATGTTGATTTCAGGACCAAAACAACCCAGAAATGACATTGATGTTTACCTTCAGCCCTTGATCGAAGACTTGAAGAAGTTGTGGGAAGGTGTCGATGTTTTTGACTCTTTCAAGAAGGAGGTGTTTAAAATGCGAACCATGATATTTTGTAGTATAAACGACTTCCCAGCATATGGGAACTTGTCAGGGTATAGTGTAAAAGGCCATAAAGCATGTCCAATTTGTGAAGAAGGCACACGCTACCATCAACTTCAACATGGAAGAAAGACGGTTTATCTTAGACATGGGAGATTTCTTAGACGGGGCCACCCATATCGTCGATTAAAGAAAGCCTTTTTTGGTGGCCAAGAGTATGAAGATGCTCCGGTGGCATTGACTGGGGAGCAAGTTTATGAAAAGGTGAAAAATATCAATATTATCTTCGATAAGACTGCAAAGAGTAGAAAAGAAACAAATATATGGAAAAATATATCAGTATTCTTCGATCTTCCCTATTGGCACAATCTTGATGTGAGACACTGTATTGATGTCATGTATGTGGAGAAAAACGTATGTGATAGTATTGTTGGCATGCTTCTCAACATACAAGGTAGTTCCAAGGATGGTGTGAAGGCAAGATTGGATTTGATAGCAATGGGAATACGTGAAGATTTACATCCAAGGCCACATGGGAAGAGAACTTATTGTCCCCCGGCTTCTCATACTTTGTCTAAGGATGAGAAACGAAGTTTTTGTGAGTGTTTACATGGCACAAAAGTTCCCTCGAGGTATTCTTCAAATTTTAAGAGGCTTGTACCGATGAAGGACTTGAAATTAGTAGGCTAAAAGTCTCATGATTGTCATGTCTTGATGCTGTGACTACTCCCAATAGCTATTCAAGGCATCGCCGAATATGATCTTCGGGTCATTTTGACTAGATTTTGTGTCTTCTTCAATGCGGTTTGTAGTAAAGTTTTCGAGATTGAAAAGTTGGATGAATTGGAGAATGAAGGATATCTTATCTTGTGCCACCTTGAGAAGCTTTTTCTTCCTACATTTTTTGACATCATGGTTCATCTAATTGTTCATCTAGTGAGGGAGATAAAGTTGTGCGGCCCTATCCATTTATGGTGGATGTACCCAATTGAAAGATCTATGAAATTCCTAAAAGGGTATTAAACAACGCATACCGGCCGAGAAGCATCAATTGTTCAGAAATATGTTTCAAGAAGCCATGGAATTTTATCAAAATGAACAATCCATTTATAGTGATTTAAAAGATCTAGAAGTAGAAATATATAAATTAACATGTGAAAGTCAAAATGAAAGTATAAAAGAAGAAAGCTCGAGAAGAAGAAGAAAGTTTAGCAGAGGACTTAAAATATAGAAAAAATATATATAGATAATGAAAAGTATAGTAGATATATGATGAATGTAGTAGAAGAAGGAGAAACAAGTAATAAAGAACACAAAGAATATAGAAATATAGAAGAAAGTGCGACAGAAAGAAAAATGACTTTTAATAAAGAAAACATGATAAAATAAAAGGAAAAAATTTGGATATGGCAGTAGAAAACATAAGAAATGAGAAATTTATGGATAAAGTCAGCAAAATATTAAAATCCAAGAAAAAGGAAAAATCAGCTTGTGTAGTATTAGAAAAGGAATGTCCGATAAAATCAACATTAACTGAAGGAGTTTTAAGAATACCATTTATAAGTAAAGGTTTAATAGAACAAGAAATATCAAAATTACCTTTTAAAGATGAAGTTTCAGAAATAAATATAGCAGGAATACAAATATTGATAAAAGCATATTTTCAAAGTGGAATAAATTCACCAATGGAATTATTAATAATAGATGGAAGAATAATATAACTAACGTAAAAGATAGTATATTAGAAATGTTAGTAGGAAATTTGTTATATCAAAAATTAAAATTCACTTTAAATATGAATTTTGCTATAAGTAGAGCAGAAGAACATACGGATAAATCAATTCTAATGTATCATAATTTACATAATATAAGATAGTTGCCAGGAACAAGAAGTATAAGTATAGCGACAATGATAAAACTTGTACTTACAAATGAACATAAAATATACGGAAAATTATGTGCAAGTCCCAAGGACCAGAAATAATTATAATTAGATCCTTTGAAATCACCAAATTACGAAGTCCCTAAGGACTTTTTTGATATTATTTGTATGGAAACAAAATCCAGGTTTTTAAATTTTGTTGTAAATATGACATTTCTTGTTATAAATATGGTTTTTTCTGTTGTAAATGGCCAGATTTTAAATTTTGTTGTAAATATAACATTTTATGTTGTAAATATGGCTTTTTATGTTGTAAATGACCTCACGAACGTTTAGGGACTTGAGTTTGAAATAAAATCCAGGTGTTTTAATGTTGTTGTAAGTATAGAGCTTTTCGTTGTAAATATAGCTTTTTCTGTTCTAAATGGTCAAATATTTAAATGTTGTTGTAAATATAGCACTTTTTGTTGTAAATATGACATTTCTTGTTGTTAATACAAATAATATCAAAAAAGTCCCTAAGGACTTTTGTGTAATTTGGTGATTTCAAGGGACCTAATTGTAATTATTTCTAGTCCTTAGGACCTACACGTAATTTTCCCTAAAATATATAATGAAAGTAAAGGAATAATAACCGTAGATAAGTATTTTATGCCAATATTAAATGAAATAGAAATAAATCCGAGAAATATAACAATACCATAAATATTACAAATAGAGTTAGATAATACAAGAAATTATTATGAAAACATTCCCAGAAGAGTAGTAACAAATGATATAACAGGACAAAGATCAAAGATCTTTGAAAATAAATACATCAGATCCAACAACTTTAAGTATTAGTATTAATTCAAGAAGAAGTTTAGAATATAATAGACCATCATCTAGTAGATGAATAATAAGGTAGTAGTATAAGTTCAAGGTCATTAAGTTCACAAAGAATAAAAGATGATTTTTACCAAAGAAGTTTATTAGCAGAAATACCAATAAGTACAATATAATTATAAATGTGTGTGTGTCTCTCAGATTGTGTACATCGTTCCTTTGTGATCTATCTTTGTCTTCTTCATGATCTCATTCTGTGTATGCCTTCATGCAATTCCGTCTATGCTGCTTCCTTAAATCTGGACTCGCCCTTTTCATTTACCAATAATAAATAAGAGTATAAGCGTCTAAAGTAAGCAGAAACATTTCCAAACTAAAACCTTGACTTTTACAATAATTTTCGTTGAAAAACATTCGTTAATTATACAAAAAAAGATGTTCATTCTAATAGAAAGTCACACACAAGGATGTTGTACATAGCATCCTCATCTCATAATTAAATGTATCACCCGCTGCATTTGATCTATAGTTATTTTAATATGATATGCGAAAAGCTAATATTAAAATTGAATAAAATACAAAGTTGTTGCCAGATATATTTATTCATCCATTTAATTTTTTTCCTTAAAAATATTCTTTTGAAAAATTGAATTAAAGTTCCTAAAGATAAGAAAGTGTGTTAAGCGAAAAAAGCAATTAGATGGCTTGCAAATCCACAATTATATCATAGGAATTAATTTAATCAATATAATAAATATGAGTATTAAATATTAGAATATAAATATTGATTTTGCACCTTATTTATCAAAAAATGCACCATGTCCATGGGATAAAGATCAGAGAGAAGAGTACCTGTTCTGAACTTTTAGCAGTATTCGTGTGATCTCTAGTATTACTCTGGTCAGATTCCCAAACCTCGTCTTTTATTTTGTCTAAAATCAACCCCATGTACCAGAAAAAGGAGAAAAAATTATATTTCCTGCAGTATACTCATAGCATAGATTACAAAATACATTCACTCTCCAATCTCCATGATAACTGAATTACATTACCACGTCCGGAATGGGTATTGAGATACTAAATAAGAAGACAAGCTTTAGAGAAGTTTAATGAATGCATGTAGGTACGTACCATGATTTTCATGCAAGTATTTCACGGTCCCGTTGAGGTCCCCTAGCCAGAATTTTGTAATATATGTCACATGAACTTGTGACAACTTTGGAGTTTTGAGGGGCAACTTCACAAATGTGTCCATGTTTGGAACGTCCTCCACTCTAACCATCCTTAACTCTGGGAATTCAGCAAAATCAACATCTTCTTCACAGAAACTGGTGAGTCTTGGGAGATGTTTGAGCACAAGCGTCTCCAAGTTCTCAAACACTGGTTTACTATTTCCTCCTCCACCTCCAAGAACTTGAACCATATTTACACATCCATATAATGTCAGCAATTTCATAACGGAGAGGTGTTGAGCCACTGGAATGGAAAACAATGTTTCGAAGCTTCTACAACGCATGATTTTAAGTAAGGTTAGATTTTGGAACACTGGAATTTGAGGTTCCTGCTTCCACAGTCGCATATTGGGTAAATCAGCCAACTCCAGTGATTCTAATCGAGGCAGTATTGTCATTTTACCCTCACCAGATTGGGAACCCCCCCTTTTTGTCGTCAAATAACACAACTGTTGAATGCTGCAGCAGAATATTTTAATTGTAAATTTAATACTGTATTTAGGACGTTAGAATAATGATCAACACAACAATGAAAGGATGGGATGAAATAAAATTTAATTAAAAAACAAAAAAAATTACCTCGTTCAACACGTTGTCTTCTTTAGTGTAATTGTTCCTTGGCAATGTCTCAAGCATAGGACAGTTGACTATTATCAGTTTTTTGAGAGATGAAAGTTCATGCGTATCCAAGGAGAAGGATGAAAGCTTTTCTAGATTCTCAAGAATGATGATAGATTCTAAATTATCGAAAGTCTTCTTGTCTGTTTTTTCTTGTTCTGGGTTAGTGGAAATCTCTTTCAAAATTTTGCGGCTGGAAATCTTAATTTCCTTCATTTTAAAACAGTTAGAGGGTAGTACCAGGCTTATAAGAGAATTGCAATTCCTCACAACCAGTCTCTCCAACTTTTCTGACCTTGCAATCCACATATGTGTCAACCTGCTAAAGGAATCCACTTCCACATCTTCTAGGTCGCACAAAGGAGTACGAAAGTACTTGCCCTGCGATACATCATCCAACATTTCTAGGCCTGCAAGCTTCAACTTCTGCAATTTAGGGCATGGATGCTGCAGAAAAGAGATTCAAAATACTTACAATTGTTGTGCATACGATATAATCCTTTGCTTGAATACTTGTTTCGTCATGGGCAGGGTCTGCGGCCTCTTTGGTGTTGTGCCCCTGCTACCTCTCGATTTTGGTTATTCTCAAATGTTTTTTATGGTTTTTTTTATTTATTAAATTCTATATGAAATAAGTGACTTTTTGATATCGCTGGAAAATAAAAAATAAAAAAAGTTGAAAGCAATTCCATTTTTAATCCATAAGATATTAAAATATTTTAATGTCACTCGTTTCGTAAAAAATCTAATAATAAAAAAAAAAAAAAAACTAAGGAAAAAAAAATGGAAAGGCCCCAAAGTTGAGGGGGAGTAGGGGGCCCAACACCAAAGGGTCATTGCCCTCGTAATGTTCAAAGGTCGGAACAACATTTCATTATAGTGAAGTTAAGAGAATAAACGATATTTTGACCCCCCAAAAAAAAAAAAAAAAAAAAAAAAAAAAAGAGAATAAACGATAAAATCCAAGAAGACTCGAGGAATAGATACATACCATCATCTCATTTAGCAGCACATGTTCAGATGGCCCTTCATTAATGGGTAGCATCTGGTTGCTTAGAACATTCAATTTGGGACATTTTTCTATCCTCAAACACTGCAGATTAGGAAATATGAAATTGCGATTCCCTGAGTTGAACTTAATCAACTTTGGGAGGCTTGCAAGTTGAAGATCCTTTAAGTTGGGAAAGAATCGGTCATGTATTTCTTTGTCATCCTCTACGACTTGTTCTATCATCTCGCATGACTCTATCTTCAGTTCCTCTAGAAGAACAAGTTTTTCCACTAAAGCAATCGAAAGTGCAATCTTGCGTAAGCCACACTCGATGATTTCTAATTTAACTAGTTTACCCGGTTCCAATATCCCCATTGGATCGTTGTTCCATATGAATTTCAAATTGGGTAAAAAAAACAATTGCATTGTCTTCAAATTGGGGAATCTCAATTTTTTTGGTTTTTCAGCAACAAATTCGGTGAGATCAAAAACCTGTTCCAACAGTTCGCACCTTTCAATTCTCAATTCCTCAAGCTTATCTGACCGATTAAGTAAAATGCACAGAAATTTGTTCAACTTATTGTCGCACTGTAAGGCCTCTACAGTCTTTAGTTGCGTGAAAGATGATTTATGAAGTTCCATTTCCATATATTCCTTCAACTCCTTCGAGTCTTTGATTTTTAATTTTTCAATTTTGGAGAGTTCATCATCCTGTAAAATGACATCATCATCCTGTAGAATGACACCAGAGTCAGTAAATTATATTGTACATACAGCTGAGATAGCAGAATTAGTTCAGTAGCATTAATGTTGAATAATATTTTATATGTGCTTCAAGTGCTGCCTCTTGTGGATTATTTATTTATTTTATCAGTTGTCATTTATCTATTATTTAATTAATTGTTTGATTTAGACATATTTTACCTAATAATGGATTTCACTTTTGGATAGATTCTTATCAGATTTACATCCCCATATCCTCATATCAGTTAAACTCTATCTATTTGTAACCTATATATTAGGCTCAACCCATTTATCAATAATATTCTAGCTTCTACCTTAGGTGTTCTTATAGTATCCAACAATAGTGGTATCAAAGCCATTAATAATCTGAGAGTGAGAGAGCATACGCAATGTAACGTATAGAGCATAGCAGCTTCTTCTGTCACTAAACTTGGTGGCTTCCACGTTTATTATGATGGTAATATGTGGCAAGTAACGGACTCTCATTGCTACATGTGGAGTTACTTCAGTCTCTCAACCGTCAATTCCTATTTTTTAATAGGGATAAATATGAGTTTTGTTCGATAGAGATGAAGACCCTTTTTTTATCTCAAGAGTCAAGACCTTTGAGATTTAATTGAAGACGGTTTTGCATACCTAGATACAGAGTAGTGCCGCTTGAAGGAAAATAGGAAGCGAGATGCAAAGGATTTATTTTTCCTCCCACAAGTCGTGTATAGCAACATTTTCTCTAGAATCACATTTGCAAGGTAATCTATGTAAAACTTCGATGAAATTTTTTCATATGTAGAAGAGTGAGTAGGTAAAAATTACTTATCTAAAGTTAGTTTTGTAGTTAATAACATGAGGTCCTATGAGGAAAAAATTATTGATGAAACAGTTGTGAAAAATCTGAGAACTCTAACTCCTCGATTTAACTTTCTTGATGCTGCTATTGACGAGACTCCTGATCTGTTGAAGTATTATTTTGAGGAATTAACGAGCTCATGAGGATAGGATGAATCACTTTTAAGAACCAACTGAAGAGTGGCCTTTTTAGGAGAAAGGGGAGTCTACAGGTAGAGGTAGAGATAATGGCAGAGATCATTTTTATGGTATAGGTAGAGGAGGCCGTGGTCAATTTAATGAACAACATCACTTAGAAGCTCTATTCAAGGCCATTAGTGCAAAAAAATAAATAAATAAATAAATATAAATATAAATATAAATAAATAAATATTGGGCATAAGGAAGCAAATAGCTGGGGCAAAGCAAAGAGGTGATAAAAAGTATGATGATCTTGTATATGTAATACCCTAAAATTCATATTTTATCATAAATATTATATTTTGATAAATAGTGCCTATTAAAAATAGGTGAATATGTGGTCTCAAAATTGAGCAACATATTTATGTTAATTTAGGGAATTTTCTCTAAGAATTAAGGTAATCAAAAACCAAATTCTCTAATTTTATTTTGGGATCATAAAATACCACAAAATTCATATTTCTCTTGAATATTATTGTTTGGAAAAAATAATAATACCTACTTAAAATAGGAAAGTATGTTGTCTCTAATTTTAGTAATTTATTTGATTACTTTCCTTGAAAATTAAAGAGGTAAAAATCCAATATTATATTAGGGACCATAAGTTTCCCTATGATTATTAAATTAATGCATGGTGCATAAATGACCAAGGTAAACCCAAAAGTTGTGAGGAAATAATTAAGCAAATTAAAGAAAATTGCCAACAATTAGTAGATAATTAAATCTACATTAATTGAATTAAATTCATAAACTTTCATAATTAATTTGATAACATGTGATTATGATTAATATTGTAACCAATCAAATAAGCCTAATAATATTTAAGAACACCTTGTTGGAAATAATTAGCCAAAGGTTTAAATTAATTATTTAAGTTAAAGCCTAAATCCAAGTGATAATCTATGAACCAATAAGAGCTAAAGATGTGGAACCATGGAAACAACAAGCAAGAATGCATGGAGTAAAGGGGGAGATGTGGATATTTTGTGTGTGTAAATGGAGCTATATACCCAATAGGGGGGGTGAATTGGGTATTTTAAAAACTTTTTCTAATATGCTCGTTTTGAAATAATGAAACCAGAGATAAACAGAGGAGGAAGGGAAGGAAAGCTTGCACAAGAGAAATTATCCTGGTTCGGTCTTATCTTTGACCTACATCCAAATTCCAAGCCACACTTGGGATTTTCAATCCACTATACTCACAAACCGATTACACACTCGTACTCAAGAGTAGTTCTCTCTCTAGAACTCACTCCCCCTTACAAGTTGTAATCAATACACCCAACCACCAAGTCCCCCGACTTGTGGTTATCTCAATCAATAAATGATTTACGAGATAGAACTCTCTCACGGAGCGAGATAAAATGAACATCGAAGTACAAGTATCGATTGATACAATACAAGTGAAAGCCGAACACAATAAATGGCAATCAATAAATTTTCGCTCTCGTAGGTGTATCAGCTTGAGAAGAAGTTAATGAACTCTATTTATAGGTAGAGAACATTAAATGACCGTTGAATGATGAATCCAACCGTTGTAGGTGATTAGCATTAAGTCCGGTCATCTTCTCTCTCTAAACTCCAACTAATCCAGGTGCTAATATGATCCGAGGTGGAACTCGAGGATTTGCCCGTTGGAGAAGAGTTTACTTGATGAAGAAAGCATTCTTGACCGTTGAGAATGCGTGCTCGGATGGATTATCCAAAAGAAGGTTGATTTGCGAAGTGCATTAAATGCACCGTACACTTTTGCTTTATGGCTTTGACCTTCAATAATCTTCATCTGTGCTAACCGAAATTCACTCAACAAACTTGTTAAACATAGTTGGGTTCATAGGTGAATGATTCATGAAAGCAATTAGAACAAACAAGAGTGATATGCAAATTCGTATAATTCAAAAATTGGTTTCGGCGTTGGTTACTCGAGTAAGTTCTTCGTTACTCGAGTAAGTCACCGTATGAGAGAGTCTTTACTTGCAAAGATTCAAAAAGGATACTCGAGTAAGCAGCTTAAGCAAACCATCGAGACTTGAACTTTTGAAACCAAAGTCTTTACTCGAGTAAGTTAGTGGTTTACTCGAGTAAGAAACTATTTGCTTGAGAACTCAAAATGTAAGATGCCTCTTTACTGGAGTAAACAAATTCATACTGGAGTAAGCACGAACATGAGTTAAGTTGAAAATCATTTTAAGAGTTCTTTACTCGAGTATGAAAACTTATACTCGAGTATGCACGAGTTTAGAAAAACTTGGGAGCTTTCTGCAAGTCCCTTTACTCGAGTAAGTCAATGTTTACTCGAGTATACACTCAAGTTCAAAAGTTCATTTGCTCTCGGTAAGTCCAATACTGAGTATAGAAATCTATACTCCAAGTATTGATTTAACTTGTAAAGATTGGTTGCTCTCGGATGGCCTTTACTCGAGTATGTAAACCTTTACTCGAGTAAGTCACAATTTGAAAAACACATTTGCTTTCGGATGACCTTTACTCGAGTATGAAAACTTTTACTCGAGTAAGTCACAATTTGAAAAACACATTTGCTTTCTCGGATGACCTTTACTCGAGTATGTAAACCTTTACTCGAGTAAGTACGTGTAAAATCTAATTGGGCAATCCTTTAACAGTCCTATACTCGAGTAAGCTTTCCTTTACTCGAGTAAACAACTGATAAGTGGTTTTACACAGATTTAGCAAAAACTTCAACACATGTTTACAATTGTTGTTAATCATCAAAACACATTGAGAACTAACAGTGTGTGTGTGTGTGTGTGTGTAGTGATTAAAGGAGAAGAGCCTTGTTGGCTCAATGTGTGTTCCATAGATAAATATGAGAAGTAGAAAGGGCCAACAAGGCATGTTAAGAGACAAGGACAAGAGGTGGTGGAACATGGAAGAGCCAACAATGCAAGGTCAAAGGGAGTAAAAGGTGATGATTCATCCTCCCTTCTAGCCATAGAATTATTGTTTATGTGGCATAATAGAAAACACAAGTTCAAAGCCAAGAGGGAAGAGATATAGCTTGTTGAAAGGGGTTGCTTGGAGCCTATAAATAGAGAGCAAACCTCTCTATTCTTCACACCAAACAAGCAAGAGCAATTTGAAATTAGAGAGAAGTGAGGTTGAGTGGGAAGTAGCTTGAAGGAGTTCAAGCATAGGTAAGCAAGTTCTTGAGTTTTGAGTTTTAAATTCATCGATAGTTGTGTTTTAATCTTAAAAATTCTAGAGTAGTTTTATTTTCATGTTTTTAAGGTTAAAAATAGATTTATTTTGAAAAATTGATGAAGGAAGGGTTAGGGAAAAATTTCTGAAAGAAAAGCATCAAAGTAACGAAGTTCGCGAAATTTCATCGGTTTCGAATTTCTGGAGGCAGTGATGAAAACGCCAGAATTTCATATTGAAAATATGGTCACAAAATTCTGAGAAAATTCATGGTTAAAATAGACATATAGGGATTTTTAAATATGTCAAGAACATATCAAAATGATTTCTTTACAAAGAGATAAAAATCCTCAAATTTAGGCTACGAATTTCTGGAAAAATTCTGGGCAGAGGTTCAAAACTTAAAACCTGGGAGTGATTCGTGTAATCTGGGCAAATGTGATTATTTTTACTTGAAAATAGACATCCTAAGGATTCCAAGAAATTTTACGGATCCTCGTTTCGATGTTCCCAGAATTAATTATGATTTTTCAAAGATAGACGAAATGCTGCCCAGATTTGTACCAGCGTTGTTCTACGAATTTTGAAGAAATAAAGTGAAAAATAAATGTTGCAAGGGCAAAATAGTCATTTGTGACTAAGATATCTATTAGGATATTGTTTGGGAATTAATAAATGCGATATTACCCTCATAGGATATACGTGAACGCATTTTCGACCGACAAACGTACCGTATTCATCAACGAAGGTACGTTCGCGCATCGTAACACTAGCTCGATGCTTATTGTATGATTATATATGATTGTTGTGTTCATCGACTAAGACTTACATATGTGGTTATGTCACATACGAGGTTATATTCTAACTATTGTCGTAGCATACGTGGTTATGTTACATATGTTGTTATTATCTCACATACGTGGTTATGTATTTCTAATCATACATTTGTTATGGGCTTTTGTATTGATTATTGTTGTAATGTCATGAATATCCGTCATACATAATCGTTACATAAGCATGAGGTTAACCGTTACCGAGGTTCAATGGGCATTGAACCTCAGCTCTTAACATAACATCAGGCTCAGGAGGACCGAGGATCGAGGAGAAAGGCAAGCGACACGCATAGGGACTCAACTGAAGACTTTCTTCTTTTATTATTTACTTTTGAAAACACTCGGTATAACGTACCGCTACATCGTAATCAGCCGACTTACAAGATTTTGAATATAAATATCGTTACTCAATCGCTCCGATGCTCTACTCGATGAAAAAAATATATATACTGCTTTAAAAAATGAGATGTTACAGTATAGGCAAAAAAGATGCAAAGACCTTGTTTGTGGCACATACCTCTAACCCTAGATCTTCTAAAGATGTTTGGTTCATTTACAGTGGATGTTCCAATCACATGACTAGTTTGTGGTTATTGTTTGAAGAACTAGCTAGATGAATCTCACCAATCTGATGTTTGACTTCTTAATAATAAGCAAGTTCAAATAAGAGGTAGACATAGAGGTACGATTGCTACTCACAATGCTCATGGTAAAAAGGAACTCTTGAATGACGTTTGTCATGTGCCTAGTTTGGCTAATAATTTATTGACTGTGGGACAAATGGTGGAAAAAATGATAAGAAGTCTGGTCAAATCGTTGCAAAGGGCACTATGAATAAAAATCATATGTTTCCTCTTGATATTTCCTCTACTGACAAAACAGCTCTAGTAGTTAAAGAAGTTAGCAATTCTTATTTGTGGCAATTACGATATATATGGTCATATGTATTTTAAAGGATTGCAATTGTTTAGCCAAAAGAATATGGTTCTTGGATCACCAAATATTGGCGCTGTTGATTTTTGTGAATGTTGCGTTCTAAGAAAAAAAACTAAAAAATTGTTTCTTGTAAGAAAGTCTTAGAGGACTTCTCAATGTCTTGAATTAGTGAGTGTTGATTTATGCGGACCAATGAATACTAAATCTTTAAATGGTAGTCGGTATTTTTTGTTATTTACTGATGACTATGGCATAATGAGTTGGGTTTATTTCTTGAAATCTAAATATGAAGCATTAAAAAATTTCAAAAAAATTTAAGCTCTTGCAGGGGGAAAAAAGTTGTTGCTTAAAGGTATATTTTGTACAAATAGAGGAGGAGAATTCTTTTCTAATAAGTTCACTACTTTTTGTGAGGAGAAAGGTGCTCAAAGGGAGCTTACTTCACCACATATTCTAGAGAAAAATGGCATTGTTGAACGAACAAACCAAACTGTGGTAGAAATGGCCACAATCATGATGAAGGCAAGAGAGCTTCCAAATCTGGTGTGGGTAGAAGGTGTAGCCACAATAGTGTATCTGCTTAATTTGTCTCCCATAAAAGAAGTCCCTAAAATGACACCGTATGAAGCATGGAGATGTATAACGCTCCAGGTAAGCCACTTAAAAGTTTTTGGTTGTATAACCTATGCTTAAAAGTTACTTTATCTTCAAAAAGGCAAGAAGGTATTGGGGTCAAATGGGTGTTTTCAAACCAAGTATAATGCTGATAGTACACAGCAGTACAAAAGCAGAAATGAAGTACGTTGACATCCAGCACCACTTCATCTGTGATCTTGTAGCAGATGGAAATATTGTGGGATAAATGAGCAAGTTTTTGATATAATGACCACGCCACTCTCTATTGGGAAAGTTGAAGATTTCATGATGCAAAAGATGGGAGTGTGCAGCTTTGAAGCAAGGGGAGTGTCGGATGATGTGTGTGTGTGTGGGCGCTTCAAGTACTTCTTTTTTATGGATTATTATTTATTTTATCAGTTGTCATTCATTTATTATTCTATTAGTTGTTTGATTTAGATAGATTTTCCTATTAGATTAGATAGATTTCCCTTTTAGATATATAGACTCTTATCATATTCATATCCCCATATCCTCATGTTAGTCAAATTCTATCTGTCTATATATTAGGCTCAACCCATTCATCAATATTATTCTAGTTTCTACCTTAACTGGTTGTTCTCATAGTATCCAACAATTAAGTCATAAATTACAATATTGTTTTGAAAACAAAAATAAATAACGCGTCGATCTCTTATTATCTAAAAAGTAAGTCAACTACATCCATATGAATATTTTATTTAATTATGAACAAATCATAGATTTTGCATTAATTTTACAATTAAGCTGATTAAATTATATTCTTAAGCTTCATTCATCTGAGAAGCATAAAGGAAAAGAGTACTTACAGTTAAATTGAAGAGATAATCAATGTTGCGCTCATGATCTCTTTGTTGCCACGGCTGGCAGTTTGCCACATCGACGCTGTTCAAAAGATGTCTGCCCACCGTTCCCAACATTGACTTTTGAATATTGGGACACCCATCAACTTTTCACTTCATCAACGCAAGCCATTTAACATCAGAACTATTCAAGCTTGACGATCCAGTAAATTTAGTCAACTGTTCAAGAATTAGAGTTTCCACTCGAGGGAACTCAACGGTAATTCCCCTTTCTCCTGTTTCTTTTTAGACAATTTGTTCGATCTTTTCGCACGATATTATCTTCAGCTCTTGGAGGGAAGAAAGGTTTTGGGCCGTTGAGAATGAGAATAGATATTCTATTTTGTTACATTTCCACAGCTGCAGAGATGTCAGACGATTCAATATTCTCCCATGATCAATATTGTTTGGGTCTATTATGCTTGTAAGGCCAGGGCGGACCCAGAAAATTGTTGAAGGGGGCACCATTGGTGCTGAAAATTTTTTTAAGTAATGTTTAAATGTATTAAAAAACAAAAGAATATAAATGCAAGATTAAATCATCTATATGGAAGGAAAAAAAAACTATATACTCCGTATTTCACATGAGGCAGAACACTTGCAAACAAAATGCAATAATTAGGGAGCAGGACAAATAAAAAAACATGATATGGATATCCCTACATAGATATCCCTACAATTATCAAAATAGTTTTTATATATATCAAAATAGCATATTTATTGGCCCTCTGCATCAAGTTATCATCAGTTTATTGTATTACAATTGACTTACACCTTTTATGCTCATTTAAACATGCAGTAAGTTTATATTTTCTACCGTTCTTTAACATTTTATATGGCCACTACATAGTTTGTTTCAGCCTCCATTAACGTTTCACAGTCCACACCTTCTAAATCATACATAATTGGCTCACTAAGCTTGGTCTGGTTCTCTTTCACATGTCATATCCCTCTGAATAATTGTCTTGTTACATCATGAGCAGGCAGTCAAAGCCTACACATTCTAGCACTCCTCTCAGCACAAATAATCACCCAAAACATGGTTAAAGACAGAACAGTCAAATCCTTTTCTTATTCAGTTAATCAGTTCATAACAGTCAAGCGAGCATTTGCATCCATCAGTAACTCACTTATTCCATTTATGATAATTAGAAACCAAGCAAGTGGATCAACAAATATATAATGTTGAACACTTGCAGTGCCCAAACTGCAACCAAAGAAATAACTGCTAACAAAGTGAAGGGTGATATAAACACCTTGTGATAGCTGAAAATCTACCTTAACCCAATACTGTGCTTTGTTGAAGGATTCCGGACTAGTTATGTCATAGACAACAACAGCAACAGCTACACCTCTATAATACAGTGGTGCCAGTGAGGCATACCTGAGCAACATAGTTTTAATCAATTTCAATCATCCCTGTCTTGGAAATAAGAAAGGAGGGGATAATTTAAAAGGGAAAAAACCTTTCTTGACCGTCTTGACCCGCAGTATCCCATATTTCAAACTTGACTGTGGTAGAGTCTTGCAAAGCTATTGTTTGAGACAAAAATGAAGCTCCAATATTTACCTGATATAAACCAGAAAAAATAAGCATATCTCCATACAAATGAACCAGAATAACCTTATAAAGCAACACACAAAAATTGCTTCATATCCTTCAAAAAGACATAAAAAGTGCAGTAAGAGGAGTAAAGTATCCCTTACCTTGGATGTTGGATCAAAGTGACCACGGATAAATCGTAGAACAATGCAACTTTTACCAACACCAGAATCACCAAACAAAACAAGCTGTATGTGAAGTTGAGTGGAAGCTGAGGATTGTGCAGATGGAGGCTACGACCAGACCAATGAGAGACGGAGAGAGGCGAGAAAGCAATAGAGAGAAAGGGATCTGAAACCTAAATTGGTTTTTGATTTTTTGATTATTTTTATTTTTATTTTTTTTTTTTTAAAAAAAATATATATATTTTAAGGGGGCAAGTATACCTCGGTCTATCAAGATTTTGCAAACAGGTAGTGATACACCAAGTGATTCATCATTGTGCTTTGCACTTTCCATTGTTTCCGAATTTTGCACAGGTAAGCTGCCAGATACACACACACACTAATCAACTTCAAATGCCTGAAGCCAAGAGGAGCAGCCTGCAGGCCAACCAAACAAGTCAGATAGATAAATGAATAATAATTTTACTACTTCTCCGGTCCATAATATAGAATCTGATTAAGAAGTTGATCTTGGTATTAAGGGCCCATTTGGATTGACTTTTTTAAAAAATGCTTTTTTGTAGTGCTTTTTTAAGCTCCAAATTAGAGCTTTTAAAAAAGTAGAATTTTAACTTTTTTTTGTGACTTTTGCTTTTTAAAAAAAATATTATCTAAACACATAAATTAATAAAAAAAAACATTTTTTTCATTAAAAAAATGTCTTTTTTAATTAAAAAAGCCCATCCAAATGGGCCCTAAATGTAAAATGTATTTCTTATATTTGTCAATATTTTCTTAATTTACTCTTATAAATGTTCATTCAACAATAATCAAATAAGAGAGATTGAAGGAATTAAAGAAGATGATTATGATGTTTTAGGGGGAAAAAAGTCATATTAGCTAATACTAATTTCCTTAATCTAATCAAGATATATAGGTCTTACATTAATAAGGAGTAGATGGAGTATTTTAGTATATTTGCACGCCTTCAATTTTCTAGAGCATAGCGCTTGGTGTGCTTGCTTTTGTATTATTCTTTACACATGCATGGTAAGACAAAGCAAGTGTTAATTAAGTTTGAAGAGACTCCTTATAGAAAATTTTACATTTTCTCCATATACCTTTCCAAAGAAATAAATAACCTGAGTTTGATCCTTTTGCCATCATCTGGATTTTCATTCATGATGTATATAGTTATATTCAACATCATCATACTCCACAAAAGCAAGAACTATACTTGCTTCCTTCAAACATCCATACACACACATATAAGACTATATATAATTAGACCCATTGATTATTGACGACCAAAAGAAATCAATAAAACTAATTCTATTGCTTTCGATAGGTCTGCATGATAGTCGTAGTTCTTTTAGTTATCAATTCTAGTAGGTGTTGAACCCAAGAACAAAAATAATAAAAGTACTAGTGATAGGAAGTATTTCAGTATTTCTCCTTTTTGCTCTGTGTTATTATTATTTAACATAATTATTTGAAACATATAATCATAATTATGTTTCAATGCAGTTAATAGTATTTCACAATCATGCATTTCATCACTGAATCAATTTTGGTCCTTACCCAAGAGCTCATCACCATTGTGGACCATTGAAATCTAATTTGGATGGTTTAAATTAATTTTTTACTTCTATTTTTAAGAAAATATTTAAAGGTATATAGAATTTAAAATAAAGAGAACATCTTAAACAGTCAATTTTTCACAAAATATTTTTTTAAAAAAAATCACCAATTGAAAATTTTAAATATTAACCATTGAAATTGTGTTTGAAATGTGAATATCATTTAAAATTGTGTTGCAAAATTTTAAATATTGCAGTGATGAGCATCATGATCATGGTGCTCTTTGCTATGGTAGAATTTAAATATAATTACAATGGCTCAAATAAAAAAATTTAAGTGATCTTTTTTAAATTAAAAAGTTTTTTTTTTTTTTTTTTTTTTTTTTTTTTGAAAATACGATATTTAAGATTTGTTTGTATTTTATATCTTGCAGACATTTTTTTAAAAAAAAAAAAGTTAAACAAATTAAATTTAAATCATCCATATTAGATCTAGATAATTCAGATTTTGATGTCCATCCAAAACTTAGTCCGGTGCAAATCTCACCACAACAATGAGTGCTAGTACTCATCACTTCCATAAGCACTCAAACTTCCTTTCATCACTCATTCATATAAATATCCTAAACATATAACACAACTAGTAGGTTATTGAAACACTTAGGTGATCAGGTTATTGAAATACCTGAACAAGAGGCTTACTTGCCTAAATTATTGGGATACCGTTTTCACATCGAATACAAATCAGGTCGCCTGAATCAAGCTACCGACACATTATCCTGGGTGTCTTATATGGCTCTGTCGGCACTATATTATACATTTATGGACCAAGTATATACCAGGATTTCTCTTCACAATTTGTTCAGGATTATAAGGTAGGACTCTCAAGTAATGATTCTATACAACATGAATTTCATATCAAACATGAAGATTTATTTTGGAATCATTGACTTGTGATACCCCTTGATGATACCGAACTTATTCGATAGCTTTTGGAGGAGTTTCATTCTTCTAAATTAGGTGGACATGCTAGATTTTTATGAACATTTTCCTGTATTGCTCATCTCTTTTATTGGCCCTGTATGCGTGAGGATTTTCGTCAATATATATGCCATTGTCTCGTTTGCCAGCAAGCCAAGACATCTCAGTTACACCCAGCAGGACTAATTGCACCATTACCCATACCCAATAGAATTTGGTAAGATATTTCGATGGATTTCATCTTTGGGTTACCACCTGTTCGCGGTAATACTGTCATATTCTTCATTGTTGACTGCCTCTTGAAATATGGTCATTTCCTTCCGTTGCCTTCATCATTTACTAGTCAGAAAGTGGCTGAGATTTTCGTCCAACATATAGTCAAACTCCATGGTATTCCTCGCACTATCGTCTGTGACTGTGACAAGGTCTTTACTAGTGCATTTTGGCGACATCTGATGAAGCTCCAAGGCTTTACTCTCTGTTTTTCGTCTACATTTCATCCTCAATCCGACGGTCAAACAAAAGCTCTAAACAAGTGTTTAGAATAATATCTTAGGTGCTTTGTAGATGAGCTTAGGTGCTTTGTAGATGAGCATCAATGACAATGGCTCAGTTTTCTCCCTTAGGCCGAATACTAGTATAACTCATCCTGCCGGACATCTATCGGCATGGTTCCTTTCAAGGTAGTGTATGGTCGCGATCTACCATCCTTATTACCACATTTGTCATTGGCAGATACCCCATTCGACGTACACAGATAGTTAGATGAGCATGATGAACTTTTAAAGACTTTGAAGTCGAATATATAGAAGGAACAGGCTCGTATGAAACGTTCAGCTGATAAAACTCATACGGATGCGGAGTATAACAAAAGTGAATTTGTGTGGGTTAAATTACAACCCTATCGCCAACCTTTTGTTGACCTTCACAAGTTTCAAAAACTACATTTGCGATATTTTGGTCCTTTTCGAATTATAGAACTAATGGGCAGCGTCGCATATCGTCTGGACCTCCCCACACATGTTCGGATACACCCTGTTTTTCATGTTTCATTGCTTAAAAGATTTCTTAGTGATAACCCAACGACTCCCACTATCCTATTACCACTACTACTTGTTTTAGAGGGCCCTATCATTACACCATCAAGAATTTTGGATACACGCTTAGTACGAATCAATAACACCTGGGTGAAATAGGTTTTGATTCCTGGGGACCATTCTCCATATGATACGTGGGAGACTCCATCATATATGGTTTCCTTATATACTTCACTGGACCTTGACGACAAGGTCCAAATAGATGGGGAGGGTAATGTAATGAACGAAGAAGAAATGGCCTTAGCAAGGAATAGCCCAAGATTGGAGAATGAAATAAGGCCCATTAGAAGAAGCAAAAGAGTGAAGCGAAGGCCTTGGAAGCTCAAAGAAATGGAGGTTGAGAGTCTATAAGAAGACAAAATTTGTTAGTGAATGGGTGTGAAAATTGTATTGGCAACTGTTTCTCTCTTTCCCTCTCTACTGATTCTCATTCTGTTACTCTGTTAGATTTCCTTCTGTCAATCATTATTCCCTTTTCTTATCTGTAATTTTGAACTTCATTACTGTGATCGGAATATATGCGATATATCATACAGGAGTCTTATCTTCTGTGTATTGAAGTTTAACTCTATTCTATTTATCATCAAGTCCATTACAGCATTTGTCAACCCAAAAGACATTATTAGGAATTCCTTTTAGCTCTGTTCTGATTCCTCCCTAAACTTTTTTCGAACCCTTCCTTATTCCGTAAGGCTATTTTGCGCAATTTAGGCACTGAACTGCTAGCCATTTACTAGGTCATTGCAACTTTAAGAGAAAAATGAATGAATATTTTGTACTCCACGAAGCTTCTTGTGGTTCATATGTCAGGATTAGATAAGATAGCAACAATTTTTTGGGGCTTCTTTAGTCTTTTTTTTTTTTTTGGCAACTTTTTTCCTCTTCTATTTTTTCCCACTTTTTTTCTTTTTTTCTTTTGTTCTCACCTTTTTTCATTTTCTTTTACTTTTTCTCTCTCATTTTTTCAATTGAAATTTTTTTTTTTTTTTTTTTTTTTAAAAAAACCTAATGTTGTGAATAGCAATAAAGAACAACTTAAGGAAAGAAAAAAGCTTTGGTCGATTTTCTGTAAGAGTTGGACTGTGAAAGCAATGGAGAGAACCTAACTCTAATATCAATTGATGCAAAACAAGGGAGGGGAAAGAGATAGGAGAGAAGAAGAGAGAAGAGGTAGAAGGAGATGAGAAGGAATAGAGAGGAGAAAGAGAGAAGTAAGGAAAGAGGACAACAAGAAAGGAGGGAATAAATTAGACGAATAGAGGAAGGAGAGTAATATAGGAAGAGGATAAGGAAACTCAATAATTCATGTTATTCAATCATTAGACATTTACAAAATCAGATATACTGAAGGCTATTTATAAGTTAAAAAGAGAGAGACAGTAAGAGAGAATAAGAAAAAAGAAAAAAAGAGAAGGAATAATGGGTATAGTTGAAAGAATATAATTATATTTGCATACTTCATATCTATATTTTTAAATTTTTGGATTGATTGCATAACAGAAGTTAGGTATATTTTATTTGTAGTGTGTATATGAATATAATTATAAATAAATAATTAAATTGAGGTTGAATGTGTTTGTGAGAGAGAGAGAAATAATCACTATTAATATGTCTCATTGTTATATTTAAATTTAGTTGAAATATATCAAATGCGAATTTAAAATTATTGGAGAATATATATTATCTCTTTTATAATGTTTATGTGTCAATGTTGGTATCACTTTGGGCAAAAAAAAAAAAAAAAAAAAAAAAAAAAAAAATGTTGGTATCACATTTAAATATATATTTTTATATTCTAAACAATTGTGAAAATACAAAAATATCTCCGTACTTTAAGTTTTGTTTTTTGTTTTCTCCTTTTCTTCATTTGGACACAAATAAATCTCCCTATGTATGATGTTCAGCCTCACGTTAATATAAAGAATGGGAAAGGGGAAAAACCTCACCCCTCTCCTCTCCTCACTGGTTCCTTCTCGAAGTTTCTCAACCATCTCTTTCCCTCAGTTTGTAGGGTCCTATTCCTCTGCTCAGGGTGGCTTTTTTTTTTTTTTTTTTTTTTTTTTTTTTTTTTTTTTTTTTTTTTTTTTTTATGTGTGTGTGTTCAGCATCACCTCTTCTCTTCTCCTCTCCCTTGGCTATTTGATATTGTTGGTGACAAGTAGTTTTCTTCTCTTTCTTCTCTACATCGTTATAGGATATTCAAAGTAGGGGGGAGGATTTAGGGTATTGACTTGTTGAATCAATAAGAGGGAAAGGAGCTTTTGTTGAGAGGATTCCCCCTTCTGATTGTGTCTTGATTAAAGCTTGGACAAAAAATAATTTGATTTTTCAAGTTTGATTTCCATCTCTTTCAATGCTAAATTATGTTAGTAACTTTAAGAGTTTTAATGTGATTAATGAATCTAAGGATTATTACGTCTTGTGAGGCTTTATTGATGAATGAAGTGATTTAAAAAATGGTTTTAAAAATTATGAAGTGTGTTTTAAGAACTTATTTTCCTACAAGTTGTTTGTCAAAATGTTTGAAGAAGGATCTGTAGCCAAATAAATAGCTAAAACTAATATTATCCTTTCCTTTTTTCCTCTTCTATTTGTTGTGATGTGTTGACAGGTTTTGAGAATTGTACATGGTTGTTGAAAATGTTTAGTTGTTAATAAGCTTGATTGGTTGTATTAATGTTGGTTGAAATGGGTTTAGGGGATGAAATTCATTACTCAAAGGACCTACAACACTTTTTTTTTGTGTTTGGAAGAGCTGGAGAAAGAAACCATACACCCACGTGTGTGTGTGTGTGTGTGTGTGTGTGTGTGTGTGTGTGTGTGTGTGGGGGGGGGGGGGGGGAGTATGTGTGTGTAGTGATGAATTTGTGTTGGTGACTAGGTGAGTGATAATCTTGGTGTATTAGTAACTGGAGATTAAATAATTCACGTTGCTTTGTCTATAATACTACTAATTATGTTAGTGGAAATTTATAGTCAAGGCATGGCAAGGTAATTAGAAATGGAAATGCTAGTTGTTTACCACTTCTAAAAAATGGTGACGGTGCAAGTAGGCAATGGTACAAGTGCGGAGGCGAGAGCTGAGGTACACAGTGGAGATGGGAAAGGGCCAGGGGATGGTGATGGTAGAGGGGGGCTGAGACAAGAAGCCTATGGCAACGATGTTCTCATTCAGGAGTAGAGGGGGTACGGAGTCTCATGCTGCCGAGTTGTCCGAGACGCAGAGGGTTCAACGCATATTAGCCCAAGTCTCGTACGAAGAAAAACTGTTGGCTCTGGGAGGTTTGGGTTACTTGGTAAGCCATGCAGAAGTGGACAACATCGTCCATGGATGGAAGGGGTTTTCTACACAGCAAAATGAGGGGATGGACAACACTATGAAGAGTATTGAGACGGGGAGGGAGGATGAGGTAGTTGTTGAGAAGCGAAATAAGTACCTGGTGCTTTTAGTGACTCAGGAGCAATATACAGCGTGGTGTAGGCCTTGGATGAACTCTCTTATCATCAAGGTATTGGGTATGTCAGTCCCAAAACATGTACTTTTTGACCAAGTTGGACGTATGTGGAATTCGCAACAACCTCTAAAGGTAGTCCCACTTAGCAACGAGTATTATATTGTGTCATTCTCTAGTAAGGAGGATAGGGATTACGTATATCATGAAGGACTGTGGATGATTGATGACCATTATTTGTTAGTGCAACGTTGGCAACCGAACTTTAACCCTTAGAGAGCGGATTGCTAGTAGGATATATAGCTATATGGGTACGTATCTCCAGAAGCCATTGTTGCCTGCACTAACAGCTTTTGGTGAGGATCGACAACTAGTTTATGAAGGCTTGCACTTAGTGTGTTTTGAGTGTGGGAAGTATGGGCATGAGAAGGAGAGGTGTCCTGAAAGGTTGCTGGCTGTTGATGGGTACACAACGTAAGAGAAGGAAGGTAATACAAGTGTGATTGGTAAATAGGGTATTAATGATACTACCTTGGTGGGTATGGAGGTTGATGCTAGTGGGAGTGGAGGTCCACATCTTCTATTCCGTTACATCAGCAACCTATATGTTAATATCGCCCTTTATTTTATTCCTGAAATCATCTGGTTAAAAAGGTCAGAAAACATGCCGCATAGCATTGCGTCCTCTACTTTGCTATAGCATTCGGGATGCCTTGTATTGCACTTCGAATCATTTGTCGAATCTTTCGTAGTATCGTATCGGCCCCGTTAAACGATTTCCCTTAAAAACAAAGTAAATTGTTTCATTCTCAGCACAAGCAAATAATTTCTACTCTTTAGTCCCTATATCATGAATGTATGTCTTTTTGCCTGTTTTGTTCATCGTTAAGTTTATATTTACCATTCAATTCAGTCATGAAATACGGGGAAAACATGGTATTATTTGTGCTCATCAGTTGGTCCTTTTCCCTTGACGGCAAACTCTTTCCCCTATCTTGTGCGGTATTGGCGAGTTCCACCTATTCCAACTCTAAATATTTCTTCGCCCGTTCTCCAAAAGCTTCCAAGTCGTCAACGCACTCCTTGATGAGTGATTTGGCCAACCGTAATGAGGAATCTAGGCCGGCTATGAGGGGATGCAGATGCACACTTTCCTTTAATTCTTACACTTGCAAGGCAGCATCTCTAAAGCGATTCAAATATTTTCAGAGAGTCTCTCTTGGTGACGCTTAATCTTACTCAGGGTAAACTCAGATTTAGGTTGTTTCTTGCTCATCGTAAAGTTCATCAAAAACTTGTTTCCGAGATCCTCAAAATTATGAATCGACTTTGCGAGCAACGTGTGGAACCATGCCTGCACTATACCTCGCAAGGCCACAGCAAATAATCGGGATATGATGGGCTCCTCAAACTGCCTTACATGCATTTGTAACTCAAACATATTAATGTAAGCTTGTGGATCCTGAGTTCCATCGTATGCAGGCAATTCAGCCAAGTTAAAGTTCTTTGGGTATAGAGCATCAGCGATCTCACTTGAGAAAGGACTACTATTATTCTCCCCCTGCTGTATTTTCTTCTATACTTTTCGGGTACGCTCTTGGTTGTTGGTGGTGCATCTTTATTTGACATAACAATGTCCCAGATAAGCTCAGCTTGCTTGTTCATGTGATCTGGACCCTGAACTTGGTGAGTCCAAGGTTGATCCCAGTTGTAACATCCTCATTATTTCATGTGCATTAATGTGAAATTATTTGCATATGCAAATTTTCATGAAGTTATGTGTAATAAATTTGGCCAAAAAGGAATGAGAAGAAGTTGCTTTTTAGGAAATAAGAAAAAAAAAAATTGAAGCAAGGTTAAAATTATAATTTCCATGAAATTGTGCCATATGTCTTATAATTATTTAGAATTTATGGGCACATGAGCATGGGTTACAAGTTAACAAAGTGGGTTAAAATCATCCTAAAAGAGGCTTAAATTTTTGGCCAAACTAGGAGAAAAAAAAAAAGGCCAACTACATTACAACTAAATAGTTGGATTTTAGCATAATGGCAAACTAGTAAATATGGAGCTAGTTGGAGGTCATTTTTCCCCTTCATTAAGTCAGCTGATTGGGACCCTTTAATTGGCATTAAATCAATTTTTCTTCCCACTTTTGGGTCAGCCAACACGCAGAAACAGCAAGGAGGAGGAAGAGTGGAAAATTCTAAGAGAAAGGGAGAAGGAAAAGCTTAAGGATTCAATAGGTAAGCTTTAGGTAACCTCTCCCATATCTTCTAAGCTTCTTTTTGCAACTCTTCTTGACCCCAAAATCTGTTTTCTCATGGTATTCATGAAGGGGAGGCTGAAAATTTTGGGTAAACAAGGAAGAAGAAATTACAAGAACATCAAAGGTTAGTGATTCTTGAACCCCCTTATAGTGGATTTGAGTTGGTAAATTGATTTGTGGTGGTATTCTTTTGTATTCTTAGAATTTTGGGAACCCTAAATGTATGGGGAGTTGCTTCCCAAATTCTTAAATGGGATTAGAGTATGATTAAGGGTTCAAACAACAAATTATGAATGATTATAGACAAGATTACGATGTTAGAATGAAAATTTGACATTTTGTTGGTTAGACAATAATTTCGTCCAGCTGGATATACTGGTGTTTTGAGAATGGATTTTGGTGTTTTTAGTGGTTTTAAAGTGTTTAAAATGAGATTTTGTATGAGGTTAAACTTGGATCATAATTTTGGAAGCATATATGGAAGTTGAAATTCATTAGGGTGCTGTTTCTGGAAATTTCCACTGGAGTCAGTCACCTTCTTCACGAATGTTTACCTAGTAAATGGCCTTGAAAAATTATGATATTTTACAGGGAGAAAATAGACATCTCAAGGATTAATTTGGTATATAATTTGTATTTTTCTTAATTTTTTGCTAAGAGAAATAAATGTTTCAAAATAGCCCCTGAAAACAGGGCATTATTTCGGACAGCAGGGGTATTTTGGGCTATGGATGAACTTTCGACTTGGTCTAGCCTAAATGAGTATTTTTGGTTGAAAATATACATATTAAAGGTTATTTGGGCTTTGGAATCAATTCAAAAGGAGTTTTCTAGATTTAATTATGAATTTTTGAAGTTGGGCTTCTATTTCAGAAAAATTTCAGATTTAGGACGAAAATTAAGAATATATGGCCCAAATTAAATTCCTTAATAAGAAAAGGAATTTAGAGAATATGGACACATTGATTAGGTTTATTTTAATTTACCAAATAAAATATTTATTGAGGAGGATTTGATTTTATTTATATTTTGTAATTTTAGGGCTAATTGTGATATTGTGCTTGTAGGGAAAATTATTTATAGTAGTGGTCGATTGTAGGGTAGTAACCTTAATCTTCATATACTATGTGTGACTTTTGTATGTATGTTTTACCTTGAAATTGCATACATTTAGATATCATTTATTTCCGAGCGCTCTGGAACCGGAACTTGCTTTGTGCATTAAGGGCTTTTCTTTGTGTCTTTGTGCCGTGGTTCGTCTTTGTGTGCTATTAGGACCACCGAGTGGCTGTCTTTGTGTGCTATTAGGACTGCTAGTTCCGGATTTGGCTGTGTGCCTTGATACTGAATGTCATGTGGTATTTGTTTATTTATGGTTTTTCTTACATGCATTGTTATACATTTTATATGAAATTAACGGTTACTGCGGGATTCAATTTTGAATCCCGGCCCGCTTAAGCCCTCGCGGTTCATCGAGACCGGAGCGAGGAGACAGAGGTAAGGCTTCGGAGTAGTGTGGAGGTGGATATTGGTGTTGTTATTTTTGGGTATTTATTTTGATTACTGGGATGATCGTATTATGTTATTCGCTAGGTTAGGCACTATTATGCGGATGGTGTATATTTTGATCCCTCGGGGAAGAATTTATCCTTCCGTTTTGTTATCAGTATATTTTCATCCAAACCAGTGTGTGCTTTGCTGCTTATACTCTGATATGTGTCATAAATTAACCGAGGAAATATAAGCTAAAAATTAAATAAAAGTAAAGAACCACACTACCCGCCACCCGAAAGGGCGAGGTCGGTAGGTGTGTAACACCAGTCGATCAAGTCCTTTCCAATATTATCACTCTGAGGTCCTTCGGCATTAACTTGAAAAGAAACTGAAGGAGTAGCTCAACTAATATCATCCTGGTTTCTATTACGAACTGAGTTCTCAACTCTTTCAATTTGTTTAAGACACTCCTCAAGCAACCTTATTATTTGACTATCCACTTGCCGAGTATCTTCCGTATCAATTCGAGTAGAAGATGAGACATTGACTCGACTAGGTGCATCTTCATTATGGGTTGCAGTCATACTCCTAGTAACATCAGAATTGACTTGAGCGAGGGCTCTAACCCGGCTGGGACCGGCCTCATCCCAATTTCTGTCAGGAACAGGGTTTTCAATCTGTTTGAAACGTTCCTCCAGTAACTTCTTCTCCTGCTGCCAAAGCGCATTACAACGATTCATATTTCTTGCATGAGTCGGATATCCTCTTGTCTCTGAAGTCGGCTTCGGTTCTCCATCTCCTCCATCCGCCTAAATAATGAACCCACTATATTTTGTAACAATCGAATGTTCGGGTTTTCGATCTGAAATTGTGGAGGAGACTCTTGCTATTGTTTTGGTGGTTGGACTTGCTGGATAACCCGATTTGGATGGGCTGGAGAGGTGGCAGTGTCTGCTGTCTCCACCTCAGCCTCCACTGTAACGTGATCATAACCCGGAGTGACTGAATCCTCATGTTGGATCGTTGGCTCCTAACGCTGCTGTGGTTGTCCTTCTAGCAATTGGTCCCGACGAGGTATCTGACTACGGTTTCTAGTATTTGCTGTCATTTCTAGGTCGTTTGGGAATCAAAGTTTATCTCTCCCCATGGTCGGCACCAATGTTCTGTTGTAAGAATACAGATGTCTAACCTTGATGGGTTAGTAGATGATTTATATAGGATCTATTATACTCTCCATGATATATACTCTCATATACCGAAGAGAGGATGATTGTTTTATGATCTCTATTAGGAAGACACCAAAGAATATCAGATGATCACTATGCTACATGAGTATGGCGTTAGGCCAAAAGGGGGTAGGGTGTGTGTGTAGTGAGACTGAATGGTAAAATAGGGATAAATAGAAAGTGTGCACATGTGAGGTTAATCTCCTATTTATAGGGATTATCTCTAGGGTTTTGGTCTTTGGGCTGTGCGCGCCTCCAGGCCCTTGTCTCTACTCCACTACCAGTGCATTCCTGCTCCACTACCTGTACTACCTGTGGTTATAGCAGAGATTACAGGGTAGTTAGCATTTTAATTGATCAAGGAGAGCTTCTGCCATAAAGTGTCCTTGTTGGGCTGTATCATATCTGGACCCAATACACGAGTCCATAACAGACAGATTGATGCATTATATTCTTACACATCTCTATGCATCATATTACTTAAACAGAAAATCCATAACCACCCATAACTACTTTGTTAGATCACTGGTGTGTACATTTTAATAATTATCAATTTAGGGTTTAAATTGAGTAATTGTTGGTTTTCCTCACTAAACGATTTTCAGCGTCAACCAGAGGGAATGTAGCTAGAATACCTCAGAGCAAAAAAGCAAAGCACTAAAAAGGGGAAAAAGAAAAAAATCGAAAGTTAATAATGAAAATATAATATCGAATTTTTCCTCATAAATTAGCGATATAATATTTAATTATGACTTGATTTTTTATACACTTAATTATGACTCCATCTAGCAATAACACTTGTTTCAAAAGAAATTAAGATTAACTTTCATTAGAAGATAAGTTATAAACTAGGTGTGATATCTCTTCAATTCTACTAAAATTACAAAGATATTTCCTCTAATTTTAAAACCTACATTTAATTCCAATTTTAAATACACAATATTCTATAAAATATTGTTAAATAAGATTTTTTTAATTAAAATGTGTGTTAAAAATTAAAAGAGTAAAATGCTCTAAAAATGTTAAATATTATAGATATCCACTCTATTTTGAAAATATACACTTTAGTCCAAATCATTAATACTATTAAACAATATTCTAAAAATATTTTTCAAGTACATTTTAAAATAAAACCATATTAAAATAAATTTTTACTAATTTACCCCTCATTATACCAAATCCATAATTTATCTTTTAATATTAATGTTCATTAATGACCTATTTAATAATTTTACTAAATATAATTTAGAATAAGTTTTAGTAACGGTTTATGTGGTAAATATTAATAACTTGTTTAAAATTTGAGTATTTAAGAATACATATTTAATGAAATATTCTTAAAAATTTTAAATTATAAGATATTAATATGCAAATCTCAAAGTAATATCATTTTATAACTATATAACTTGAGTTTGTGTGTGTGTATATGTATACATGTATATATAAATATATATATATATATATATATATATTATTCCAAAACATCATCATACGTATTTAAAAATTACATGGTAAGTTTTAAATAATAAAAGAGAGATTAAACATTTAACTTTATTAAAAAAATAAAAATTTATGATGATAAAATTAACTAACTTTATAATATGATAAATTCAAAAGTATGACAAAAATTTAAAAATAGGAGCAATTTTTTTTTAAAACTTAGAATTTTATATGTGATTAAATGATTTTTTTTTTCCATAGATTATATGATTATTATGTTATATTTATTTTAAGGAGGGACATTTTGGTCAAAATAATGAGTCAATATTATGATTTAATGGTCGACTAATGGTTATATGGAAGAAAATTGAATCCTAATTAAAACGAGAAGAGAGGTTTATACAACAAATATTTTAATTTTAAGGGAAATTCATATAGGTTTTCAAAATAAAAAGGATGTCTCCGTAATTTAAAGTAAACAGAGGGGAATAGTCAAATTAAAATTATTACTTTTCCAATAACCTAAATGTTTAAACTCTCCAATTTTAATAATTTTTAACAATTTATATAGTTCAATTTATCCCTTATTTTATTAATAAATTCCCAACTCATTGGTTTCTTTGTATGAGTTTAAAAATTAAAAAAATTACTGAATATATATATATGTGTGTGTGTGTGTGTTTGAAAGTTTTAAAATCATCAAATTAATTAATTTTATAAAATGATTAAAATTTTTAAAATAACTGCTTTAAAATGATTTTAAAAAAATTTAAATGTTTTCAATAAATATTTATAGGGACATTTTAAGCAAAACCATGTGATATAAAGATCAATTAATTGTTGGGTGGATGTAAATGCAGTAATTCAAATAGACATGGATTCAGTGTCATATGACATTTTATATTTTGATAAAAGGTTGATTAGATTTTATAAATATAAGGAAAGTAGCTATAATCAATATAAGATAGAGGTCAGATTTGTTTAATTATTTCACTCTGTTAAAATTTTCGAAAAAGCATCATATTTTATTTATATTTAGAAACAAGAAGCCCGTTTGTAAACCCCAGCCAATTACCATATAATATTCATATAAAAATGTTCAAGTATATCTAGTAATAATATAATGTTCTTGTAAGCTTTTGTGATTATGTGAGTACAAGTAGATTTTAGAGATCATTTGTTAAAGAACGGGACTAATTTACCCCAAAGGCTCTAATTAAGTCTTTCATATCAATTTCCTCGTATTATTTTTCTTTCTTTTTTTGGTTTAAAATGGGGACAAACACCCAATCAATTGTTCCTTACAGCTTTCAGTATTGAACTAGTAAAGCCCAATATAATACATCTCTATACAGAAAGTTATGTAACCTCTTAGAAGGCTCCAATAAAAGGTCAAAGCCAGTGTCTCCTCTTCATACTCCAATCAGCTAACCAATACATTTTAACTCATATCTCTCATTCTTGTGTCACCAATATTTAAAGACCAGACCACACACCCGAAAGCTTTGATTAGTGTACAAGTGCCTAAATTATTCAAAAATTAATTAACATCCACTCCCTCTTTTCATTCCAAACCCCTAGCCCCATCTATGCTCATATATACCCCCCTCCTCCGTTACACACCATGCATTCCGTACTGAAAAGAGACATATATAGCTCCAGATAGCAACTGGACTCATGACAGTACTATTAAACTGTCTTCAAAGAGGGATTTATTCCTCCAAAACCTTTGTGTTGAATGTCTTTGGCTTCGTCAACTTGAATTACTATAATTTACTATGTTATGTATAAATTATTAGTGAATTCATGTTTTTTTTTGCAATGGAGTAGCTAGAAGTTAAAAAAACATTTTTACTGCCAGACAATTATACTTTTTTTTTTTTTTTTTTTTTTTTTTTTTTTTTTTTTACTCTTAGAAATATTTTCATGAATGCATCACGTTTCGTTTATATTTGGCAACCAAAAGTTAGTTTTTAAACCCCAAACAATTACCATATCAAGTTAAAACCGTGAAATTTGTCATTTATATTTTCATAAAAATATTCTTTTAGCCTTATGTTACGTGAAACAAGTGAACTTTAGAGTTTTAAGGAATGAGTTTAATTTGCTCTATGACTCTAGGTCTTTTACATCAATTTCCTTCTATTATTTTTATAGTTTCCCATCTCTAATGCCTATCCTATATTTTCTGAATTTTTCATGACATGTTGATTGATGAATTGAATATACAGTGGTGTATCTTGGGATAAATGTTTAGGGGGCCAAATGTATACTCATTAACTAATTAAGAAAAAAGAATATTTGGGGGGACTAAATATATAAATTTTTGGGACAAATGTATAAATTTTTGGGACAAATGTAGAAATTTTGTATAAAAAAAAATCATTTTATATTAAATATTTAGGACAATTTTTTTTTTTTGGGGGGGGGGGGGTGCGTGGCCCCGATCCGGCTCTTGAGAAGCTCTGTCACTGTGAATATACATCAAGTAAAACACTTCGCAATTTAATATGATATTTTAAAAAGAAAGTAAAGATTGGATGCACAGTACCTGTTGAATGTCGTCAACTTATTTCAACCATCTGTTGATTTCTTGTGCTCTTTGCATCCCTCCTGACTCCTGTGTTCTCATCTTCTTCATCTCTTGTTTTCAAATCTCTTTCATGCTTTGAAGATCTTCCCATTTATCTTTCATTGACCCCAAATTCTCCACCAAGTCATGAATACAAGCTTTCCTGGCACAACGACAAAGATACAAGGTAATTTCCAAAATGATTTCCCCAACTTTCCCCATGCGCCTCCCACTTATCTCCCAAGAAATAATGCTAAGCCTTCATTCCTCCAAATACTCATAAAAAATTGTACAAGTTAGAGTAATTTCTTTTATCTGAAAAATAATCCTGCATAATCTTTAATTTTCAGCTTACCCCTTAGTTCCAAGAGATCCTCCCCATTTATGATCAGTTGGCTAGCTACACATTTGACACAATTTATAGAATTTTAAACAATGATGGATGATCTTTTGTTTAGGAAAAAGTTGGAGGCATTTTGTTCTTGATTCAACTTTAATTTTTCTTTTGATTAGGCATTGATTATTATAATTTGGTCTGCTTTTGCTTTAGTTTTCTTAATCTGTAACTTTGATATTAGTGAACAAGTTGGGTATCATCATCATCATCTTGTCATAAATTGAAACAATGATTATGTCACGCCACGAAACCTAAAGGGGTGGCCGGCACGAATATGAGTAAACTCACATTCCTTAAGCCTTAAACTTGTGGACATGCGATTCAGAATACATGGATTTTACCTATAAATTACATGGAGCATCTAAATAATAATACAAAAGTCTAGGGCTATGATTGCATCAACTACTAGCACCTCATGATGGATCAACAATCTCTACATCATTAAAGAGGCTCTTCACCGCTCTCGCGGGAGATACATGGTCGGCAATATTGTCTAAACCGAAACAAAATTTTATGGTGAATAACGTCCCATTATTATAATTTAATAAATTGCAAAAGTAAAATAATTTAAACATTTTCTCTTTTGGACAATAGCAAAATATTAATAAATCTCAATTTCTAAACCATACGATCATGAATAAAATAAAATTCTATATAAAATATCGTTAATAAGATAATTTCATGTACGAAATAAAATCTTTGATTTCATATAGTCAATCTAAAACATAATTCTCAAACCTCATCTTTCCATAGAACTTCTTACGTGGCCACAACGGATGACAAGTGTGGCCACACATGGAGTCACGAGGGTAAACTAACCAAGCATGACTCAAGGCCATGAAACAAGCATGGACACATAGTCCATGAGGGTAAACTAACCCAAGCATGAAACAAGCATGGACACACGGTCCATGAAACAAGTATGAGAACAAATCTCATGAAAATCAAGCGAGCTCGAGGTTAACCATGGTGCACCAAGAACTAACAAGATCTGGCATTGTAAGTAACCAAAGATTATGTATTGAGTTCTCTCCAAAACATTTTCAAGCATGCGTGGGGACAATTTATCAAAACAATAAAAATCCTTCCTTCAAGATAATAGCAAATTATCTCATACTTCATAATCAAATCCCCCAACATGAAGTTTCACAAACAATATTTCAAACTTTCCTTCAATTCAATCTATCGGTAAAATCCTTTTAAAACATTAAAAACTCACGTAAAAACATTCCATTTCAAATAATAATTTCTAGCTTATAAACTTTTCCAAAATCCAAGACCATATCAATATAATATTTATCAAAACATCTCAAAAGTCTCATTTCCATTTAATTGCATAATTATGAATTATGCTTTGAAACAATTGGAAGAAAATAAATAATTCTTTACTCATATACTATCAACAAATATTCCTTCACAAAATCATACTTTTAAATATGAAAATTAACATAAAAATTCAACAATAAAAATCATCCATAAAAATTAGGGACGTCATTCACTCACCTGTTACTCCTTTTGAAACTATACCTCTACCATAATCCTTTTTGGTTCACTTTTCACTTGAGCTTGGGTGATTGTCAATTCCTATTCATATAGAGATAAATCATCATTGATAATGTTTACACCTATAGATAATATACTCACTAAGACATATTTAAATACCTATTATCCTACCCAAAAACTCTCAACTCCTGGCTAGATACATTTATCCAAAGTTGAACAACTTAAATCATTTTGTGAGATTTTCGAGAGCAACATTAGATAAAACTCCTATGTTTAGCTAATACCCGATCTGGACATCATAATCCCACTAAAAATAATCAACATGCAGTACCCTCATCATAGCATCCATTCAACCTTACACACCATTACAACCCTTAAATCTTTGTTTCCTATTTCAGAATCCATATTCCACTATTTCCCCTAACCCCAAACAAAAGCAATCAGATAGATTGAAGATGGGAAAGGACTTGGGAGGCTCACCTATAGTGATTCTAGTGTTGCATGTGGATTTCCTTCTCCATGGTCCTTTGGTTACTTTGGTTTCTCTACTCCTCTTTGACTTCAGCTCTCTCTCCATTCTCTCTTTTCTTTTTTTCAGTCGTAATGAATGATTAATGGGGAATAAGGGAGTATGGTGTGTTCCTGCCGAGTAGCTTAATTAAATAAATGAGGGATGTTGAATGATTAATTGGTGAAGTGGTTTGCATGTGTGGGTACGTGGCTTCAAATGGTGATAAGCAAGTGTGAGGTGGCGTGAGTTTAAGGGGAGTGTGTCATGTTTATATTGATGGAGGGTGGGTGAGGTGTCGTGTGAAACAGCTATAATTATCTCGCTCTCTTAACTCATTCTCTGTGTTTTTGCGTCTTGCATATATGATATGAATAGGGAAAGGTAATTTAGTATAATGAATATGGGCTAATGAGTACATGGGCTAAATGAAAAAAAAGATGTAATAGGTTGAAGAAGTGCATGTACGCTGCTATTCGAATTGTTATTAAAAGAATTTGGTTTTGCCCCACAGTCAATTCAATGATAAGAATGATTAAGCACAATTGAATGAATGGTTGCTTACAAGGATTTGGGCACGTGGCTATAAGAAGGATACGGAAGAATATGAGTCTTTGACTCATCAAATTGGAATTTGACTCTGCCCAAGTTCATTCACAAGCTTGGGTTAACAACATTACCATTTTACCCTTTCTTAATTGGACACTAAATTATCAAATAAATTCCCGAAATAAATTCTTATTCTCATATAAAGATTTTTTTGTTAATTTCTCAATAAACTCCCCTAGGCCATAAATTATTGATTCTATAATTTCTAGGTCAAAATTTATCCTTTAACTATTTTTTCTTAAATTTCTGGGAAAAATAGACCCTAAAATCCAGAAAATAACTTTAAACTATTGAGACCAAAATTTTCATAATTAATACCCTCATAATATTTCTAGATCCTCAAAATAATATTTTCATAATTTTTCCCCTAATTTTCGCGGTCCAAAAGTAATCTTTAATAATTATCTTAAGTTTTCCTCATAATAAGCTTAAGACTTTTAGCTCTTATTGACTTGACAATCTACTTATCTCAGGCTTATTCCTAAACTTCTAGTCCCAAAATTTAGGGTGTTACAGATTACTTTCGTTTGTTATATAAAAAAAAAAAAGGAAAGTTGCAATGTGATACCTTCCTTCCTTTGTGTTAGTCGCAGTGTATCACCTAAGAAGGAGGTAAATTGGGTGGTTTATAAAATTTAAAACAATATTTACAAACAATTAAATCAAAAAGGAAGGGTTAGAAGAATATCGCAGAAGCGTGCACTGAGATTTATACTAGATCGGCCTTAATATCTTGACCTACATCCAGTCCTCAGAGCGTCTCTAAGAATTCCGCTATCTTTCTATGATTACACAAGTTATTTCAGAGTAATCTTTACCAAGACTCACTTCCCCTTACAAATGTAATCGGACAACCACACTCAAGGTCCCACTATTTGAGATTTTAAAGTAATGAACTTGATTGTAAAAAGCTCTCTCACAGAGTACATAATAAACACTGATGAACAGAATATTAAAAAGATATTTTGAGTAGTAATGAGCAATAAATTTGATCGTTCGTGGTTAGTTTTTTCCGAATTGAATGCTCTTGTGTTTATAGATAAACACCATTAATGATCGTTGAAGCTTTCTATTGGGTGTGTTCAATTTGTCCGTTAGACTAGAGAAACTTTATGTTAGATACAAACCGAGTTGTTAGAAGATTTTGAAAATAAATCACTTTCACATCGTTGCTATATATCCTCTTATGACATTCCTTTGGTCCCTGCAATTGCCTAAGGTTGGGTCACTTTTGCGTTGCCGCAATTGACAATTCTAGAGAAACTCATTGAGCTACTCTAAGTTCGCTTGCGTCTGCTTTGTTTCTGTGTCCTCATTTAATGTTCTGACACAAATTTACTTTTGTGTTTTTGGACTTAAGCCATGATTCAAATCATCTTAAACTCATAACCAAATATGTTTAGTAGCATTGAGAAGTATTATGAGTAATAAACAAAAGTTACCATATGATAATCAGTAAATTTAAATTCTCAAAGACGAAGGTTCAGTGCAAGAACAGGTGGCACTCAAGTGTCAGTTTGCTCATACTCGAGTGTCACACTCGAGTGTCGATGATTTTACTCTCTAGAATATGATTGTTCAAAAAGAAGTTTATTTGAAAGATATAGTTTTCTTCCAGGCACTCGAGTGTCAATTTAGTCATACTCGAGTGTCGATTCGAGCGTTGTTTATCAATACTTGCGTGTTGATGATATTACTCTACAGAAGAAGACTATTCAAAAGGAAGTTTATTTGAAAGATATAGTTTTCTTCCAGACACTCGAGTGTCAATTTAATCACACTCGAGTATTGAATTTCCACACTCGAGTGTTAATGAAATGTGTGTCTGGTAGAAGACTGTTCAAATATTGGATTTTGGAGAAAATAAGTTAATACTACCAAACACTCGAGTGTCACTAAATGGCACTTTATGTGTGCCTCACAGAGAGGCAGCACTTCCTATTTCATCATCGAGTATCATGCACTAACATTGAGATTATTTACCTTGACACTTGAGTGTTTATCTTGATGTTTCCATAATGAGTGTTAGTGTCAGGCAAATCTTTTACAAGGGTTGGGGCAACACTCGAGTGTCCAACACATTACTTTAATGGTAGAAGCAAGTGTCAGGCAATATTTCGCAAGTGTCAAGCCAATACTCGAGTGTTCGAGTAACACTCGAAAGTGAACTTCCATAATGCTTTTCGATTCAAGTTTTGATTTCAAATAATAGTTGCACACTCGAGTGTCTTTTAATATACACTTGAGTGACTTGAATCATTATGTCTTCATATCTTTTCCAAGTTTGTTATCATCAAAACTTATAAACCGAGAACTAACACTTTGTTATACAACTTCCACTTTTAGCTACTGTTAAACTCTTAACTTTGTTTTAATTTGCTACTTTCACTTTTAATTCTAACATTAAGCAACAAGTGAATTAGGAATCATATTTTTAATTAGCTGTTGGAAGTTAGAAGTTCTAAAACCCCGACTGTTTTAATCATGCTAGCATTGTAATGGTTAAAAATTAAAGCGTGGTTTAATTCAATCTAACTCATATTGGCTCAATCCATTTATACGGGTGTTTAGTTGAGCCACTCATGATTGATTTAATCATACTATTAAATACAAAAACCCAAAAACTCAGATTAGCTAGGAGCAATTTACAATTTAAGGAGTCATGGTCAAACCTAAATTTAATTTTAAATACATTGTAAAGTATATGATAAATAATCCTTCAAAATATCAAATGTGTTAATATATTTATTGAGAAAATTTCATTGAGCCCCCAAGATGTGACAAAATTTCAGTTAACCCCTTAAAACTATCTGAAACTTCACTGCATCCCTAGCTCAAAATGAAATTAAGTTTTATGGGTGAAAAATAATGATGCCCTTCTTTTACTTTTTTTTAGAAGAGCATTTATAAGACAAATAAAGGCATTTACAAGACAAATAAAGGGATTTGAAAGAACCTCGTGAACTAAAAAAAATGGCCATTTACAAGACAAATATGAAGATTTACAAGATAAATATGGGCATTTAAAAGACAAATAAAGATATTTACAAGACAAATATGGGATTACGAAAGAACCCACGGAATTGCTCATTCACTTGCCTCGAGGCCGGGATGGAAAGCAAAATAAGAACTTGAATAAGATGCCTTGGTAGTGGATGAAATCAATTGATTGAGAAGAAGTTGGATTATCATACTCAGAGGTTGGGATTGGGGGTGATGAATTAAAAACATTTTAGCCATTTATACACAAGACAAATATGAATATTTACTTGACAGATAAGACAATTTAATTACAAGATAAATAAAGTAAGGACATCATTCTTTTTTCATCACAAAACTTAATTTCATTTTGACTCAAGATGGTGCATGAAGTTTCAGAAAATTTTGAGGGTTAACTGAAATTATATCACACCCTTAGGGGCTAACTAAAATTCTCTTCCTAATTTATTTCAAGCACAGAAAAAGTTTCATTTAATATATTATGGTTGTCAAGTCATTCTTCCAATTTTACTAGCCCCCGCTTATTTTATCACATAAGTACCATCCATGAAGAAAAGCTCGGACATAATCTTAGATCAAATACTGATCTTAACCTAGTATCATGCAAACCAACGCCCCGACAAAGACCTAAACCGGCGAGGACGAGACCCGTTCTTTGACCACTTCTATTTGGAATGAGAAGAAATGGAAAATATGATTAATTGCATGGGAAATTTGTGATTTTTTTGGTTGGGGGGGGGGGGGGGGGGGGGGTTGGGGGAATAAAGGATAGTTTACAAAAGGAAGAAAACCTGTGTGACAATGGATTTTTTTACCAACAATTATAATAAGGGTGAATATACAAATTTAGCAATAAACAATTTCGTTATAAATATCTATAAGAATTAACTATTTTAAGTTTGGGAGAAAATGTAGACAAACAATTTATTTGAGAGTAGATATATCAATGCCATTAAGAAAGCCTAACTTCGTTACTTTTTGTACTATGGGTTCTACCAGTTTTCTCTCTTTCTAATACTTTTTTTAATAAAAAAATATCACTTAGACTACAAGGAAACAATTTTATTTTAGTTAACCCCGAAAGATTCTAAAATTTCACTACACCCTCTTTGGGTTATAATAAAATTAAGTTTTTCAATGAAAATACAATAATGCCCTTATTTTATTTTATTTTTATAAGAGCATCATTTACAAGATAAATTTGAGTATTTTAAAGACTAATAAAGACATTTATAAGAAGAACAGAGGGATTCAAAGAAAACTATGAGTTAACAAGAACATTTTAGTCATTTACACTACTACATATTTAGGCAGTTATAACACCTAATACATAACGGTTACAGCTAATAAACGTTATATATGTCAAGGCGGAGGTCGCACAAGGATATATAACGCTTAAATGTATCAGTTAATTATGTGCACTATTAACTATTGCAAAGCAGAATTCACGAAAACACAAATGTAACAGTTGTAGCTAACAATCTTCATTTATTTAGTGACAAAAACGATTGTTCTTAAAAAAGAGCACAAGAGAAAAGAGCATTGGGGAATGGTCTTGTTGTCATAAAGAAGGTCTAGAAAGCAAATTGGTTGAGAAGGGAGGAAATTACAGTAGATGAAATAAGAAAGGTCAAATTTTAAAATCTAACAAGTTCACAACTTGTTCTATTTTGTTCCACCTCGTAGTAATTTTCCTCTGCTCTCCGTAATTTGCTTTGGACCTCCTTCATGAAAACAAGACCCTTCCCCAGTGCTCTTTTCTCTTTTTCCATCTTTTCATTCAACGCAAAGATAGATAGGCAAAGGGATGAAGGCGCCAGCCGCAGTGAAGGTGGCGATGTGGTTTGTTCTTGATATACATAATGCTTAATAGAAGTCCAAGCAAATAAATAATGATGTAATCAGTAACCATCATATTTTCTCTCACAAGAATGATGGTTGTTAAGCAAAAACCATAATAAAACAACAAACACCATGATGGTTCAAAACCTTTCCCCTTCCCCCACAGATGAAGATGATAACACTTTGACCCGACTTTCATCTCCCTCAACTGATGATGAGGATGAAGATGAGAAAAAGGAGAGGAAGAGGACAATGAAGCATTTACAAGACACATAAGGGGATTTAAAAGAATTCAGGAGTTTTTTAAAAAAATTTTGCAAGTCAAATATAGGCATTTACAAGATAAATATGTGAATGACCAAAAATTTTTAACTACCTGGTCTTTCATAGGTTTGTCTTGTACATGTCTTTATTTGTCTTGAAAATGCTCATAAATGCTTTCATGAAAAAGGGTATTGTTGTCGTTTTACTAGCAAAACTTAATTTTATTTTAACCCAAGGGATGCGGTGAAATTTCAAAATCTTTTGGGGGTTAACTAAAATAAAATTGTTTTCATAGAGTCTAAGTGATATTTTGCCATTAAAAATATTAAAATAATAGAGAGAGAAGAATGGTTGGACCCATATTGGCCTATTAGTAAAAAAGGCTAGGTCATGGCTTATTTAAAGGCTACATTAAGGCCTATTTAAAGGCATGTTTTAGTTAACAGGTCAGACCTAGGCTTAGTAAGAAGCCTATTAGGCTTGTCAGATCTAGTCTAGGCCTATTAGTTACTCTATGCTAACAAAAAAAAAAAATAGTTACTCAATCTAAAAAAAAGAAAAGAAGTTAATTATCCGATCTGAAAAATATATATATATATATATATATATTCTATCGAAAAAAATGAAATTGTATTTAAAAAATTATCTTAAAAGGCTTGACCTAGACAGGCTTAATCTTTGTTGATAGTCAGTGCTTGATCTTAATAGGCTTCCTTAACAGGCCTCAAGCCAAGCCTTTGTACAGGCTAGGCTGAGGCCGAAAATAAAGTTTGTAACAGGCCACAGGTCAGGTTCAGACCACCTTGTTGCAAACCCACAGTATAAAAAGTAACGGAAGTGAAGTCACCTTAACGGCATTGTTGTATCTTCTATCAAATAAATTGTTTATGTCTTCTTTTGCATCTAAAAATAGCTAATTCCTATAGGTTCTCAAAGTGAAATTTTAATTGTTAAATTTACACATTCACCCTTTTAATAAAAATGAACTATGTCTTACCCGTTATCACGTGCTTTTGTTGTGAATAATTTAGCTGGTGGAAACCTCCTTTATTTGCAATGGGAAAAAATTAAAATGGAAAATATGATTAATAGCTGATGATCTTTTGTTTTGGAAAAAATGGATGTATCTTCTTGCTTCAACTTCTAATTTTTCTTTTGGTTAGTTATATTGATTATTAATTGATCTACTTTTCCTTTGTATTTTTTTGTTAAAATTCTGATATATATTACTGAATGAGTTAAGTATATCATCTCTATTTATGCGAGTAAGTATCTGGGAAAATCATATATATTGAAGATCTGGGAAGCATCAGAATCAAATGCAGAAGATACCAAAAAAAAAAAAAAAAAGGAGATTATAAAACCGAGAAATGAAAAAATAAACAAAAGAGAGAAAAAAAAGAAAAAGAAAATTAAGGTTACATATGTTCTTGCAGTTTATTGGAATCAGTGTTTTTGGATGATTAGGGGAAAAAAATGGAGGTATCTTGTTCTTGCTTCATTTTTTTCTTTTGGTTGGGCTTTGATTTTTAGTTGATCTGCTTTATGTATAATTCTAATGTTAGGGAACAAGTTGGATACTGTCTCACACAGAAACAAAACGATTCTTTTCGTTTGTTATAAAAAAGTTAAAGTTGCGATATCTTCCTTCCTTTTCTACTATTTCTTTTAGCTACATTTTATTAGTTCTTTTTCCTTTTGCGAACGCTACAATTTAAATTTTAACTCTCTTAATTTGCTGCTTTCGTCTTTTAATCAATTCTTACATTAATTAAAAAGTTAATCAGGAATCATATTTTAATTAGCTATTTGTTAGAAGTTAAAAAAGCCCGACTATTTTAATAATGCTTGTATTGTAATGGTCAACTTTCTGTGGTTCAACTTAACTCATATGGGCTCAATCCATTTATAGGGGTGTTTAGCTGAGAGTCTCATAATTGACTGGATCAAAATATGGATTTGGATGGAAAATGATAAAACTTTATTGATTTTAAGATTTCCCGCGTGCTTTAAATAATAACTTTCGAAGGGAGAATATTTCTGCGTACATGAAAAAAAAAAGAAACTCTTACAAATCACATTGTTCATATGACATATTTAATTCAAGACAATTTACAATTCACTCTTAATCTATTATATAATTTAAATATAAGAACCCTACTGATTAAACATATTTACCCAAAATAAAGTACTTTTAAAATTCCAAGTTATTAAAAAATTCCAGTTCTTCAATCCGATCAAATTCAAACATTGCTAACAGCATCAATGTTTGACTACGTACTTAGTATTTGTTAATGTTAATTATATGATGAAAATATAAATTTATGCAAGATAAATAGAAATCTTGTAAGTTAAATTATATAGCGCCATTTTAACTGTGTTGGAATATACATAGTCCACCATACTCATGTTTGTGAATGATTAAGCTGATACAATATATCCCCTGGTAAAGAAAGGATACATCAATTGAGGAAGAGACAAGAGGAACCCTATATATATCTAAGGGATAAGGGTTCATGGGTTACGTGGGATAATACACATAAAATATATGTGTATTCACTTCCTTTAAAGATTATTCTCTCCTTCATTCGTTTTGGGAGTATTTGTTGTGTAATTTGATCGGGGTTGAATCGGTGATCCAGTTTTGTTTGGCTACTTCAGCAAGTTAGTCGGATTTGAGATACGGCCAAAATTCTTACAATATGAGTAGCCTGAATGAGTTAGATTAAATATTGAATAGATATAAAATTTTGAGGGATGTATCTATATAGGTAATTCATCAAATTGATATACGAAACATGCTTATTAAGTGACATAATTATCTGGAGTATGCACGACAAGATGGTCCTCGCTCTATTTGAAATTATTTATTTTAGTTGTGCTTCTTCAAGAGCTTGTTTTAAGAAAGCATAGAATGATCCCCAGGATAAATGATGATATGAAGAAGATAACTTGGAGGCATTCTTTGGCAATATAGTTTTGTTGCAATTATGAGATTATGCTGAATAACATTTCCAGCGTACCTTTGTCTTACATTTCCAGTGTACCTTTGTCTAACACGTGGCACTACTTGCCACATAAATCACGAGGAAAATTATAAATAAATACCATTTGAAATTTAAAAACCTCAAAAGTCTATTAATATATAGAAATGATAAATAGAACTCGAGAGACTATTTTGATATTTTGGAATGTTGTGTTGAGTATTTCCTTGCACAATCTTCATCTCTTGATTTTTTACAATTTACTCTAAAACCGTTAAATATTGAGTGTTATATAGTAATAATTCTGTAGTAGTGTCTTCTTTAGATGTGTGTGACTTAGCTTATCTTTAATTATGTACAAAACAAAAGATATTTATATATAACGATCGAACGATGAGTTGCAAACAACTAAAGCTAAGATGCATCTACTTAAGGCCTTTGATCCTTGAGTACATTTGAGTAATAAATTTCACAATGAAGGAACTTTCAGCAATATTCCCAAAAGCAGGAACTCAACTTGAGATCTGTAATATTTTTCTTTGTTTAAATCGTGAGTTTGTTCCAAAAAAAGAGAAAAAAGCCACCACAATTTGTAACTGCTATAACTTAATTAGCCTTATTCACATGCTTCCTTCTTGATAAACTAGGAAAGGACGCTGTGAACTCCTATCATTACCCTCCCCTTGAAAATGAGCCTTGTCCTCAAGGCGAAAATGAGGGAATTGAATTGCAATTGGATCATAGGACTCCCAACTAGCTTCTTCAATAAGGCGATCCTTCCATTGAATGAGGAGATGAACATCTGTTGTAGCGACTATATGCGCAGGACTTTAGAATCCAAAACCTTAGCAGGCTCAAGCAACAACTCCCATTCAGTTGAAATTGGTAGAGCAGGTAAGGTTGCAGCAGCAGAATCATATCCATGGGCAGCACGTAAGAGGGAAAAGTGGAAAATAGGATGTACTTTGGAATCTAGTGGTAATTTGAGTTCATAAGCCACAGAACCAATCTGACGCTGAAAGGATAGGGAACAAAATACCTTGGAGGCAGCTTATGGAACTTGCTGCTAGAGAGGGATCGATGTCTATATGCCTGAAAATTAAGAAACACTAGGTCAACTATTTCGAAATTGATGTCCTTGCGTTGAGAATCAGCTTGTAACTTCATCTGATTCTGAGCGGAGGCCAGATTGGCCTTTATCAATTATAGAATTGCATCTCTTTCTTCAAAAAAATCTACTAAGTCTTGAATGTGAGTGTCTCCTTGAATAAAAGGCAACAATGAGGGAGGATCTTTGCCATAAACCACTTTAAAAGGACTATAACCAGAGGAGGAATGAAAACCAGTATTATAGGAATACTCAGCCCAATGCAGGAAAATGTGTCTCAACAATTGAATTTCATTGTATCTAAACTTCTTAGTTTGGATGCTGAAATGAAGGAAGTGAAGAAATTGAAGGCTCCATTCATAATGGTCGAACAGGAAGAGAAGGACTCAGGCACAATGCCAGAATAGAATGAAGACTTTAAAGGAGGGGTACCATGGTGGAGTAAGAAACCGCATAATAGGCCTTATTCAAAAGTTGAGTTTCCTAAGTTTGAACGTGGGGATCCGAGAGGATGGGTGATGAAGGCAGAGAAGTATTTCAGGTATTATCAAACTCCTGAAGATTTGAAAATCGAAGTGGCAGCCATGTATAGCATTAGATGTATTTACTTGGGTATCTTCAAGTCAAACATTACGCCACTAGGAGGAATTAATTCAAATCTTCCAAGAGTAGTTTAGACCAGCGGAATTTCAAAATCCTGATGTATATTTGTGTGACGTTAAGCAAACAAGATCAGTGGAAGACTATCGCAAGGAATTTGTGCGTCGATCAGCGTGTATGCAAGGGTGGCCAGAACACTGCCTTTTAGCATTATTCATCAACGATTTGCGTGGTAAATTAAAATCAAATGTGAAGATTCAAAAACTGAGAACTGTATACAAAGCTGCGAGTCTCGCCCTTGAATGTGAAGCCAAATACATGCCACCACAATCAAATCTGAAAACCGCGCAAGTTAAAGCTTCTGAAAATAATTGGCAAAATCCGAGATATCAGGGAGCACGAAATAATTGGGGAATTAATAATAATTCCTCCAATTCAGGATTTTCCAGTTATAATCGACCACAACTCACGCTGGGATATCCAAATCATCGAGCTCTTTGCGTCACAATCGGGAATTTCTGAAACTGAAAGGCAAAATCGTCGAAGCAAAGGACTTTGCTATCCTTGTGGAGATAAATTCTCGTTGGGTCATCGCTGCAACTTGTCATCCCTAAAAATAATGGAGGTTTCCAACGATCCTGAGGAGTCGATAAACGAAGAAGAAGATCCGAGCCAAGTGTTTTTGCGGAAATCTCGTTACATGCATTTTTAGGCAAGCCTTCTTCTACCACAATGAAAGTTTCTTGGACTTTATGCACCAAATCGGTGTTAATTTTAATTGACTCGGGCTCTACACATAACTTTATCTCCGAGTGCATTGGTCAATGATCTCGGTTTAGAGGTAGAATGTCTTTCACGGTTTGGGGTCCAAATAGGAGATGGTTCAATGACTGTTTGCACTTCTATTTGCAAAAATTTAACGATCCAAGTTCAAGGCTTATCAATCACAGAGGAATTTTTTCCATTGAAACTTGGTAGTGTGGATATGGTTTTGGGCATCAAATGGCTTGCATCTCTTAATACAATAGCAACTAATTAGTAACACTTATTTATGATTTTTTGGGTAAATGGAAAACGTTACAAGTTGCAGGGCATTCCTAAAACAACTTCTCGATTTCACTACGTAGCTATGATGGCATGGAAATTGTACGAAGGTTTGAAATTCTGCAAGATCTATTACAACAATTTGCTGATGTTTTCCTAGAAGCACAATTGCTTCCACCTGTACAGGAAAGGAGTCATACCATTCATGTTTATCTGAGTTCTACTACTCCTAACATACGGCCCTACAGGTACCCACATTCTCAAAAATATGAAATTGAAAAACAGGTTGAGAATATGCTACAAAAGGGGTTAATTCGACCTAGTATAAGCCCATTTGCCAGTCCTGTGTTATTAGTCCCCAAAAAGAACTCTACTTGGTGTTTTTGTGTTGATTATAGAGAGCTTAATAAGATTACTGTGCCGGATAAATACCCAATTCCAACTGTAGATGAACTCATTGATGAACTGCATGGTGCCACTTATTTTTCAAAGATTGATCTTCGTTTTGGGTATCACCAAATCTGAGTTCATCCTATGGATATACCAAAGACTGCCTTTCGAACTCATTCCAAGCTGACGAATTTATTGTTATGTCATTCGGCCTTACAAATGCTCCATCCACTTTTCAAGCTATTACGAATGATTTGTTCAGGCCATACCTCAGGAAGTTCATCTTGGTATTTTTTGATGACATTTTGGTGTACAGTAAAGATTTTCATGATCATATTACTCATGTAAATATCATATTCCAGCTGTTACATTCTCATGAGTTTTATGCCAATCCTGACAAGTGTGAATTCCTCCAGATAAATGTATCATTTTTGGGGCATGTTATTTCAGCCAAGGGAGTGCAGGTAAACCCTGATAAGATCACCGCCATTGATAAATGGCCCCTACCCAAGGATATTTCTAAACTACGTGGTTTTTTGGGACTTTCCGATTACTGTTGGTCGATTTCCTTGATGGCAAGTGAACCAGTCGAACAAGTAATAAAGTGTAAGTAGAGTATCGTCCCACAGAGACTGAGATACGGAGGAGTGACGCGCAAATGCTATGACAGTTGTGAAAGCAGAAAGTAAATATAATAAGGTTGAGGGATTTTGCAATTATGCTACTAGCAAACGTAAACAAAATAACTTTAAAATGAGAGAAGATATCAATAAGAGGTTAGGCTGGACTCAAAATCATCCTTAAGTGCATCAATCCCCCAGTTGCTCTACCCAATGCTATAGCATCTATAATGCGAGTTCCGCAATTGCTACAGCATAGCTACCATCTACAAAGCTATTTGGTTAACCCACCTCTATTATCTATCGAAGCTTCCGCATCCGATACATATGATACTAACTATACTCCTTCCATATTCCTATGGCAACTTTCTAATCAGACCTACTTTACACTCAGGGTGTTATGGCTATGAGAGGTAGACCCATTCCTGAAGCCTACAATAATTGGTCAAGCTGTGCACGGGCTTCCTAGCAAACACTATTTTTCAGAGGTCTAACTCCAACTCCTTGCCAGTAAACTGAGGCCACAAATCTAGCCCTTAACTTTCGTTAACCGACTAGTAATTAAAACACCGATACGCAAACCAAATTTATTAATTAAGAACTGCAACTGGGTTCATTCAACACTTAAAGACTCATCCTCGTCCAGCCATATAAAGTTCAGTTCATGACTGACAAGGGACACATAAAACAAACACTAACAGAATGACCCATGATCAAGAAAACAAAGATAAAGAGAAAAGAAAACAGAAAGCTTGATGGAATTTCTGACGGGGTGGTGGAGGTTCTGTCGTACTGCAGGGAAGGATGCTGGGTTGTCCTGGAAGTCTCGTGCTCTTGTGAAATCTCTCACTCTTCTCTTGAGTCTGCCGAAAGTCAGAATCTGGTTCTAGGGCTCTCCGACTCTCTTAGGGTTGGCTCTGCTGTTTCCTTTTATAATCAAACTTTTCTTGAGGCGTAAGTTACAGCGAGCTGGGCCTTCCCTAATCCGTCGGGATCTATCATATCTTCTGATCTGAGTAGATTGCTTCTGTTGATTCTGCGGGATTCTTCAAATCTGTTAGTTCCGATCCTCTGCATCTTCTCTTCCATCACGTCAGCAACCTATCGTCAATATCGCCCTTTTATTTATTCCTAAAATCATCTGGGTCAAAAGTCAGAAAATATGCCGCGAGCATTGCGTCCTCTACTTTGCTATAGCATTTGGGATGCCTTGTATTGCACTTCGAATCTCTGTCAGAATGCTATAGCATCGTATCCGCTCTGCCATACGATTTCCCTAAAAAACAAAGTAAATTGTTCCATTCTTAGCACATGCAAATGATTCCTACTCTTTAGTCCCTATATCATGAATGTATGCCTTTTTGCTTAGATTATCTGCAGTTAAGCTTGTATTTAACATTCAATTCAGTCAACAAGTATAGGGAAAACATGGTGTGATTTGTGCTCATCAATTACTACCGCAAGTTTATCAAGAATTATGGGCAGATTGCCAAGCCTTTAATGGATATGACTAAGAAGGATGGATTCAAGTGGGATAGTAATTCATTGACTGCCTTTCAAAATCTCCAACAAGCATTAACTCATACTCCTATTTTACACCTGCCAGATTTCTCCAAGAAGTTTATTGTTGAGTGTAATGCTTCTTCTTTGGGCATTGGTGTTGTTTTACACCAAGATGGTCATCCCATAGCTTTTTACAGCAAAGGATTGTCTCTTATGAAGCAGAAAGCCTCAGTATACGATAGAGAATTATTGGCTTTCGTTTCTTCTTTATACAAGTTGCGTCACTATCTGTTGGGGCGCAAGTTTGAAGTCCATACTGATAATTTTAATACCTCCTGGAACAGCGGATTACTACTCCTTCCCAGCAACGTCTGATTCTAAAGCTCCTCCCTTTTGATTTTTAGATTATCTACAAGACGGGTTCTTCAAATATAGCTGTTGATGCATTATCTCGTATGCCTCATTCGGTGACTTCTTCTCTTTGGTAATTCCTCATGCTTCATTGTTTCAAGATTTGTCATCTCTTTTGGATGAAGATCCATATACATGAGCCATCAAGACATCTATCCAATCTGCACCACAATCAGTCCCTCATTTTTCTCTTAATGATGGCCTTTTATACTACAAGAATTGATTAGTTATTCTGGCTAATTCACCTCTCACTTCAGCATTAATCAAGGACGTACACTTAACTCCAATGGGAGGACATGGAGGAGTCCTTAAGACACTCAAACGCTTGCAGCAGCACTATTTCTGGCAACATATGAAACAAGAAGTAACCACCTTTGTTCAACGTTGTGAAGCTTGTCAACGTGGTAAATATATTCCACAAGCGTCGGGTGGTATTTTACAGCCCTTACCGATTCAGCTTATATTTGGGAGGATATTTCTATGGATTTCATCATTGGTTTACACTAGTGCAAAAAAGGGTTTCAAGACCGCCTCATTTAGACCGGACTATCGACTCCCCTGTCTTAAAGGTATGACCGGTGGTAGTTTTGTAAATATAAATAACTTCTTATACCGGTTCAATTTTTACTAGGTCTTAAATATATTATTCAGACCTGTCAAAAAAAATCCGGTCTTAAAAATCTTATTAAAAAGATTGAAATATCAATTACTTTATGGAGAAATCTCATACAGCCGGACTAATATTTTCTGCAGTCCAAAAGTAATAAGGAAAAATTTAAATATAAAGGTATTAAAGTTTTAAGACCGAACATATTTAATAGCCGGTCTTAAAAGTTATTTCTTTTAAGATCGGACATAAAATGAGACCGATACAAAATATAGAAAAAAGATTAAATAAAAAATTAATTAATTTTAAGACCGGAGTTATATAAAGACCGGTCTTAAAGGTTAACTTTTAAGACCGGGCACTAATTTTTCTGGTCTTAAAAGTTAAATATTTTAAGACAGGACTTATAATAAGGCCGGTACACCAATATCGAAGAAAATTAACCAAATAATTAATTACTGTTGAGACCGAGTTTAATATGACGGTCTTAAATGTTTAATATTAATACCATCTTTTTCTTTATCCGGTCTTAAAAATGAAGCGCCAAATATATTTTTCTTCGCACGAAAGCTTTTGTTACTCTCACTGAAGAACCTCTGTTCACGTTGTGAAACCCTTCCTATTGCATTACCTCTCTTCCTCACCCACATACCATTAGCCTCTGTTACTCTCTCATTTGCTCAGGCATTCCTTTCTTCCTGTCTCGAAAATGAATGGTGAAAATGATTCTAGTCGTGTTCCTAGAACGCCAGTTACTGGTGTGACTAGTGTGAGTCAGAACGAACCCTTTTCATCTCACAATGAGCCTCATAACTACCGTGCACGTCGTGGTAGAAGTGGCACCCAAATGATGGATGTATACCTAAGTCGGACTTCTGGGTCAAAGCTCGAGATTCAGTTTGATGAAAATTTGGAACCTTTCGGTCCTAATAAAAGCAAATATACTAGTTTTGTTGGCTATCTAGCATGTAGCAAGGTTAGCATCTTGACAGATAAGTGGAAAAATGTGGATCCTTGCACAGTAAAGTATCTTATTTGGGACACTATCCGGCTTACATACACTGTCCCTGACTGTCAGAAGTTGAAAGACAAGACATTGTCTTATTGTCTTGATCGATGGAGGAAGTTTAAGAGCTTCTAGCAAACAACTATATTTTTGCCGAGGTTCACGACCACAATCCTTGGGAAAAGTACACATTTATTGATGAACAAACTTGGAAACAATTTGTTCAGCTGCGGACCACTCCTGAAGCTCTAGTGAGTTTATATTTAGTTTTGTTTGTCCTTTTATTTGCTTATTAACCTGTGCGGATATGTGAATTTGACTAATGTTTGTAAAATACTAAGTTAATTAGGGAAATAATAATGGCATAAAATTTCTCCAAATTTCTTCTACAATTCTACATCTTCCTTAAATAAAATGTTGACATGGCTAGAATTCATAATTAATAGTTGTTTTCATGGCTGGAATTCATAATTAATATTCTCATGTTTTCAATTCTCATTCACGAAAAGAAAGGAACAAGCATAGGAGATAGGGAGGAAGAATGATTGCCCACATAGGGCTTCTCGCGGCAGATATGAAAAGGCCGAAAAAGAATTGATGGCGGCCAAGTGGAAGAGATTGGAAGATGAAGCTGAATCCAATCCTTCTGCAATAGTTCATCAGCCAGCTCCAATACGTTGTGAGGAGTTGTGGTTGTATATTCGGCAAAAGCCAAGCGGCACCTACACGAGTGAACAAACTTGTCTAGTTGCTCAAAGAATTGTAAGTATCGTTATTGTTATTTCTTAGTTACTAAACATGTTTCATTACTAAGCTTCTCATTATCCGTATCTTACAAGAAGATCTTAAAAAAAAAAGCGAGAGGATCTTTTGTGTCGGATGGGAGGAATGATGTCTGACCGTTGCGACCAGAAAACCGGATCACTTGGGGTGTGTAAGGGGGATTGGAGGATGGGTAGGCCTAAAGCAATACTTTGGTAAATCCAAATGCCATAAACAAAGTATGGTTACCCGGGAGGAGATGGAACAGACGCTGGCCAAATTAAGTGAGGAAGTAGCGGCTAAAGAAGCTTTATTAACTGCAATTTTCAATCCCCCGAGATGAAGGAGGAAATAAATCAGATGAAGATGCTTTTGAGCTATCATCCGAGAGATCAGTGTTCCCTTCACACATTCACCGCACCTATGCGAGAGCACTAGAGGAGCTACATTGTTGGACGATCGAGCAACCTTATGACTTGTATGTGGAGGATCGTGATAGTCATAGATGATTAGTTGCAAAAGGGATTGTCCACAACTTGGGATCAACTGTACACCACCAACAAATGGCTGATAATGAAGTTAGGGTGTCAGTTGAAAAGGTGATCATTGATGCACCTCTCCCTCTCCCAACCGATTATTTGAAGCTTGTGAGTGATGTCAAGGGAACCTTCATCTCTTGGCCAATAAAGCTTGTACATGTCTCTTCCTCCTTGAAGCTTCATCCCTCAAGCTCCATCCTCAACCTTCATCCCCTACTGCTAAATTGACTGCCAAGGAAAAAATATCCGATATGGTATCCAGTGGATATTTTAAAGATAAATCATGGTCTGTCAATGAAGTAGTAGGCGTCCCTCATCCTCAACCGGTTTACATTGACCGCGATGATTTAACGTCCCTGCTGCTTCCTAGAAAGGAGCTTATTGATGCAATTGTTCAAATGTTTATGAATTAAGTATCTTCTTCTATAAATACATAATTTAAATGCATCATTTAGACACAATACATATATACTAATTCTTTGATCGATGTCATTATTGTAGGTTCATGCATCAAGAATTGGTTCAACAAGGCAAAATCAATGATTTTGGATTCTTGTTCCCAGTCTATGCAAGTACAACATCCAAGGAGGAGAGACAGCAGTACATATCAACGAGGTTGTGTGAAGTGAGAAGAAATGTATACTTGTTTCCATACTACCAAGGGTACATATCACAATTCTTGTTTGCAATTCACTTAATTCTGCAACATATATCACTGAGTACTTTACTGCTGTGAATTTTCAGCCACCACTGGCAGTTGGTCCTCATGTGCATAGAGGTGCATACAGTTATCTTCTTATGCTCCACTCACAGCGATCCAGGGCAACCATCAATGAGTAATCATATCATTTTGATTCTCTTTTTTGAAATCTCTGCTGTGAATTTTCATTGAACATTATTGATAAATTTGTGATTTTAATCATAGTGCCATGAAGACCTTCCAAATCCAAGTAAACATAAAGCATATGTATGATGCCAAAGATCCTAAATCGCTCACACCAAAGGTTAGTACATATTTGGACACTGGCACACTGCCTTGTGAACTTGGTCAGTGAGCTATATATGCTCTTATATATATTTCTTGTTCTTTTTAGACCCGTCGGCAACCAAAGGGGTCCAACTTATGTGGCCCGTATGTCATGAAACACATATATGATATTATCACGCAAGGAAGGACTAAATTCCTTGTAAAGGTAAATGTATTTGATGTTACATATTATGGCTGAATTCAGTTTCTGGCTTAATGTTACATATGAAATATGCACACAAGTTAATTCAGTTTCTGTCTTTGATGTTACAAAGGTTTGCCTATGCTGTTCCCTTTTCTGATGATGAAGTGGAGTACATACGCAATGTGTTTTGTGAATATCTATATAATGACCTCTTAAAGTCAAGACAATTGTCCTAAATTAATTTGTTAATATATGCTATAGCAACAATAATCTTCTGTAAATTTATTTATTTTTTTGAACAATTCATTCATTTGTAAATACATACGCAATGTGTAATTCAATAATAAATTTGTTTATTTTTTTGAACAATTTTGCTTGTGTCCATTTTGGGTTTCTAAATGTATTGGATGGTGGATAAAGCTATTTAGTGCTTGAAATTTGAGGTACAGGATGTTGTAAATGAGCATTAAGAGACTTTGAAAAGTATTCGTGACTTTTAAGACCGCATATTTTCAAAGATCTGGTCCTAAGAGTCTTCGTTTAATTCTAAAAAATATGGCTAGACTTTTAGGACCGTATATTTGTTAAAAGTCCGGTCTTAAAAGTATTCGTTTATTTTAAAAATATGGCGAGACTTTTAGGACCACATATTTATTCAACTCAGGTCCTAAAAGTCTTGTTTAATTCTAAAAAATAAGGCTAGACTTTTAGGACCGTATTTTTGTTAAAAAGTCCGGTCTTAAAAGTGTTTGTTTTAAAAATATGGCGAGACTTTTAGGACCGCATATTTATTCAACGTCCGGTCCTAAAAGTGTTTGTTACTTTTAGGACCGTATATTTTTTAAAAGTCCGGTCTTAAAAGTCTTCGTTTTTTTAAAAATATGGCTAGACTTTTAGGACCGTGTGCTTGTTAAAAGGTCCGGTCTTAAAAAGTTTCTTCAACATGGCGAGACTTTTAGACCGTATATTTATTAATTATCCACTCCTAAAAGTAAGGTCTTAAAATTCTTCGTTTATTTTTTAAAAAATATGGCTTAACCTTTAGGACCGTGTAATTGTTAAATATCCGGCCTTAATAGTCTTCCTTTAAATAAAAATGGTGACTCGCTTTTCAAACAAATCATTAGGGTTCAAGACAACCGAGGTTCTGGCGTTCTGCTCAAGCTAGGTCCTTCGTTGTCATCTTTTTTACCTCTCCTGATTTTGAGCAGCATTATTGGTCTCCCTTTTCTTTGTCTTTTTTTTCTTTTTGTGGAAAAAGAAGGAAGATAATGAAAAGGACACTAAAAAATATTCAAATCGGGCGAGGTAAAACCGACGACAACGATGGTCCAACTTTGAGAAGAATTGTCACTGTGTTTGTTTTTATTCGAATAAGGTAAACGATGTTTTTTTTTTTTTGTATGGTCTTAACGTATTTACGTGAATTTTTAATGTTGATCACATGAGGACAATGTTTTGTTTGTTTCCTTTTTGTTGGAAAAAAAAAAAGAAGATAATGAAAAGGACAAGGCGATCGAAGATGGGAACTAAAAATTTTATTTATTATATTTTTTTATGCTGCCCGGTGAGGGGCAGCAACGTACATACAAAAAAACATAACATAAAAATATCTAATCCTCCCCATCATTGTCAGAGGGGAAGGAGTCTTCGGAAAGTTCGGAGACGTCGTCATCAAAAAGATGGTACTCAACGTCATGGGCGTCGAGTACCACGGTCAACTTGTTGTTGACGGCGTGATAGACCTGAAACAGTTGGCCCAAGCGTCGGTCTATATGATCGACACGGGCCAGGAGGTGCTGCATCATCTGGTAGAATGACGGGTTCGGAGGCAACGGAGGAGGGTACGGAGGTTGAAGAGGAGGACGAGGAAAAGGAGGACCTGGTGGTGGTGGAGCAGCCATTACGGTGGAGGTTGTAGAAGTGATGGAGAAGAATGTGAAGAAAGTAAAGTAACAACAGGTTTAAATAGAGAACCCATCCTAAACAATGTGAAATGCCGAAAACTTTAACGAGGAGACGCATAGTTCCTCAAAATACGAGGAGATGCCTAGTTGGGAAGTTTATCGGAAGCCGAAGAGACTCGAATCATTCATTTGAATAGAGTGTAAGGAATACGACTCGCTATTCGAGTAATTTGAAAAGAATGAACTTTTAATACCGGATATTGTAAAAGATCTGTTCTTAAAAGTAATATTTTTTAAGAAAAAAATAAAAAATTGATTTGAAAAAAAAATAAATGAATTTTAGGACCAGATACGAGATAAAAGGTCGGTCTTAAAAGTAATTGAATTGATTGAAAAAATAAATAATAGAAGTTTAGGATCGGATATATTATAAAAGGTAGATCTTAAAAGTAATTGAATTGAAAAAATAAATAATAGACTTTTAGGACCGAATATTTATAAAATACGCTCTTAAAGTAGAAACACTAAATTCATTTATACCAATTGAATCCAAATTCATTCTCATCATCAATTGCGTATCTCTCCTACTCTCTGCCCTTATTAACCCCTCACACCACCTCTATGTCCTTATTAACTCCTCACTACCTCCTAACTCCTCACTACCTAGCTCTCTGCCCCAACTGCTCAAAGCCTTAAATCATGGTTAGATACAAGAAAACTCCTCGTAGGGTGCTCTTACACCTGAAGCTCGTGTCATCCTTAGATCGTTATATGGTGCACCTCCTCCAGCAAGAGTGTGTTCTATTGTAATTGAAGAGTTTCGGGTCATTGGACCCATTGTTATTTCGAATGATGAAGAGATTGCCGCATCCTCTAATGATGCATTGTGGCTGATGCAACAAAGACCCCTCTCCTCTTTCTTCTAATGATACATTGTGGCTGATGCAACAAAGAAAGGAACTTGTTGATCTCTGACGTGAAATTAATGTTGTTCACGCCGATATCGCCAAGGCATTGGATGATAATAAGCTTTAGGATGTTCAGTCAAATTCTTGTTTTTGATAATTTTCAGCTTGTTTTTCTTTTGTTTTTTTTCTCGTGTGTATGTGCGTATTCTCTAGTAATGTATGAAGCATTAAGAACTAAGCTTGTGTATTTTTTTTGTTCATATTCTCCAATAATTAAAGAAGCTTATTCTCCAGTTTTCCTTTATTTTATTCATTTAGTTGCTGCTGTGCTCGCCAAAGCCAATCCTCTTTTTTTTTTGGTTTGGTTAATAAATGAGGACCGACCTAGATACTTTATAAGAAACTAGTCTAAAAAGTATTTGACTTTTAGGGATGTTTTATAAAACTCCAATCTTAAAATTAAATGAATAATAAAAATTTAGGACCGAAGTTTTATAAACCTCGGTCTTAACAATTAAATTAATAATATGCTTATCTTTAGGACCGGATATGTCATAATTAACCGGTCTCAATAAAATCCCAAATACTAAAACATGTCTCTGTCGCGCGAAAAATTAAATTTCCCTCTCTAAACTTCTCTTGTCGTGCCGAAAGTGATTACTCAAGTTCTGTCTAAAGTGTTTGTGTGTTGCTTTGTCGCTGCTTCACGTTGCTCTCTCGACAATCACTTTCTGGTTCCTTAGCTAAATGTCTATAAACCAAGCTGTAAGAGGTGTTTCGGTTATATAACTTTATGATTTTCCTACTTATCGTTCTAGGTTTTTCATGGGTTGAATGAAATCGATGAAATGTTCTTGTGGGTTTCTCTGTTGTTAATGAATATTTTATTTTGAAGATTATATTTGCACTTTTGACCTACCAAACTGACCAACAAGTGTTTTTAGGTTACTCTTGCTATCTGCAATATCAATGTTTGTGGCCGGAGAAGAAAGACTCAGCAAACACATTTGAATTTATATGCTAGAGGTGAGTCCACAAGACCTTCATGTGATGCATTTAATTTCCTCATCATGCATATATTTTGCTTCTTTGATTCACTATGATACATTTATGACCACAAGTGATTCTTCGTTATGCATTTAATGGGCAAGTTTCTCCGTAAAAAAAAAAAAAAAAATGCTTTACGTATGGTAAATGCATTTAATGTTATGCATTTAATGGGAAAGACCTTCATGCGATGCATTTAATTTCCTCGTCATGCATTTATTTTGATTCTTGGATTCACTGTGATACATTATATGCAAGTTTCAAGTTTTTTTGGATTATGTATGTTAAATCTTTTCGTCTATAGGAATTCTACTATGGATCACAGTTGGATAAATGCTTTGCGGACGAGTGTTGAATATCAGAATGGGGTGAGGGAATTTATAGAATTTGCTAAACAAAATGTCCATAATGATAGTGGGAAGTTTTATTGCCCTTGTGTAAAATGTTTGAATGAAAGGCGACTAAGTCCTGAAGTTATACACACACATTTAATTTGTGAAGGATTTTGTAAGACTTATACAGTATGGGTATGACATGGTCAAAAAATGCCAAGTGGATCTCAACATGGGGAAGTGGCCTTTGATGATAATGACATGGATATGGATGATCGCATATGACATTATTCGTGATGTAGGACAAGAGGCTTTTGCTCAACCACATGCATATGGTAATATGCGTAGTGATGCAGAGACCTCTCTATACCCTGGGTGTAAAAAACACCAATTGTTGAACGCTGTATTGAAATTGGTAAGCTTGAAGGCACATCATGGATGGAGCGACAAGAGTTTTTCTGAAATGCTTGAGGCTTTTAAGGACATGCTTCCGGATGATAATGTGTTGCCGCATCGATACTATGATGCTAAGAAAATACTTTGTCTACTAGGGATGGAGTACAAAAAGATCCATGTGCATGCCCGAATGATTGCATATTGTATAGAAAAGAGTTTGGAGAGAAGGAGAATTGTCCAATATGTGAAACCCCAAGGTATAAGTCAAATAAAGGGCCTGCAAAAGTGTTGTGGTATCTTCCAATCATACCAAGGTTCAAGCGGTTGCTTGCTAATGAAAATGATGCAAAAAATTTGCGGTGGCATGTAGATGAGAGGATTTCTGATGGAAAGCTTCGTCATCCAACCAATTCTTCTCAATGGAAGAAAATCAATCACTTATTTCCTAACTTTTCAGAGAAGAACCTAGGAACCTTAGGCTTGCCCTTAGCATGGATGGCATGAATCCCTATGGAAGCCTTAACAGCATACACAGTTCATGGCCTGTAATCCTGATTATTTACAACTTATCACCTATGTTATGCATGAAACGAAAGTACATCATGCTGTCTATGTTGATTCCAGGACCAAAACAACCCGAAAATGACATGATGTTTACCTTCAGCCCTTAATCGAAGACTTTAAGGAGTTGTAGGAAGAAGGTGTCGATGTTTTTGACTCTTTCAAGAAGGAGGTCTTTAAAATGAGAGCCATGATATTTTGTACTATAAACGACTTCCTAGCATATGGGAACTTGTCAGGGTATAGTGTAAAAGGCCATAAAGCATGTCCGGTTTGTGAAGAAGGCACACGCTACCATCAACTTCAACATGGAAAAAGGCGGTTTATCTTGGACATAGGAGATTTCTTAGACGGGGCCACCCATATCGTCGATTAAAGAAAGCCTTTTTTGGTGGCCAAGAGTATGAAGATGCTCCGGTGGCATTGACGGGGAGCAAGTGTATGAAAAGGTGAAAAATATAAGTGTCATCTTCGATAAGACTGCAAAGAGTAGAAAAGAAACAAATATATGGAAAAAGAGATATGTATTCTTCGATCTTCCATATTGGCGCAATCTTGATGTGAGACACTATATTGATGTCATGCATGTGGAGAAAAACGTATGTGATAGTATTGTTGGCACGCTTCTCAACATACAAGGTAGTTCCAAGGATGGTGTGAAGGCAAGATTGGATTTGCAAGCAATGAGAATACGCGAAGACTTACATCCAAGGCCATATGGGAAGAGAACTTATTGTCCCCCGGCTTCTCATACTTTGTCTAAGGATGAGAAACGAAGTTTTTGTGAGTGTTTACATGGCACAAAAGTTCCCTCGGGGTATTCTTCAAATTTTAAGAGGCTTGTATCGATGAAGGACTTGAAATTAGTAGGCCAAAAGTCTCATGATTGTCATGTCTTGATGCAACAGCTACTCCCAGTAGCTATTCGAGGCATCGCCGAATATGATCTTCGGTCGTTTTGACTAGACTTTGTTTCTTCTTCAATGCGGTTTGTAGTAAAGTTTTCGAGATTGAAAAGTTGAATGAATTGGAGAATGAAGGATATCTTATCTTGTGCCACCTTGAGAAGCTTTTTGTTCCTACATTTTTTGACATCATGGTTCATCTAATTGTTCATCTAGTGAGGGAATAAAGGTGTGCGGCCCTATCCATTTACAGTGGATGTACCCAATTGAAAGATCTATGAAATTCCTAAAAGGATATGTGAAGAACGCATACCGACCAGAAGCATCGATTGTTCATAAATATGTTTCTGAAGAAGCCATGGAATTTTGTCAAAATTATTTGGCCAAAGTAAGACATATTGGGCTTCCAAAACGTCGCATCTTTGAAGGGGGTAGACGAGGGGCTTCGGTAAAGAGTGTGGATCTTGATGAATTGTCACAAGTCCACTTATATATCTTGAATAATGTTGATGAAGTTCAAGCCAAAGCATAGCTGCACATAAAGAAGTTGTAAGGAAAAAAAATCATCGAATGATGAACAAAGGTTGATTAGGGAGCATAAGAACTTTTGCAAACTGGTTCAAACAAAAGGTCGAGGAGAGGAATTTGTTTCGATACAATCAAATGGTTAGCACGTGGTCCTGAGGTTGATGTCATAAGTTGGAATTCATATATGATCAATGGTTATACATTTTACACAAACTCCCTAGATGATAGGAGCACAGTCCAGAACAATGGTGTTATGTTAGAGGCTGAATCTATGCACTTCTCCAAGTTCGAAAGACAAGAGGAGTCATGCCATATTACGGTTATTGAAGAGATTTGGGAGGTGGACTATGTCAAAATTAGATTTCCCATTTTCAAATGCAAGTGGGTTAATGTCAATAATGGTCAATCGGCTAGGATTTACATTAGTCGATGTCAATAGTAGAAGTTTTGGAGATGAACCTTTTATTATGGAAGACCAGGCGAAACAAGTGTTCTATATCACCGATCAAGAAAATAAAATGTGGTCTGTAGCTCTCCAAGGAAAAAGGGTCATTGATATTGATGAGAAAAGTCATTCAAATTATGGTCTTCATGAGAGTACTCCGTTTTCAAGGGGTTTACCGGACATGAACAAAGAAGATGAAGCGGATAATGAACCCGGCATAAGAAATGATCATCAAGAAGGGATATGGGAGGACATCACTTTATAAAAGAGTCAATTCATAAGGTAATATTCATATACAGAATTCTTTGAAAACTTTAAGGTTTTAACTATATTATATTCCTTTTATGTTCTTAAATAATGTCACTAACTATGAAGTTTGTTCTTGTTTTATTTTTGTGGTAGGATCCGATCCAAAGGGGCATGTTATGAAAGAGGATGTTACGTTGTTGGGTGGGAATCAGATGAAGGCATGGTGAATATTATATTGGGCATGTATGTTGATTTACGTGCTATCTTTGTAACTTATTGTATTTGTAAATAAGTTATCTTATTGTATTTGTAAGTAAGTTATCTTATTGTATAAATTAATTTAGGTGTTGTAGTCATAGTATAGTCATTAATTAAGAAGCCACATAACTCATGGTGAATAATATTTGTATTCTTTTTTCCAATTCAATTTATTCATAATTGTTCATAGCTTGTAGCTTAAAGTATCGACTTTTATGTGCTGGATTGAGTGGTTGATTTGTGTATATATATGATCACGAAGACCAGAACAGGGAAAAATTCGGAAAAATTTAGACCGAAAATAAATACGCTGGTTTTAAATGTTCAACTGTTAAGACCGGATGTATTTATATATCCGGTCTTAAAGGTCAGGTGTACATATTTGATATTAAGCCGGTCTTAAAAGTTGGTCTTATAAGAAAGGTGTATTTATATGTCTGGTCTAAAAATTCAATTTTTAAGACCGGATGTATTTATCATCCAGTCTTGAAAGTCAGTCTTTTAAGATCGCGAATAATTAGTCATCTGGTCTTAAAAGCCGCTATTTGTTTGACCAGATTGATTTTTGTCCAGTCTTAAAATTCCAATCTTTTAAGAGCGGCCTAGTTTTTGTCTGATCTTAAAAGTTAAGTTTTAGGACCGAACAAAAAATATTTTAGGTTTATTTAGTACGACTTTTAAGACCTAATGTTTTAAATATCCGGTCTAAAAGAGTTTCTTTAAGACCAGTTCGTGTCCGGTCTTAAATGTTAGACTTGTAATACCACTTGGAACAAGACCGATCGCAAGTCCGGTCTTAAGGTGCCTCTTTTGTCCGATCTTAAAAGTCTTTTTTTTTTAGGGTACCAAATCTGCCCGGAAGTATGAAAAAGTTAGCAAATTTGCCCCTCCGTTAATTTTGACCGTTACATGCCACCTCATCACATGTGGCATGCCACCTCATCAATCAAAAGTATCATTTTTGCCCTGGAAGTTTTCATTGAGGAGCAATTTTGCCCGGAAGTTTACAAAAGTACCAATTTTGCCCTTCTTTCTCCCAATATTAAATTTGACTATTAGATCGAGTCAAAGACCACACATGTCTTGCCTTGAAAAGGTCGAACTTGGAGTCAAAGAAGGAAATCTTTGACATGTTGAGCTCAAGGCGGCTAGAATTTGTGAAGCCGAACTGGTCACAGGGACTAGAGCTGGGAAATCGGGCCGGCCGTTTAAGCTCTGGCCTTGTAGGGCTCGGGCTTGAAAAATAAGCCAGAAATTTGAAATTGGCCCTGCAGGGCCGGCCCTGGAGGGCCTCGGGCTTAATCGGGCCGGCCCTGCAGTTTGTATAGATTGATCATTTGCTTAGATCATAAGTGATGCTTCCTGTGACCAGTTCGGCTTCATAAATTCTGGCTGCTTTGAGCTCAACATCTCAAGGATCTCCTTCTCTCGACTCCAAGTTCGACCTTTTCAAGGCATGACATGTGTGGCTTTTGACCGATTTAATAGTCAAATTTAATATCGGAAAGAAGGGCAAAATTGATACGTTTTGTAAACTTAGGGGGTAAAATTGCTCCTTAGTGAAAACTTTCGGGGCAAAATTGCTCTCAGTGAAAACTTCCGGGGCAAAAATGATACTTAACTCTTATTGGCTTGATGAGGTGGCATGCCACGTGTACACTTAGTTAAACTTAACGGTCAAAATTAACGGATGGGCAAATTTGCTACCTTTTTCATACTTCCGGGGCAAATTTGGTACTTTTTTTCATACTTCCGAGGCAAATTTGGTACCCTAAAACCTTCCGGGTCTTTGGACGCTCCATTAGCAAAACTTCCGTGGCAAATTTGATATTTAACCCTTATTTGTAATATATAATAAATATTATTTTAAATTAATGAGAATAATTTTCAAAAATTATGAAAAGTAATTACAGTTTGTGCATTTTAACCTCTAAAGTGTAAAGTCTAATAAATATTATTTTAAATTAATGAGAACATTTTTCAAAAATTATGAAAAGTAATTACAGTTTGTGCATTTTAACCTCTAAAGTGTAAAGTCTAATAAATATTATTTTAAATTAATGAGAATATTTTTCAAAAATTATGACAAGTAATTACGGTTTGTGCATTTTAACCTCTAAAGTGTAAAGTCTAATAAATATTATTTTAAATTAATGAGAATATTTTTCAAAAATTATGAAAAGTAATTACGGTTTGTGCATTTTAACCTCTAAAGTGTAAAGTCATACTTGATGTCATTGTCAACCGTATATGTATGGAAGAACATAATCAGATAAGTTTTCGCTTTTAAATGTTCTTGGCGTGTTGAGACAATGGTGCATAAACAGAGGAGGACAAATCCTTTCCTTCATAAATTAAGGCGCACTAGAGAGTGGGAGAATCTATCTTTATCTTTTTCATTTTTCACTTTTCCTGTTTAATGAGTTAGTTCTATGTTCTTTTTTGTCAAGAGTTCTACTTTTTTATATCAAATATCAATTATAATTTTTTTGTCAACGTAGTAAACATTAGAAACAATAACCTAGATTTAAGGAGAAAAGGTAGAATTAAAACACTGGGTACTCGAATCATGAAATTTCCTTAAATGCATCTATTTTAGTCATTAGGTCATACATCTTCCACGTCAATTTAAAAAGAGGATACCCTCATAAACTTTTTTTTTTTAAAAAAGAAAAAGAAAAAAAACAGTTTACTCTAAAACTGGTAAATATTGAGCGTCATATATTAATAATTCTGTTGTAGTGTCTTATTTAGATGTGTACGACTCATTTTCAATTTATATAAAACAAAAGATATTTATATATAAATAAAGATGAGTTGCACACAACGAAAGCAACGATGCATCTGCTTAAGGACTTGGATCCTTGATTACATTTGAGTAATTATTTTTATAAAGAAGGATCTTTTAGCAATATTCCCAGAATTTATAATATTTTTCTTTGTTTAAATCGTGAGTTTGTTCAATTGAAAAAAAAATTGAAAACCAATTTTGTAACATGCTCTATTTATTTGTAATATATAAATATTATTTTAAATTAAGAGAATAATTTTCAACATTTATGAAAAATAATTACGGTTTGTGCCTCTTAACCTATAAATGGTTAAGTCATACCTAATGTCATTGTCAACCGTATATATGAAATAATATAGTCTGATAAGTTTTCACTTTTAGATGTTCTTGGCGTGGGAATCAGTTTTGGTGCCAATATAAAGGAAAGGATTGGGACTATTTGTCGATCTCATCTAGATCGTTTAGATGAGATCTGAAGCGGTTCATATTTAATTTTGTTATTTTTGATTTTTGTAAAAAATTATTTTAATAGATAAAAAATATAAAATAAAGATAATCTCTTAACTAATATATTTTTTAAAAAATGTCTTTTTATTAAAAATAATCAATTTTAAAAATAAAAAAAAATCTGAAATATCCAAATGGAATAGACAAATGATAGTCACCAAAACTGATTCCTGTTGGCGTGTTGAGATAAACAGAGGAGGACAAGTCCTTTCTTTCATAAATTAAGGCGCACTAGGGAGGGGGTAATCTATCGTTATCTTTTTCATTTTTCACTTCCCCTGTTTAATGAGTTCTATGTTATTATTATTATTATTATTTTTAGAGACTTCTATTTTTTTTATATCAAATATCAATTATAATTTTTTGTCAACATAGTAAACATTGGAAACAATAACCCAGATTTAAGAGAAAAGGGCAGAATTAAAACAATGGGTACTCGAATCAAGCAATTTTCTTGAATGCTTCTATTTCAATCATCAGGTCATATATCTTCCACATCAATTTATAAAGAGGTTATCCTCATAATCTTTTTTTTAAAAAAAAATTTATTACAATCTCATTTTCGCCTTTAGATTAAAAGATAAATTATTCAAATTTATTATTTTATAAAACTATTTTTATAGTATTTGATAAACTATTTTTTAAAAAAAAATAAAATTGTGCTGCAGTTATTATGAAATTATGTAGATAAAAATTAACTCTTTAAATTTATTTATTTATTTATTTATGTTTAAAATAGTAATTTTCTAAAATATTAAATCCTAACCACCTTGTTTTTTTTTTTTTTCAATTCTTATGTTAGATATAAGATTATGAGAAGAAAAAGTGGCAGTGAATTTTGGAAGAACCCAAACCTGTCAATTCAACACTTCTTGAGAAAAAAAAACAAAAAAACAAAAAATACATCTATTAAAGATAAGGAAAATTATTTAAAAAAATCGTATTCAAAACGCTTTTTTGGTCTAAAAGAACTGTAATTCTTTCTTTCTTTCTTTCTTTCTTTTTTTTGTTTTGTTTTACCTTTACTATGCTTCGTTTTAGGGATTCAGGTCTTTTATAGGTATCGAAGTTCAATGTTAAATATTCAAATTGTACAAGCTAAGGTCAATTAAAATGAAAAAATATCGAAGGTTTAATTTTAATTTTAAAATACGATTATAATCATGGAACTACAAACAAAATATTTTTTCCTTAAAAACATGGAATATGTTGGTGTAGAACACATGAGATGTCTAGCCCCTTTGGTGCTTTGATCTTGGATCGATGGGCTCTACCTGAATATCTATGGAGGAGATATCCGGGAGAGCGTAGGATCACTATGCACAAACTAGGCTTTCGCCAAAGGGGGGTGGTGTGTGTGCACAGTGAGACGGTATGTAAATAGTTTAGAGTTAGAACATGTGCACCTTAGGATTTGACCTTTGTATTTATAGAGTTTACCTTGAGTCGAATATCTAGCGTTGTATCTACCAGATATTGATCCGTATACTCCTACATAATTGCTGGATAGAATCTCCCTACGATATAGGATCTCCCTATATTATAGGTGAGCCTTGATACTTGATATATCCATAGTTGGACCATCAGTGTGTTGGGCCTAGTGCAAGTCCGTAATAGTTGCCCCCTAGCTCGGTAGTTCAAGTTTTTAAGCTGCCAGGATGTATTTTTCCCCCAGTCGGTCGTACTAGCTGAGCTTGGCTGTCGTAGGCCTTTATATCGCCGAACTGAGTTACGTTGATCCTGGCCATTGGAGCGGCTTATTTCGAAGATCCGAGGTCTTGTCTCAGAGATCCTGAGTAGTGCCAGATTGTTTTGTTGACCGCAGTTTCCGACGCCTGTTTGCACAAAGATCCGAGGCAGTGTATCCAGGATCCGAGGTAACATCTTAAAACTCGCATGTCCGAGGTGATATCATGGAGCATGCAGGTCCGGAGCGTTCCTTCGGTTTAGCACGTCCAAGTAGTTACGTGAGGGCTTGATGATCCAAGCTTACGGCTTCACATATTTTCGAAGTGAAGACCCTTTTGCATTCGCCATCATTACTCCCTTACACCTGGCTTCCTAGGATTGGCGAGAGGCTGTAACTGCCACGCCTATCCATAGCTAGATTTTCATGCACATTTAATGCCCCCTCTACGCGCAGTACGTCACCTTTGTTGTCAAGGCGAAAAGACTCTTTTACCCCCTACGATTCGACATCTCCCGGCCTATGAGAGTACATTTTGCGTATGATTCATATTTCCCTTCAATTCTCGTCTTCGTTGCTTTTGCTCTTTCTCTCTGGTTCTTTGTTATCTTTGTCTTTCCCTGCAACAATCGTCCCTGCACTGCCTACAGATTTGTGGCTCCGTACTCCTTCAATCTTCATTAACCCAAGTATACACCTCATCTCCCATTGTTCTTTTGGTGTGAGTTTGGAGTTTGGCTATTTTATATAATACTCGATTCTCGTTTTTGGGGTTTTCTTCTAGGTAGGCTTCATAATATTTTTTGGTTAATTCTTGAGTTCAGGCCTCCCTTCTGGCACATCCTTATACACGGATATACCTCTATTCAGCCCTCCCCCCTTATTTCCCTTTCCTCACTCTACCTATTGTGCCTCTCTAGGTCCTCATTCCTGGTGATGATGGATAGGATTAACCACTTACCCCCTTCGAACAAGCCACTGACTCCAGAGGAAGAAGAAGCCTTACATACCCGTTATCCTCGTGCTAGTTATTGGATCTTTGGTTCTCCACTCACGGAGGAGCAAAGGTCGGCCGTTGCACTCGGGGTGGGTCTGGCCGAAGGAGCACAACGGAGTCTCGACCTGCCGCCGTTAGGGTTCAGAGAGCCCATCCTGTCCGGTCATGGCCTCGTGCTGGGGTTCGTGCCGAGGCCCAGGCCTTCTCAGTACAGCCTCTTAACTTCTGCGAGGCTCCCCCTCGTGCCTCGGCCCCTGTTGGATTGTCTTGCTTCCAGTTCCTATCATATTGCGAATGGAGAAGATTCTAGGGCTAATGCTATCCTAGGTTCTTGCCGTCATCGGTCATCTTCTGTCCCTAGGTCGACCTTTGGAAGTCTGCGTCAACCGAGTCCGCCTATTCCTTTCTTTCCGCACGATAATATGCATGTGTAAGGTATTCCCACACTTGCTGATCTTAGTATTTTTTTTTTTTTTGCTTTGCTTATAGGTAAATGGCCTCAGAATCCTCCCCCCATAGCATCCGGTCCAAAGCCGGGGAGTCAAATTCATCGAGTCCTCCTGAGGCTTTGTGTAGGAAATACAAATGGGTGGCTCATGATGTTAGTATGTAGGTGTCCTAGAGACAATCTGTTGAACACCTTGTACTGTTTGATATTTCATGATTAATGTATTTGAGCATAATTTATCTTTATCATATTTATGTCTCGCCTATATTTTATGGTTAATATGAGATTAAAGATAAAGGCCCAAGGAATAGAATAGGTGTTTACTCGATGATCTATGATAGAGATCATGATCATGAGGAATCGAGGACACTACATGTCTATTGCCTGAAAATTGTTTCTAGTCTTGAATCACCAAGAAAGGGCATTGGTGATCTCAATAAGACTAGTACGACATCATCTACTTGTATAATGATACAAGGTAGGGACCTCATGGAATGTAGGCATGTTGATGCCTTAGCTGATGTTGTGGGTGGATCTGTTAAAGAACAGATAGCACTGAACTGACCCGCTGAGAGACTCCACAAGGATTCATTGTAGAAAGTATCATTGGATTTGTAAAGTCTCTCATCATTTGGTAGTGCGGATCATCTTTGACTTGAGGATGTCATCAAACACTATGTCCTAGGGTTATACTTTGACTGTACAACTCTATCCACCTGAAATATGGGGAGAACAGTGTACTCTTGGGTATAACCTGAATACATGAGTATAGATGGACATGCCAAAAGGACTTACAATCCCCTACAAGGGATTAGTTGTTGACAAGACCGGTAGGGCTTGGATGACTTCTAGTTGACTCGGGAATCTATGCATAGTAAGTGATCATGAAGAGTCATGATTCGTCTTAGAGTCAATGGAAGAATATTCCTAGTTCTGTGAAATAGCTACATTTAGTCAATCAAGAGAGTTGATACTCTATCCTTGCTCTCGACTAAATATGAACAACGTTGTAAGGGATGATACATGCACAGTATCCAAATTAGAAAGGTAGATCACTTGATCAACTTGATTAGTTCTGGGACTGCAGAGCATTGCTAGTGTCTTATGTAGTCATTAGATAAATTGACCTATTAAAGGAGTTTAATTGGTTCAAGTTTATCTATGTCAGTAACTAATTGGGCCTAATGTCCGTTGAAGGAATTCAATGTTCGGTCATTTTCATCTTCGCTTCAACAAAGGCTTCGTACACAATCCCTTTAGTCTACTCTATTTTCTGCTTTGCATTTAATGTTTTGACAGAAAATTTGCTTTTGTTGCTTTTAGAGTTAATCCATAGTTTAACATCTGAAACTTACATCTAAACTTATACATAAATAAGATTAGTAATATTGAGAAGTCGTATAATAAAACCATCACTCGAGTGATCCTCCATAACTTCCAAAACCACTGCGAGTGACTTTTTGAAACCTACAAGTGATTACTATCACTCGAGTGATCAGTTATCCACTCAAGTGATCAAAACATCACTTGAGTGATCTGCTTCAACTTCCAAAATATTTGCGAGTCACTTGTAAATTCTTGCAAGTGATGTGGAATCACTCGAGTGATCTTGCATCACTCTTAGAATTTCGAATTGACTTGTAGAAATATCGAAAGTTGGATCATCACTCGAGTGCATTAATTGCCACTCGATTGATCATCTTAGATCACTTGAAGTGTATCACATTCATTCAAGTGTCTTGTCGATTTAAGTTTAGTTCAAATACTATATTATCCTTTGAGTGTTTAGAAAATCATTCGAGTGACTTGAATCATTTAGTCCACTTTTCTTATCAAGGTTTGTTATCATCAAAACACAATAATCTAAGAACTAACATATGGTATATGAAAATATATATGTAAACAATTCTTTATTTAAATCATATGTGGTTTGCTTGTGTACGATAGAAACTTTCAGTAGTTATTGAGACGTGAAATATCATCCCTATATATTAACATTTTTCAAGTTATTGTTTTAGTATGAAGCAAGGGAAGGCACCTATGGAGTGAGCCTTTGTAACACCCCAAATTTCTAACAAATATAATAACTTAGAATTGCAATAAATTTTATGAATAATTACTTAATTTTAAAATAACCAAATTTGGGAAGTGTTACTGCCGCACTTGTACCGAAACAAGTGTAAGGCTAACTTATTACAATAACATAAATAAATAAAAAATAAAAAATTTTATTCGAGAGAAAAAAATAAAATAAAATAAAAACTAGCTAGAATTAATTGAATGTTCTTCCTTACTTTTCATTGCTAGCCCCAATCTTTGGAACCTGTTTCACTGAAAATCTGCTCCCTCGAAGGATCACCACAGCCCATGAACAAACAAAAAAAAGATCAGCAAAGCTAGTAATCCTAATAAAACAAGGATAATATAGTGAAAATAAAATATTTACATAATAATAATAATAATAATAATATTCATATATATATATATATATAATCAAAGAGAATGGCAGTTTCATTATTCTTTATGAAGTTTAATTAGTAGGAAGAGAACCATGGTAGACTCGGGAAACCTTACCCGGTCCACAATTAATCAAATTGGCCAAAAAACATTTCTTCCTAGTATGCACACCTTTTTCCCAAAGTTGCTACTAGTGTCTGGGAAACCCTATCAAACACCACTTTGGGAAGAACGAATAATATCGGTTCACATCACATAATATATCGGAGGCATAAAGCCTAAGGGTTGTGTTCATCACTTTAGGAGGTACCATTTCAAAGCTATCCTTCCACGATTAAATTATTTCAATCACACAATGGATTCCTCAAATTTACGGAAACCAAACCAAATATATGATTTATTAATATTTTTCACCTATTTAATTATCTTTTATATATTTTTCTTTTTTCTATTATTTAATTAATTATATGATAAAAAGATATTTTGATATAAAATATACTCATATCCTATTCTTATTTTATAAGAGATATCATGTAATCTAGAGCAATATATTAATGGGTCAAAAGTTAAACAAAAAGAAATTAAAAAGAAAACGTGGAACCCACGTGAAGAAAAAATGCAGATTTGGAAGATATCTAATGTGCCCTTGAATAAACCCAAGAGGAAATAAATAACCTTGTATTCTTTAGTTTTCAAAGTATATCAAATATAACAAAAACAAACGCAGTGGACAAACAACCCAATCTAAACCCAAGATCTTGCATCAATTCAGAACAAGAAAAGATGCCCACAGTTAAAGAGCAAGAAAAACCGATAAAAAGTATACAAACATTTGAATAGGAAGAAAAACCAGAAACTTTAGAATTCAAACTCACGAGTATACACTATGAATTGAATCGAAACACTCCATATGTAGTAATCAAGACAAAAACAAATAGAAAACCTAAACAAAAACAAAAGAGAAGACGACGCAGAAACGGAGAAAAATGGGAAAGGATTTATTTTTGTTCACAAAAATCAAGACCGGCATGTAACAATTAATTCTATTTTTCTAGGTGTTAGGATTACTTGGTCTCCATCTTTGCTAACCTCCTAGAAGAATAATTTGACGCAGAGTACAAAAAGAGGAATTAGTAGAGGAGAACAGAAGTATTGAGCGTTCGCTAGAGTTGGACGGCTAGAACTTTGTTTATAATTTAAAATTAGGGTTTAGCTATAGGTGGGCTCTTTAACTATTGCCAATTAATAAGTTATATAATAATACCAACATTATTAAATTCTAAATTTTTATATTACTATATTATTGTTGTTGTTATTATTATTATTATTATTATAATCTGGGGTATTACAGCCTTGAAGGCTCCTTTGTGCTCATTGAGCACATGTTATGTCGTTTTATTTATCATGACCAAGGTTTTGAAACTTGGACCGAACCGGCCAGTTCAGACCAGAAACCGGCGAACCGGCTGGAAAACTAGTTCGAGTTAGGGGTAAACCGGGGTCCCAAGTTGACCCGGAGTTTACTCGGTGAACTTGGCTTGAGCCGCCGGGTTGGGCGAGTTAGCGTCAAAAAGATTGGTTTTTTGTAATAAAAAAAAAAAATTGAGTGAAAGAGAATGAGAAGGAGGGGAGAGTGCGGCGATGGCCGGTGGAGATCGCGATCGAAGTTTGTCAAAGGTCGGAGCTTCTTTGGTCGAAATATTGGAGACGGATTTTGACAAGTAGAATTTCTTACCTCCAGTTAACAACCAGATGCTCTACAGCTCTCCCATGCTTCTCAATATCGAGATAGAGTGAGAAGGAGGAGAGACTGAGAGAGTGACCTGAATCTGAAGAGTTGAAGGAGAAAGAAAGATCTCTATGACACAACGAGAAGGAGGAGGGACTGAGGGAGAAGGAGAGAGAGAAGGAGAGATCTCGAATAAAGGAGATTCAAGACAAAGGCCGTGGAAAAAAAAAAGGAACAAGTAATTTTTTTTTTTTGTGTTGCTAACTTTAACTTTATTGAGTAGAGATAAAAAGTCAAAAAGTCTATAGCCTATCCCTCTACCCTATACCTACCACACATCACATTTAAGATATGGGAAGTTGGGAACTGACGCAACAATAATCTCTTTTATCTCTTTTTTCTAAAAAAATCAATATAATATTTTATATGTTCTTATGTACATCACATCATATCTTCACATATTTTAATTATAAAATATTTTTTATTATATAAATATAAATATTTTTATCTATTTCAACTAAATGATATTTTTAATTAATACCAGTTTGACTCCGGTCTGACCCACTAACTCTTAACCCAATACCTCTATCGGTTCAATGACCGGTTTTCAAAACCTTGGTCATGACCTTAAGACTTTTGCAGTTTATTTTGTTTATTTAAATATTTTGAGGATTGAATTTGATACTGCAATGTGGCCTTTATTGGAACTAATTTTGTATTTTTATAATTTGGATGTTGAACATCCTTATTGGCAATATTTGAAATACTTTGGTTAGATTTTTCTTTTTTGATTTGAGGTGTTACACCTTCTGTGGTTGGCTCCCTAGTATGACATCTGGTTAAGCCTCTTTTTTTTGAGCATTTTGTTTAAGACTTCAACTCTTCTCTCAAGGTATTTATGACCAAGGGTCATAGCTTTTCTCATCGGTGCAACTCTGACATAGTCTTGATTTTGGTCTTATGGCAATAGGTAATACTAAGACATGCCTTGTCTCTTCTTCCTCCAAATAGATTCATGTGCTACTAACCACGATACGTAATCATAGCCTCTTCTCCACTTATAACTCACATGCCAACCCATCAAGTATCAATATTGCTAATGGTTCCAATTAGCATGTACTTGGCTCCAGTACTATTAGTCTCACTCCTTCGATTCAATTATCATTTGTATTGCATGTACTCAAACTTACCTTTAATATTCTTTTTCTTAGCAAACTTATTTTGACTCATACCAAACTTCTGAACCACAATACTAAACATGTCAAACCAAGCATGAGGGCTCTACTTTAATTCATATGAGGATTTTTTTTTTTAAAGCAACATACTTTCCCATGCTTCCCTTGAACAACAAAGTCGAGAGGTTGCTTCAAGTATTTTTTTTCATGAAAAACATTTTTTTTTTTATGTCTAATTGGTAGAGTTCCCAATCTTAAGTGGCTGCCATAAAGATAAAGAGATGAACGAACCAAGGATAACTTAGCCATGGGTGGGACCTGACCCTTTCCTCTCTCACTCTTTTACGCTTCTACTTCTTGCTGCGATTTCTCTACTTGTTTTCATTGATTTCTACAGTGACCACGGTTGAAAACCAATTGAAACTTGATCATATTTCTTATCCTTAATATATCCATCCTCATAAGAACCTAAACCAAGTCCTAGTGGCATGTCGTCATAGAGATAAAGAGACAAATCAAATAACTTAGCCACGAGTGAGCCCTATCCCTTTCCTCTCTCACTTTTTCACGCTTTTGCTTCTTCGCCCGATTTCTATGCTTCTTTTCATTGATCTCTATGGTCAAAATGATTGAAAATTAATCAAAACATGATTATATTTACTACATCCAAACCTAGACCAAGTCCTAGTTGCTTCTTGTTGGATGGATCCGACTATTATAACTGGGGGAGAGCTATTTGCAATAATCTAATCTCTTTTTTTTTTTTTAGTTCATCGACGACAGAATTACGCAATCGTCTTCTATCGATCCTCTTTTTCAAATAGCCTTTAGTGACTTGATGATGCTAGCCAAATCCAAAATCTCCTCATCTGTAACATCCTAACAAGGTCTTTAATACTATGTTCTGATACCATTTATAACATCCCAGTGAGTCCTCTTTGGGATAACTAAGGATAACTTAGCCATAGGCGAGACCTAGCCCTTTCCTCTCTCACTCTTTCGCACTTCTACTTCTTCATGTGATTTCTTTGCTTGTTCTCATTGATCTGTATGGCTTCTTCATTTACTTCTTTTTGGTATGGGTGGTGAGAGGGGTGCTATTCAACTTTGATTTTTTGCTCCTATGGGTGTGTTTAAACGGATGACCAGTTGAAGGAATGGGGAGGAATGTTTTTTTTAAGATTTGGTATTCATATTTCTTCAAATTTGATCAATTCTATTTTTATGTACAGAGTGAGTTGTAGCTAGATTATCCTTTTGTTTTTACCTCAAAACTGACATAAAATTTGAGAAATTATTTTAACTTGTTTGATGATATATTTTAGCCTCGTTAGTACATACAAGTTGTTTGGTTTATGATTTGAAACTAAGGAGCTTATTCCACAAGCGTTTGGAACAAAATGTGTAATAAGGAAATTATAACTAAAATGATCTTTTAAGTATGGTTAAAAGAATATTGATCAAATAATAGTGCAAAGGCTGATTATTCTTTATGTTGAAATTGGGAAACAACAGAATGTTGCTTTGAAACATTTGAGGGGGTTATTGATAAAAATTGAAAAAATAAAAATAAAAAGAAAGACAAGTTGTGAGTATTGTGAAATTATTATTGTTATAAATGAGACTTGCCACTTTCGATGGCTGTTACATGCTCACCTGGAAAGGGTTATAAATTGAATATGAAAGTTAAAGTTCTGGAATTCTGTAATGAAGCTTGTTGGAACTTGACATTTCTTTTTGTTATCTAGTTGTTTACATTTTAAATTCCCACTTTATCTTCTTAATCTTTTTCTCCTTTCATTTGGAGATAGTGGTCATCTAACAACATGCTAATGTGGTTGAGTAAACTATTTAGAATGTAGAAGTTTATATTTCTTTATCTTGTATCTCTACATGATATTATATTCTGCATTATTTTTTAAGGAGGCTTGAACTAATAAGAAGTCTAAAACAAGTAGTAACATATAAAGTGTTTGTATGTTGTTGGAAGGATGCATATATAATATAAAGTCGATTTTATGTTACTGAGTGATGCATACTACTTGTAGTTAAAATGTCAAGAGGAGAAAATATTAGTATGCTAGTTATTGCTTGTAGTTATAAGTTTCGCTTTACTCTATAAATGCCTAAAATCTATGCAACTAGCAAGGATGTGAAATATAGTCCATAAACTTGTTAAGTCAATTAGTTAATGCTAGGAATATTGGTAAAGAAGTTGTGTGTGCTGATTGATATAGTTTGGAAGAAGAATCAATATTTTAGGTGAATGATCACAAAATCAATGGGTACTATAGCAGTATATAAAGAAGAGTTTATTCATAGAGTTTTGATGAAATAAATGTTAATGGGGGAAAATCGGATGAGAAGAAAATTAGAGTAAACACATGTTATTATTATTTGGTAAAATTGAAAAAAAACAATATTTTATTAAATTTTATAAAAGTTAAAATTATAAATGTCACTTTATATTGTATTAGTGAAATAAATCTTACTGACTATAAATAGAAGATGATAAATTAAAAGGGTCTATAAAGTGAAGTCAACTTATACTTCATGCAGGTCACGTTTTAGGATTTTGGGGTGTGACATCAAGTCACCAATGTTCAAACAAGTATGAATAAAATCAAAATCATCAAAATACTATTAAATCAAAAGGGAAAAAACAATAACTCAATAGCAACAATTTTAGATAGTATCCAAAATTTGGTGACAGTCAATGCACTCCTACTAGAAATTGAGATTTTAAAATTTTGATGAATTTACCATTATGCCCTCTCTTCCTTTTCTCTCTCCTTTCCCTCTCTTCCTTCTCCTTTTTCTCGCCACCATGGCAACGCCACTATGAGAGGCCCCACGACTGAAAAACGCCACCATCACCACCTTCTTCCTCACCATGAGAGTCATGATGTAGTTTCTCTCTCCTCCCTCTCTTCCCCCTCCTCTTCCCACCGCCATGCCAATGCCACCGTAAGAGTCGACGTGATCGAAGAAAACCACCATCACCACCTTCTTCCTCACCATGAGAGTTGCGACGCAGAAGGTTGAGGAAGGGGACTCTAAACATTGAAAAGGAGGAAGGGGACGAAAAGGAAGGCAGAGGAAGAAAAATGTGAACAGTAAAAAAGAGGCTAGGGAAGAAGAATGTGAGCAGTAAATAATGAGTTTAACAAGTTTCGTAGTGGGATTCACAAGTGTGATAATGGTTTTGACAAGTCATGTAATGAGATTAACCAAAATGTTTTCTGATGAAAACAAGATGCTGAGGAAGAAGATGGTAAACAGTAAATAATGAGTTTGACAAGTTTTATAGTGAGATTCTCAAGTTTAGTAATGGTTATGACAAGTTATGTAATGTTAGAACAGAATATCACCAAGAGGGTTTAAATTGGGGATTTAAAAAATTCTTCTCGAAATTCATAGAAGCAGGCACAATAATAGAGTATAACAGAGAGGGAGAGAAAGATTGATACAAATGATTTATTCTAGTTGAATCTCAACTCTTGACCTATGTCCAGTCCCCAAAGTCTTTGGGATTTTCATTATCACTTCAATCTATTACACACTCTGTACTTGAAAGTAATCCTCTCACTAGGATTCACTCCCCCTTACAACTTGTAATCAAATAACTCAATCTCAAAGTCCCAATACTTTGAGATTCTTACAATGATTTACAAACAATAATAAACTCTCTAAAAGAGCAGATGACTAAACATTGAAGTTTTGTATATCCGAAGATATTACACAGAGATATGAAACAGTAAGTGCATTTTTAATCGTTTGTGCTTTTTGTTTCTGGTAGTTAGTTGGTTGGTTAACAAATTGAAAGCTTCAGCTTACATATGGTGAAGAAAACTTGTGACCGTTGGAGAATATGGTCGTTTGTGTTGAAGAGCATTTATTGTTCTTGCTTGATTCATTCCTCGATCCTAACTATTCTTCATTAACATTCTTTGTGTTATTTAACGTTGAGTGATTTGACATTTAGAAGAGGAAGGAACCCATAAATGCTTTCCGATTGTGCGGTGAATGATCGACCAAATCCATACTTCGGTTACTAAATCGGTATTTAATATTCATGATGCAATCACGTGATTTTTTCTCTTTCTTTAGTTAATCCAATATGTAATCATCTGAAACTCAGTAACAAACTGATTAAACATAGTTAAGAACAAAAAGTGAGTGATTATATGAAGTGTATAAGCCATACTTGAAGATTTTGCAATTATGGACACGGTGATATCAAAACAGGGATACCTTGCACTCGAAGCAAATTCAAGCAAACTGGAGTGTATGACTCGAGTTAAACATTCTAGACTCTAGTCAATGGACCATCTTCTTTAAAAATAAGTTTTGAGGTTTAAATGAATACGTCTTTGTATGACTTAGGCTCGAGTTTAAAATAGTTAACTCAAGTGTATGACTCGAGTCGAGATGCTAGTAGCTTGGTCATCAAAGTGTCCACTGAGATTTTCTACCTTCTCAGTCATCTCATCCTGAGCATCTACAAGAGTGGGTTAACCCTTAGTCACTTCAGCTAGCAGTCTCCCAACCTCAAACTCGATCCTATCAGTCAGGTCTAAGATAGCCTTGTCAACAATCTCTTTGATATGAGCTTGTAAACACGAAGAGGAGGCATGTTGAGGTGATCTAGCAGGAGGAGCAGATTAAGCTTCATGGGCTCTAGATTGAGATGCCCTTGATCTCGAAGAAGCCCTTGAATGGCTTGAACCTTCTGTAAAAGATATTCTCATTATATTGAGGTGATGTTTTCTAAACATCTGAGGTTTTACGGCTTGCTCATGCAAGGCTAGGTACCATATTTTTTCTTGAAACATAATAAAAGATGCAAGGTTTGGGAAAGGGATGGTAGAAATCTTTTTAGATGCAATTTTAAACTTTGTCATCTCTCGAAGAACCTAGTGCCCAATATTGTGAGGCACTTTGTCAATAATATAAGAAAAAAATGGGGTAATCCCTTTTTGTAAAGTGTGTAAAAATTTTATCCTTTTGCATGAGATTCTTAGTTTAGATGTACCAAATAGCTCTATGCAATAAGGGCATGACAACAGGGGAGAAAGAGAGAGCATCTACTGGCCCATCAAGTACAAACTCATTAGGTCTAATGATTTGAAAAAGCTCCCTGTTATCATAGTTCAACACAGCTACATATGGGGGGTTTGAAATTTTAAGTAGGGAATTGAGATACTTAGTAGTTAAGTAGTCAAGTATAGTAAAGATCCAATCATCCCTCTATACTTGGTAATGTTGAAGTCTTTCCGTAACACCCACAATTTCTAACAATTATCAAATTTTAAAATTTAAATGATTTTTATGAATGATTACTGAAATTCAAAATAAACAACCTTGGGGAGTGTTACCGCCGCACTTGTACTGGGACAAGTGGAAGGCTACTTATTATAATAACGTAAATCCAAACTTAAGCAAAAATGTGTTTTATTCTAAACAAAATAAAATAAAACATAATTAGCTGAAGGTGCTTCCTCATTCTTACTAGCCCCAACCCTTGGCACCTGTTTCACTGAAATTCTACTCCCCGAAGGATCTTCGCAACCCATGAACACAAACATTAGCAATTGTCGGTAATCCTAATAAAACACAATTTAAATTACACAAATATATTAACCAAAGCAAATATATATAATCATATGGTAATTGCATCAAACATTATTCGTCATCTTTTTAAATTTATTTAGACCCGAGAAACCCTACCAGTCTATTTAGTGGGAAGAGAACCATGGTAGACCCGGAAACCCTACCAGTCTACCTTGTGACTCGGGAAACCCTGCTAGTCACAATTAATTAATCCGCCATAAAGCATTTCTTTCTAGTGTGCACACCTCTTCCCAAAGTTGCTACTAGTGTCCCGGAAACCCCGCGACACCACTTTAGGAAGAATGGATATCATCGGTTCACATCAAATAATATTCGAGGGCATAAAGCCCGATTGTGTTCATCACTTTGGGAGGTACCATCCCATCCCAAAGCTATCCTCCCACTGTTAAATTATCTTAAAATACACTCATAATAAAATTCCTAAATTATTTTTATGCACTATATCGCCCAAATTGAATTTATTAATATTTTATACTTATTTAATTATCTTTCATATACTTTTCTATTATTTAATTAATTATAGGATAAAAGGATATTTTACATATAATCTATTCATATCTTATTTTATTGTGAGGAGATATTACATGAAGGAAGAATTAAAAAAAAAAATCAAATAATATACCATCGAGCACACCTAGCATAATATAATATATTATATTATCCATAATATATCATAATTGATAATATCCAAAAAGCAACACGCACAAGATTGGCATAATATAGTATATTATTTTATCCATAATATATCATAATTGGTAATGTCCAGAGAGCAACACGCATAAGACGAAAACCTAGAGTAACAGCAACGTACAAGCATCTCACATTCATATATTTCAATCACAAAAAAAAGAGAAAAAAACAAGACCTAAAACAAAGATGTGCGGATATTATATTTAATAAAAAGGTATATATATGCATGTAATTCAATCACCCAAGGACAAAGCACCCCCTTGCAACTATGTACAGGATCATTGTTCAATGGTTAATTGGTTTTACAAAAGCTAATCATGCAAATCGAGGAAAAGAAGAAAAAGTATTTATAGAAGAAAGTGAGGCATGCTAACCGAAGAAGGAACCTATATACACATATACAATTGCAGCGACACGCAGAACGACAAAACAATTAATTCCTATTGTTCTAGGGATTAGGATTACTTGGCTTCCGTTTTTTTTTTTTTTTTGCTAGCCTCCTAGAAAAATAATTTGATGATGTTAGTTCTCTATGGGTTTTGATGATAAATGAAAATTGTAAACAAAGCCCGAAGTTTTTCTTTGGTAAGTTGAAAAACTTACCGTCAAAGGAGAACTCGAGTTTTGACCTTACGAGAGAAAAGCTCAAGTTTTTCGAACTAAGCAAAATCACCAGCCGAGAAAACTTCAGTTTTCACCATATAGTGACTTCTCAACATTTTATGAAAAATGCAAAACTTGAGTTTGCATTTGGAAACTCGAGTTTCAGTCATACAGAGAGTCTTCAAAGTTTTGAACTTGTGAAAACCTCCAGTTTTGTTCAAAACCACTAGTTTTCGTTTAACATGAGTTTTCTAAGTTTTCTTGAGATTTGTGCAAACTCGAGTTTTGATTTGGAAACTCGAGTTTTGAATTGACAGAGAGTACTCATATTTTAGCCAGTTTTCAAGACCGCTAGTTTTCCTGAAAACCTCCAGTTTTGACTTAGCATAGTTTTTCTCAAAGTTTTCATGATTAAATGAAAACTTGAGTTTTTATTTGAAAACTCAAGTTTCGACCGGAGAGAGCACTCATGTTTTACTCGATTTTGAAAACTTCTAGTTTCCTTGAAAACCTCCAGTTTTGACTTGGCGTAAATTCTTCAAGTTTCCATTTGGCGCAAATTCTTCAAGTTTTCATACTTAAATGGAAACTTGAGTTGTTGCCAAGCCGAGAGCTTTGATGTTTTTCAACATTTTGAAAACCACTAGTTTTGGTTGAAAACTCCAGTTTTTTGATGTTTTGGACTAAAATCGATTTAACATGTCAAAAGTCCAAAACTCGAATTTTGATAAACAAACTCGAGTTTTCATCGCCGAGTCCGAAATTCAAATCGATGATTTTGTAAAACCTTCTTGTTTAATCTTAATACTTCCTATTATCATTCTCTAATGTTCCTAGCCATGTTTAATCACTTTGTTAGTGAGTTTCAGATGATTTAGAGAATGTTTATTGAAGGTTTAAAGCAAAAAGTGACGTCAGCACATTAAATGCAAAACCCAGAAAGTTGCATACTTTTAGATAATCCTTATGCACACGTTAACAAAGGATCAAAGATTGCTTTCTACATCCAATAGCTGCTACTCCAATGGATTAATTCACAAGAAGTCAACTCTGAACTTCTGCACAGCTGGATTAAGTGAAGATTAGAGAGAGAAGAAGACCAAAGCTTAACCAAAACCTTGTCTAATGAAGGAAAAGGTTATAATGAAGATTATAACAGTCATTTAAAGCTCTCTTGGTATAAATAGAGCTGCATTCAAGTCTTCTCAAGTAACACATCTGCTAAAAACGAATTGCATTCAAAGTTCTTCAACTACTTTCAGTTTTCACTTGTAAAAGTATCTTTTGATACATTGAGCTTCAATGTTTATTTTTATCTACTCTTAGAGAGAGTTATTTGATTGTAAATCATTTATTGTAAAGAATCACAAGTCAGTGGACTTGGTGATTGGGTTCATTGATTGCAACTTGTAAGGGGGAGTAAGTTCTAGTTAGAGAATTACTCAAGTATAGAGTGTGTAATCAATTGAGATAGTGGAAATCCCAGAGAGTCTGTGGACTGGACGTAGGTCAAGAGGTTGGACCGAACCAGTATAAATCCTTGTGTCTTGCTTTTCTCCTTTTCACTCTGTTCATCTCTGTTTTTATTGTTCAAAAACATAGCATTTTTTTAGACGTTTAAAAATCCCCAATTCACCCCCCTCTGTTACATCCCTACCGGCCTCACCCTTTCGGGTGGCGGGTTAGAGGGATTCCTTTTTTATTTAACCATATTTCCTTATTACTTAGCCCAATTAAAATTAACTCAGAGTTAGCACAGCAGAGCACAGGATCTGGTTGGAATACTAAACATACTGATAAACATTCATAAGTCAAGTGTCAACTGGTTCCCCGAAGGGTTAATACAGTCATCCGAACAAAGTACTGTATACAAACAACAGTTATCCAAAATATGAAGTACAAAATGAGATAGGGCATCCCCTATTTCTTATTTCTTCATTGCACCACTCTACGCCCTACCTTCCTTGAGCCTCCAACTTCTACGGTCTCACCCCTGTGTCTTAAAGCGGTCTGGAGTTCAAGGTTGAACCCCAGAGTAACTATTAAACTCGGATACAATATGTATGCAATGCATGTAATGCAAATCATAACAGGGAAAATAAATCTGCCTCAGGCATAGTATACTGGCATGTACAACCTCCGCAGGACCGCCTGGTCAAGACAAGCCCCCGGATCCAGCGCGCTACTGGGGCCTCAGTAGCTAGGGCGGCCGACCCTAACTACCAACCCCAAGAGACCTCAGTGGACACCTATAAACACACAGTCATATAGGCTCCACCTAGCCCCACATAACCTTGGGCCTAGTAGTTACCTAAGGACACGCAGTCCAATAGGCACCACCTACCCTACATGCCAAGGGCTTCCACAGCCCAACATACTCTGGACCCCAGTGGTAACCTAAGAACACACAGTCACATAGGCACCACGGTCCAATCTCTTACCTCATGATAAAACACACATGCGAAAGTAACATAGAGTATACAAGTTTACAGTTACTACCTGGCACGTCTTGAGATCGATGAACTTTCCTCTTAGTGATGGGGATGCAATCTACACATGATAATACCCTAGATACAGCCAACCACCAAACTATTAATCACATATTCAAACTTTACTTCAAGTTTCATGAAATTCGCACATCACCAGATTTTCCCAGAATTTCTAACCCAGCTTCACCGATTTTTAGTAAATTCCAAAAAAATCATTTTGACATGAAATTAGTGGCCTTAGAACCCTTAGAATTTCTATTTTACATGAAAAATATTTATCCAAGTCATATGGGTTCAAAACGCAGTCTTTTTCCCATATATTAGCCACTGGTCCGAGAGAAAATTCCAGCTTTTAGGTCATTTTCAACCTAAAATATCTCTCGGTTGGAAACTCCAAATGACACAAAATATTATATCACAGTCATCCTCAGGATGTATACTTTCACCATGAAAAATTTCAGACCAATCAGATTACATTTAATATTTCAAAACTACCGATTAAACTTCACTGCCCAAATACTGAAAGAACCGACAGATTTTCGTATAAGAAGATTTAGGGTTTTCAGAGTTCCAAACGAAGTGATCCTACTTAACCCTACAAAAAAATTCCTTCTGGACTCATTGGAAACCTTAAAAGTATGAAAAACATACTGCAACTCCATGAAACACCACAGGGGAGAGAAGAAGATAACTCGATTCTTAGGTTTAGGGACTTACCTCCGAATATTGGTTGCGTATGGACTCCTTCACCTCCTGAACCTTGAACTTCAGCTGAGCACTCTTCTGGACTCCCTACGCCCGTGGCTGATGTGGGAAAATGGAGGGGGAGAGGTCCTATTTATAGGCCCCAAGTTCCAAATTTTGCCCCTAGATATTTTTAGTTGTAGGTTTTAGGGTTAGGGGCAAAATGGTCATTTTTCCTTGTTCATCTTTCCAAAGCTTGGGCCCACGAAATCAGACCTTCTAGAAGGCTTCTAGGGTCTTCCAAGGGCTGAAAATAACGTTTTCCCATGCCAAAAGTAGGTTTCCAGTTTTGCCCCTAGGTGGCCTTAGTTGTAGGTTTAAGATGTAGGGGCAAAATGGTCATTTTGCATTGTTTTTCTCCTAGGATTGTGGGCCCAGGAAATCTGATCCAAAGATGTGCCATAATTTTACTTTTGGAGCCATAATTACATGTCATTTTGTTGTCATATCAAGTTTAAATTGTGTGGCTCAGATTTAACAGGATTATTTTATTCACTCTCTCTCTTCATTATTACTCTGATGTGACAATCTCTCTCTTCATAATTACATAGCAAGATATTTTCGCACTCCTCTGGGCTCACTGGAATTCGCCCCCTTATCAGTGTCCTGGGCCTGGGCCTGACTCTAGAATCCTATCCGGCCCCGCTCAGCTCCCAGTTGCCGGTCCCACCTTACCTCGTAATGCGTGCCCTTCAACTAAACTTGTGTGGACCGAATCATCAGTCACTTTTCCTAGACCACAAGTGGACGGGGCATACTACCTTGGGATCAAGAAACCTTTATTCCAGTACCCTGGATCCACCTCGAAATGCGTGCTACTCGGTAATCCAACTCCTGGCCCCGAAATGCCGCGTACCCAACGTAGCACCACCACCACTGACTTTCTCTTCTGTAGTGGGTCCTGGCACGTATTCTCCCTCTCTCTCTCGGTTCAACATGCATACCTTGTCCCCATAATGCCTTTCGTCACTTATCCATTATACTGGTTTACTTTGTCGGGTTTACTTCATGCGCAAGTCACCTTACCGTTGATCAGGATTTCACCCTGTTTTGACTTAGTACCTTTGCTACCTACTCTTAACCATTGTTTTCTGTTAGTTCTCTAAGGATTTTGATGATAACTGACAATTGTAAACAAGATTAAATATAGTTGGAACTTGTTGATTTCAATCCAAAATACTCTGACATCGCCAAACTCGAGCCTGCATTTTCAAACCCGAGGTTTGCCTCTAACCAAGGGCCAAACTTTTCAATTGGCACTTTGAACTTTACACCAAACCAGAGGTTTGTTTTTGAGTGTCGCTCTAAGTCTTTGCATGTTTTGTGTAAACTCGAGCTTACACATGGAAACCTCGGTTTGCAAGAGGCCGAGAGCATTCTAATCTTAAAATACTTTTAAGCTCGAGCCTATTAGTTTTAAACCTCAGGTTTGGACCTCCAGAGAAAATCCTGGTTGATATACATAACCATTAAACTCGAGCCTATTATGTCAAACTCGAGTTTACCTCTGGCGGGAAGACTTTTTCAAAAATCTAAGGCTTTTGCATACTCTATACTGTTTCATTGCAAGTAAAGCTTTTCAAATTTGAAAAGTTCTTAAGGACTTTTAATCAAACTAAACTCGAGCCTGTCTTTCTTGAACCTCAGGTTTACCTCAGGTAGAGAACTCTTAAAAGTTTTTCAACCAAGTAAACTCGAGTCTAGTTCCTTAAACCTCAGGTTTATTTCAGACCAAGAGCACTCAGAGTTTTTCAAAGTTGAACAAACTCGAGCCTAAGACTGTGAACTCGAGTTTAAACCTTACGAGTAAAGCAATGACTTTTTATCTTGAGAAAAACTCTAGAGTTTGCATTGAGAACCTCGGGTTTGTTCTTGAAAACAAAATCCAAGTTTTAGTTTAAACAAAGTGTCAAACTCGAGCCTACCTACTAATAGACTCGAGTTCATGCTTTTGCTCACGGAGTTTTCAAAAAGCCAAAATCGCGACTTTCTCCGGATGGAGGAAACTTGAGTTCACTATGTCCAAACTCGAGTTTAAACCAAGTCGAGAGCAAAGAAGTTTTAATGCCTCGAAAACCCCAGGTTCTGTGTTGCAAACCTCCAGTTTAGAAGTTTTGAACTTAAAACGCTTTTACACTTTGAAGCTTCAAACTCGAGTCTGCATGAACTGAACTCGAGTTCGTGACGCTGATCCAGAAATTCAAATCTGACAAATTTGGAAAACATTCTTGTTTGATCTTAATACTCTGTAATACTATTCTCTCGATATTCCTAACTATGTTTTTATGACTTTATTAGTGAATCTCGAGATGGTTTAGAGAATGTTTTTGAAGGGTTAAAGGAAAAGGAAAAAAGTAGTTCGGCTTATTAAATGCTATGACCGAGAAAGTTGCATGCTTTTGGGTAATCCATCTGCACACGATTGCGAGCATTAATGAATGATTACCACAACAAGAAAGCGCTTCTCCAACGGATTAATTCGAGGAAGTCAACTCGAACACTTGGACATTTGGATTAAGCCGAGATTAAAAGAGAAGATGCCTAAACCACTTCCTAACCTTGGCTGAATTTCTCCAACAGATCTATTGGGTTAGCAACGGTCATTTGATGATCTCTAAGTATAAATAGAGCTGCATTCAAGTCTTCCCAACAACTACATCTGCTGAAAACGAAAATCATTCAAGTCTCACATTTATACGAGTTTTTCATACGTAGTATCACTTGATACAAGAGCTTCAGTGTTTATCTTTAACTACTCTGTGTGAGAGTTTCTCTCTTGTAAATCATTTATTGTAAAGAACCACAGGTCAGGGGACTTGGTGGTTGGGTTCATTGATTACAACTTGTAAGGGGGAGTGAGTTCTAGAAAGAGAATTGCTTCTTAAGTGCAGAGTGTGTAATCTTTGAGATAGTGAAAAATCCCAGAGAGACTGGGGACTGGATGTAGGTCAAGTTGTTAGGAACGAACCAGTATAAATCATTGTGTCCAGCTGCTCTTCCCTTTGCTCTACTCACCTCTGTTTTTATCAATTGAAAATAGAGTGGTTTTCGAAAATTATTAGAATACCCAATTCACCCCCCCCCTCTTGGGTATTAAGCTCCACTTTCATTTTCCATCTTAGGGCCTTTGAAATAATTCCACACCATAATCATAGGGAATAAATACTCCAAAATTAACTCAAGGCTTTATATTACTAAGCAAGCTTACATCGGTACATGCGTTACAAAAGTAGGGGTGTTACACCCTCTTGGTGATTTTGCTCCATCTTCAGATGAGAGTACGGAAAGAGGATGCAATAGCGGAGAAAAAAGTATTGAGCATTTTCCTAGGTTTAGACGGCTAGACCTAAGTTTATAATTAAAATTTAAGGTTTAGCTATGGGCTGGGCTCTTTAACTATTGCTAATTAATAAATTATAAAACAATAAAAAATTATTAATTTCTAGATTTTTATTATTACTATATTATTATTATCATCATCATCTTAATCTATTATTATTATTATTATTATTATAATGGGGTATTACACTTTCCCACCTTCATCAGCATCCAAGAAGTGGTTGAACTCATAGGAGTGTCAGTTCCATTACATTGGTCTATCCCATACTTCTTTAAAAGATCCTTGAGATATTTGGTCTGAGATATGAAGATGCCACTGTTTTTTTGCTTGATTTGCAGACCAAGGAAGTAATTCAACTTCCCCATCATAGATATTTCAAACTCTCTCTGCATTATCTTAGAGAATTCTTCATACAAAGTATCATTAGTAGCACCAAATATTATATCATCAACATATATTTGAATAATTAACGAATCATTCCTCTTGTTGGATTTTATAAAGAGAGTTGTATCTACTTTGCCTCTAACAAATCCTTGATCAAGAAGGAACTTACTAAGTCTTTCAATCCAAATTCTAGGAGCTTGCTTAAGACCATATAGGGCTTTCTTAAGGCGAAAGACATGATCCGGATGATGATTATCCTTAAATCCAGGAGGTTGTTCAACACAAACTTCTTGGATAAAACCATTTAGAAAAGCAGATTTCACATCTACCTGATAAAGTTTGAATCTCTTAATACAAGCAAAGGCTAGAAGAATCCTTTTAGCTTCCAATCTTGCCACTGGAGCATAAGTTTCTTCATTCTCAATTCCTTCTTCTTGATTATAGCCTTTTGCAACTAATCTTGCCTTATTACGGACAATGATTGCGGATTCATCATGTTTGTTTTTGAATACCCATTTAGTGCCAATAACTAGATAGTCTTTAGGCCTAGGTACCATGTCTCAAACTTGATTTCTTTTAAACTGGTGTAACTCCTCTTGCATTGTTATAACCCAATCATTGTCTAAAAAGGCTTTGTCAATCTTAGAGGGTTCAATCTCTAAAATGAAAGCAGAGAAAGTAACTTTATTCAAAGTACTTTTTATGGTTCTCACTCCTTGATTTACATCACCAATTACTTGGTCTAGAGGATAACTTCTACTATATCACCAAGATCTAGGTTGAGATTGATCAGTGTTTTCGCAAGCATTTTCACAATTATTTTCAACTTCAAGTTCGTTTGCAAAAGTTTTTCAAAATTTACCAAAATAGAAGAAGTTTTTGAAATATATTGCTTTGAAGAATAGGTTCATCATCATCCAAAGACTTGTCAAATTTGGCTTCACATAATACAACATGTATAGACTCTTTTACAACACAAGTATGATTATTAAATATTCTATATGCCTTACTCCTATTAGAATAGCTAAGAAATATACCTTCATCTAACTTAGGATTAAACTTTCCTGATTTCTCCTTACCATTATTGTGCATGAAGTATTTGCAACCAAAGATGTGCAAGTATGCTAGGTAGGGTTTTCTTCCTTTGTACAACTCATACAAATTTTTGTTAAGCTTCTTCCGGAGGTATGCCCGATTTGAGATGTAGCAAACGGTGCTTATGGCATCAATCCAAAATACTTGGGAGGTTTGGTTCTCGTTCAACATAGCTCTTGCCATCTTAGTGAGCACTCAATTCTTCCTCTCCACAACACCATTTTGTTGAGGAGTCCTTGGAGCTGAGAAGTTATGGTGAATGCTTATATCATCACAGAATTCCCTGAAGGCATGATTCTCGAACTCACCACCATGATCAATACAGATTCCTACAATAGAGAAACCTTTTTCATTCTGGACCTTCTTGGCAAAGGCAACAAACTGATCAAATGTTTCATCTCTAGAAGATAAAAATATAGTCCATGCAAATCTAAAGAAACGATCAACTATGACCAAAGTGTATAAATTGCCACCATGGCTTTTCACTCTTCTTTGGTGCAACTAAATCCATAAGAAGAAGTTGGAGATGTCTATTAGTTGAGATTTCACTTTTGGATTTGAAAGATAATTTGGTTTGTTTACCCTTTTGACAAGGATCACAAATCATGTTATTTTTAAAGTGTAGTTTTGGTAAACCAATAACCAGATCATTTTTCAGCAACTTCTCAAGTTGGAACATATTGACATGAGTTAATTACTTGTGCCACAGTCAACTCTCATCTAAGTCACCAATAAAACAATTTTCAGAAATTGAGCTATTACTAGGAAGATTAAGTATATAGCAGTTACCTTCTTTAGGAGCTTTGAATAAGGCTATAGACTTATTAGCATTGTCCAGGGGCAGATCATCCTTGCTAAATCAAACATTCCTCAGAATTGAAGATAATCAAGTTACCTATATCTGTGTTTTGGCTCACACTGAGAAGATTGTGGCATAGGCCTTCCACAAGGTAGACATCTTTGATTTGTGATCCATCGTTGCTTCCAACTTCACCAATTTCAGCAATCCTTGAGGATTGATTTCCACCAAAGGTTACCTTTTCACAATCCTTAGACTTGATTGTAGACCACTTGTTGGATTTTGATGCTCTTAGACAAACCCGCAAGTCACAAAAGATTAAGTCTTAGGTACCCATATTTTCTTGAGTCTTTGTGACTTAGGAATCTCATAGGATCCCTTAAGCACCTATTTATAGTTACCTACAAGTTTACTTTTTCTTTCCTTTTTATGAAAACAAGAAGAATTAGTATGCCCTTTACGATTACAATAATTACAATGGACAAAAGGATCAAAAGAATGAATTGATTTTCAAAAATAGTTTAGATAATTCTTTTCTCCATTTCTTCTTTCCCTTCTTTTTGTCAAAATTAGGTTTATAACCAATTCTTGATTTGTCTCTTATAAATCTTTGATGTTTTAAAATCACATTGAGCATTTCACTGCTTTGAGTGAATTTCTCAAGTGTTTTAGTAAGATAGATATTTCTTTTCTCTAAAACACAGCAATTTTCACAAACTTTTTCTGAAACCTTTTCACAAACATTTTCATAATCATTTTCACAAGAAGAAATTGGAGAAGAGACATTTTGAACTTGTTCTTCAAGAGATTTTATTTTCCTTTTTGAAGTAAGAAGTTATTTTGTCGATTTTTGAAATTCGAGTGAAAGAGGTTATATTCGAGAAAATAATTTATCATAACTAGGTTCAGCAACAATTACCTCTTCACTTTCAAATTCTTCTTGAGCCACAAGACAAATATTGACCCTTTCTTCTTGATCAGAAGAGCTATCTCCCCATATAGCTGAGACATAAGTTTTCTTCTTGAACTTGTTGAATCTTTTCTTTTCTTTCTCTATTCTTTAGGTGGGGGCACTCAGACTTAATGTGGCCAAGCTTTTCACATTCATAGCAGATGATAAGCTTATTGGGCTCATTGCTAGTGCTATCTTTGTGAAACTTCCAAAATCCTTGATTTTTCTTGTAAAACTTCTTGAATCTCTAGGCCATCATCTTCATCTTCATCATCATCATCATTTGATTACTTGTCTTCCTTGACAATTTTAAGATCAATACTCTTATGCTTGCTACTAATTTCATCAAGTCTTTTTCTGAACTTGATTTTTCCTTCATACTTAGACAAGCTACCAAACAAGGATGCCATTGAAGCCATTGACTCGCCACGAGCTTCTTCAATTGCAATGACTTTAGCTTTACATTACTTGCTGAGAATGTTTAGAATCTTCCTTACTTGGACTGGTTGTTCATACTCTTTACCCAAGGCAGCATGTTGATTAATCAGATGAGTGAATCTGAGCTAGAACTCGCCAATGGATTCTCCAGACTTCATACGAAGTTAATCGTATTCAATCATCAGTGTATTGATACGATTTCGTTAATCCCTGATGCCCCTTCATGGGCTATTTCCAATGCTTTCTACATATCTTTCGTAGTTGGTAGAGTGCAAATCCGAAAATACTCTTTCTGACTTAGAGCACTTTGGAGCATTAGAATAGCTTTGTTGTTGAGAGTAACTTGTCTTCTATCATTCTCATGTATGCTTCTTCAAGCTTAGGAGTTCAAACTCCATTTTCAATAGTAGATGGTTCGTAATTTCCTCTCTCGAACACATTCCACAAACCGAATTCAGTTGCCATTACAAAAACTCTGAATTTGGCTTTCCAGAATAAATAATGTTCACCATTAAAGCTAGGGGGTCTATTGATAGGGGCTTTATCTGGTAGTATTCCGTCCATATTGATTCTTCTCAAGATGTTAAGCCTTTATGAGAAGTCCTTGCTTTGATACCAAATGTAGAACAAAAATCACCAAGAAGGGGGGTGAATTGAGGATTTGAAAAATTCATCTCAAAACTCACAGAAGCAGGCACAATAATAGAGTATAACAGAGAGGGAGAGAAAGATTAACACAAATGATTTATACTAGTTTGGTCTCAACTCTTAACTTACGTCCAGTCCCTAGACTCTCTGAGATTTTTACTATCACTTCAATCTATTACACATTTTGTACTCGAAAGTAATCCTCTCACTAGGATTCACTCCCCCTTACAAGTTGTAATCAGATAACCCAATCTTAAAGTCTCAATACTTTGAGATTCTTATAATGATTTACAAACAATAATAAACTCTCTAAAAGAACAGATGAATAAATGCTGAAGTATTATATATCCGAAGATATTACACAGAGGTTAGAAACAATAAGTGCATTTTTTATCATTTGTGCTTTTTGTTTCTGCTAGCTAGTTAGTTGGATGAAAAATTGAATACTTCAGCTTATATATGGTGAAGCAAACTTGTGACCGTTGGAAGCCACTCAATGTACCGTTGAAGAATGTGGTCGTTGTGCGTTGAAGAGTATTTATTGTTCCTTCTTGATTCATTCCTCGATCTCAGCCATTCTTCATTGACATTCTTTGTGTTCTTTATCGTTGAGTGATCTGACATTCAGAAGAGGAAGGAACCCAAAAATGCTTTCTGATTGTGTAGTAAATGATCGACCAAATCCATGCTTCGATTACTGAAACAATATTTAATACTCATGACACAATCACGTGCTTTTTGCTCTTTCTTCAGTTAATCCAATATGTATTCATCTGGAACTTACTAACAAACTGATTAAACATAGTTAAGAATAAAAAGTGAGTGATTATATGAAGTGTATAAGCCATACTTGAATATTTCACAATTATGGACACGGTGATATCAAAACAGGGATACCTTACACTGGAGGAAAATTCAAGCAAACTAGAGTGCATAACTCGAGTTAAACATTATAGACTCGAGTCAATGGATCATCTTCTTTGAAAATAAGTTTTGAGGTTTAAATGAAGATGTCTCTGTATGACTTAGGCTCGAGTTTAAAATAGTTAACTCAAATGTGTGACTCAAGTCAATTAAAGTTCGCTGAGTCAAACTCTTCTTTCAAAATAAACTTCGAGATAGCATTTTGAAAACAATTTGAGATCGCGTCCACTCGAGCCATTAAGTGACTAACTCGAGTAAACTAATATATTTGAAAATGAGTTCCAAAATCTATGAGTTAAAGACCATAGGCTCGAGTTACTATTAGCTTAAAATACTTTGATAGTTCTCTGCCTTGTACTGACTTGAGTTAACCATGACTAGCTTGAGTCATTTTAAGTTTGAAAACTTTGAAAAACTCTCGCCCTAGTACTAACTCAATTTTTACACTCAGACACTCGAGTCAAGTTAAGTTCAAATACCTTTGAAAGATCTTTGTATTGAGTTGACTTGAGTTTTGCAACTCTAAACTCGAGTTAAGAAAGACGACAAATTCTTGGTTTAAGTAAGATCAAGTTAAACACATTTTGGCATAAAACATTAACTTTATTTTTGTTTACAATTTTTAGTTATTATCAAAACACATAGAGAACTAACATAATGGAATTAACAAAAGCATTTTCTAACGAAAAAAGGAGTCCGAGAAAGAAGTTGAACAAAGTTGAATAATGAGTTTGACAAGTTCCGTAATGATATTCACAAGTTTAGTAATAGTTTTGATAAGTCTTATAATGGGATTAACAAATATTCGTGAATCGACTTATATGTTTTCATTTGAAAATGCTTTTGTGAAACTCATTACAAAACTTGTCAAAACCCAATTTCCTACCTCCTTACCTCTCACGGTGGAGAAAGAAGAGTGAAAGGAAGAGTAGCATGGTCTTTTGCCCAAATATTCAAAACCCGATTCCTACCTCCTTACCTCTTTGTCCTTTTCTCTTTTTAGAGACATTTCTCGATTTTGGAATTTCATTTGATATTTATATCATTCTCCCTAAAAATATTGCTTAAATATTTATATATTTTAGAAATTATAAAATATAGTTAGAAAATTGAGACATATTTATTACAAAGGGAGTGAAATACAATGGAATGAAAATTTGAAAATAAAAATAAATAAGAAATTGAATTTAATTATGAATCATTATTCCATGATACTAATTACTAACATTGTCCTAAGATTATGTTGTATATTTTTATCAATGTTATTAAACCTGGATGAACCACCCGGTTCAAAACCGGTGAATTGGTCGTAAATCACTCGTCCGGGCATCGGATTTTTAGAATCGATTTTTTTCCTTATAATTTTAAATTAATAACCCTAAAATCTTCACTTTCTCACCGACTTGACCTCGGTGCTTTGATTTGACTCAGATTTGACTCATTGACCTTTGACCCAATACCCCAACCAGTTCAATGACCGGTCCAAATTTAATAACCTTGATTTTTATAATAATTTCTTAAAATAATGGACTAAAGCATACATTTAGTTTTTCATATTTGTATTAAGTTTCATTTTAGTCCTTTAAATTTTAAAAATGAATTTTTCATCCTTTAAGTTTAACACAATAGTTTCATTTACAGAAAATGGTGATGTATTAAATTTAAGTGTTCATTGTATAACTAAATGCTTACAAGATATCCTTATATTCTAATATAATATGTTTCATAAACAAACCAGACAAAAAAAAAAAAAAGTTCTTCCCCTTTGAAATGGCGCATCCAATCCTCCAAACTAGGGCAAAACTCCTTTAGTGTAATTCTCGAGATTGAAAAAGGACTCATCCTGATATGGTGGACTAGAATAGCGCTGATAGCTCCTGATTCTGTGAAATCTCTTATGCTTGTGCGCATATTTGCAAATGAACAAACTTTTGAGATAATTCCTGATGACAATGCAATAATATTATAGATTCCCAGCAGGGATGCGACAGAATTGAAATCGTTGAAAAGATGAACGGTTTCATTTTTAAATTTTAAAAATAAATGTCACACATGAGAAGATGTTAAAGTCATTTTTGGCCCAAACAATTTCTCTGTAAATTTTGAAAAAAAAAATATTAAGGTAAAAAAAAAAAAATCAGAAACAGAAGCCAATGAAAACTCAAGGCTCATTTAAGTTAAGGTAATTAAACAAGATATTTGAAACCTATGTTGAAATAATATTTTACAACAGAACTGCATTTTAAACTATAAGCTTCAGGCTCACAAAGATAAAGGGCCTATTTGGATGGGCTTTTTTGAAAAAAAACACTTTTTAATGTAAAAAAAATGTCTTTTAAATTAATTTATGTGTTTAGATTATGTTTTTTTTTTCGAAAAACAAAAGTCACGAAAAAAAGCTAAAAATCGCTTTTTTTAAAAGCATCAATTTGGAGCTTTAAAAAAAGCGCGCTTTTTTAAAAGCCCATCCAAATGGGCCCAAAGACATCCTCAAGCTCTTTCTTACAATGATTTGTACTGTTCTATAAGATGCGATGCATAGAGGCGTGATGTAGGAGTCATAGTACATCCCAGTTTCTTCAAATAAGAAATCTGCAGAAAACCAGTTTAGTATATATTTTAAAGACTGGCTGCTTTCTTTCTTAATTTTTCAGTCACAAGGCATTTGAAACATTGGTTCATAACTGAAGAGAAAGGAACGAAACCATCCCTCCATCTAATTCATACACAGACACCACTCTAATGTAAGTTACTTCTAGCTAATTCACATGTATCAATAAAGACGGTTAAATTTATCATAAAATTTAAGTGATTATCAATATTACTTTTATTAACTCTGTTAAACTCTAACATCATGTTAATTTCTACTCTCACAAAACAAACCCTTATTAAATATAGGCATATATGAAAAAATATATATTCAATACTCTTTAAAACTATCGAATGCTTTGTAAAAAAGACTAAGAACACCTTCTAAAAGGTGCTCTATAACAGGGATCACAGTAGTTTATATACATGTGGGTGTATTTTTTAACAGTAGGTTGAACTAGAGTTGGAAGTCTTTTCAATTTTAGAAATGCTATATGCAAAAAAACATAAAGAGTTAAGTAGCAAATTTGCCTCAAAAGTTTTCGTTGAGGAGCAATGTTGTCCGGAAGTTTTTCTTGTTTCAATGTTACCCCCGAAGTTTCAAAACATAGCAATGTTGCCCATTTTCATAAAAAAATTAACGGTCAACATCAATTTTTTGACAATCAATATTAGTTTCTTAACGAAATAGGGCAACATTGCTACGTTTTAAAACTTTTAGGATAACATTGAGACAAAAAAAAAAAAAAATCCAGAGCAATATTGTTCAAGGGTCTACATTTCTACGACGGATTTGCTACTTAACCCAAACATAAATTATTAGAAAAAGGTGAATATGTTTACAGAGAAAAAAAAAAAAAAAATCAGGATGCTGTTTTTATTATTATTATTATTGCCTGATACAAGGTTCTATACAAGTTCCGGAACTGTGAAAATCTGGAAATCCCACCAATCCACCAGGCATAACAGCAGTTTATCAATATGCATGAAGGCATAACAAAAGTGAGCCACGCAATGGAGATGAGTGAAATTAAGACCCTTTTTTTTTTTTTTGATGTCTAAATTAAGACATTTAATCATAAAGTGGAATTTTTTTCCTTTTTTCTAACAGCATAGTAGCATTGTACTTGAATGAACACGAAGCAAATATTGCATTTGATATGTTTGAAAAACCTGCATGATTTTTGTGATTCTACTTAAGCGATAGCTTACTCACACTAATCTTATAACCAATCCAAGACAACGAGGAATCTAGAATAATATATGAAAATGAAATTAATGACGTGAGTCACGTGACAGCCTATATTTGCTACCTGCTTATGAGTAGCCGTTGCTGAACCCATTGGACTGTCAATCCTTGCTTTCATGAAATGCTCCTGAAAATTGAATGAAATAATCACATTTTGTTTTGACAAGTTAACACTGATGCGCTTATACAAGGTTTTTCATATTCAATATCTATTCAAGAATGAGTGAAAATTAATCAAATGACCCGTATTGCCAGATTTTATTTTTCTTTTTGCTAAAATATTGTTTAGCATTGTTAAAATGTGGTTTCCTTACAGTTCTTCGTCAAAGATTTCATCAAAATCCAACTAATTAAATTAAATAGTAAAATAACCCGAACCTGTTTTTCTCTCATTAATAGAGCCCGTTTATCAGCCGGAATCTGCTCCCACCTCAAAACCTACAATTAAATTTATGCCTCACAAAACTAAATATGACAGAAGATCCAATTTTTCTGAAGCAGTAACGTAGAGATTTTACTGCAGTTTTGCATCAACATCTAAATTAAGTAGTAACTTACATATTGAGCATAGTGAAATGCTTCATCACAGTTTAGGCAAAACTTGAGCGAACGCAACAAATCCTGAAATTGCAGCTACAAATCAATGGAATGGAAATGTAAAATGCAAGACATGCTGCAACATGCGCCATGTCATAGGATATTTCACTAATTGCAAAAAACGAACAAACAATAATCATAATTAATAGATAAAAGAGTCAAAAAGGGTGAGACAGATATATCAGTCTAGGCAGAACTGATTAGAGGGAGGAAAAATAAAAACTGTCTGTCTAGTTTACATGGAGAATTTTAAAAAGAAGATCCTGAAATTTTGGTAGACTTACGTTAATTCATAACTCCTGCTACCAATTAAGACTAGTGAGATCAAATAATGGAAACAGAGCCCGTAAATTGAACAATAAATACTTAACATTTCAAGTGAATGTGAAAGGAAGCATGAATGCAGTGTTAAGTAATATTAAAGTAATTTCAAAATTCGTTCATTAGAAAAAATAATAAAAACAACAATGACTCTAAATCCCTCTGAAAGATTGACCCAGAAAGAGGCACACATGGATGGACCTTATTTTTGTTCCTCTTGTCTCTTAGGCGTTCATCAATTATAAAGCCAACCTGTATGGAAGCCAACAAAGAAAGAACTTGATTCAGTTTCCAGATAGATGTTGATAGGGAATCCTAAAAACTGTTGTAAGTAATAAGCCTACTTCCTTGTGCCATTAAAATGGGTTTTATTAATAAACTGAAACTTCTATAATGTTCAGATTGAGTAGAATTCCTAAATGTTTTAAAGTTTATATTAATCTATGATTTAAATTTAGGATTATCTTGACTATATCGTTTATCATAACCAATAGCAATATTTCTTCACGGCCACTAACGAACAATAGAGCACGCAGTGATTAATTGCTATAATAGAGCACTCCCCCTGCCTCCGGTAGATTTTCTGCAGTCATTGGAATAGAACCAAAGTTGGATAGTTGTGACTTGAAGACTCCAAAGGAGGTACTTGCTTCTAGGTTTGAATAAGCAATGTTGAAATTGACCAATTTAATGCCACGCCATATGCATTAGATTTACCTTGCCAAGCAACCTCTTAGGTTCATGAAAAGCTTTCTTTTTGGCCCATTGATGGAATAATTGAGAAATCAAATATCTGTCCTCCACATTAAATCTGAAAGAGATTAATATTAGTAACTTTTCAAAATCAAACACTGCTAAGAGCAAGATAAATAACAATGTACTATAATTATCCCAGATTGGAGGGTATTGGGAACCTTCTTAAAAAATTACTTCCATTATTTGCCCATTCAACCTCTGCAAGCTCCATGGAAACCTCACTATCATCATTGTTCAGCAAACAACCAGGCATAGGCATCACATCTGCTTCCGATGATTGCTTATCGACCAACAAATCATTGGACTGGACAGTTTCTTTTGGAAGAACTTCTCGCTTAACAAGTAACTCTTGTTTACTAATTTCATCCTACATAAGTACATACTATTCACTGATTGCTCAATCATAAATAGTTGAGTATATAAATAACATTACCAGACATTGAAAAATTACTAGAGAAAGGATGTAACTCCTATTGAGAGGAACGAAAGAAAAGAGCATTTTCAAAAGGGTTAAGTAGCCTCTGAAGTATTTTACCAACAACACTCATTATCCTACACTAATTTCTTATGCAACCAACACCCCAAAGTATTTTTTAGTAACACTTAGTATCCTAAAATAATTTTTGTACATCCAATACCCTAAAGCATTTTTTCAGTAGCATTCAATATTATAAATTTAGTGTACTCGTTGCTACTGAAAAAATCATTACAGGTAAAATTACATAAAGAAAAAATACTTTAGGATATTGGGTAATCAATGCACCAAAAATTTTAGTTTACAATACTAAGTATTATTAAAAAAAATACTTCCAGGTGCTAGATACTCTTTAACCCCTTTTCAAAACAGATTTATTACCACCATAGTTCTTATAAATTGTATTCACATTAGCAATGTAATCAGATATCCACATAGAAAGTATAAAAATATCAGAAATACAAATACACTTGTTCGCAGCAATTTGGCATTGATGTGATAAGGACACGGAGCATCAGGTGTGAAAATTTGGGCACTGTAAAACTTGCAGCAAACCCCCAGTTTTACACACAAAGACCAGGCATGTTGAATTAGATCAACACTTCATTCGTGAAAAAGTGCCAGATGGAGTATTCCTGTGGAAATTCTATGTATTTATTATGTAAATATCTGTGATTATTAGAAACAGGATTTCATGTATACCTCATCCCTGTTTTCTCGTCCTACACGTTAATGGCTCTACCTGTTTTTATTTGCCCTTGGATGAATTGAGACTCAACTCTTCTGTACAATTCAACAAGTGAACTTTGTTCCATCAGCAGAACAAGTAGCAAATATATCCTTTTTTTTTTTTTTTTGCCTTCGGAAGTAGCAAATATATCGTGAAACCATGTCATATAAATGTTTACTTATTTGAGGCAGAAGAATAGTGCGATGATGTTGGAAAAGCTTGTGGAGAAAACTGAAGATTAGAAGCAGTTGAAAATTAGTGCATCTATAACTGGTTAAATTTATCAGTTTACCCAAACAAGAAAATTTCAGTCCTACCATTTGAAACAGTATGACTGGAAACTCTAGCAACAAACATTTTGAAGGGCTCACCAGATAACATTCCATTCACTGGAGCATATTTTAATCACAGGAAAAGCAGTTTAAAAAAAAAAGTTGACACAGCTATGCCAAAGAATTGGTCCCACCTAAAAAACACTAAAGGAAGAAGAAAAAAACGAAAAAGTTCACTGGAGAAACAGGGAGTCAGATCTCCCTCAGATGGGTAGTCGCAGCTACCACCTTGAAAACAGAAACAATTGAAACATTGAGCTTCTCTCAAACCTAGCTCTAATTAAAAAAAAGGAACAACAACAAATATTTTGTATAAGATTATCTTTGGCCTTGCAACCAAAATCAAGTAGAAGGGAAGTACGATCAGTATAGGTTTGAATTACTAGTGACCAGTACACTTATTTTAACTCAATCATCAGGCAATCAAACCATTTGAACACTGGCAGTAAAACCAATAGGCCTCAGTCAAAACATTAGTTGAAAAGAGGAAGGCAGATGAAATACCTGAACCTCTAGAAGATGATGAGGAATTTCTTTTACAAACCGTGAAGGTTGAAGAATCTGCAGATGTACAAAATTCGTAAGATTCAAATGTGAGAAATTTAAGTTGAATTTTATCTTCAAGCAATACAAACCTGCCAATTTGAATCCATTGTGACATATAGAATAAAAAGCTTCTGACGAGCCCGAGTCATAGCAACGTAAAATAAACGTCTTTCCTCCTGAAAATCATGTAAAAATTGATTTAGATAATCAATCTAAAACAATCCAGTTGAGGACGTACAAATAACTTCTGCAACTCTGCCAGGAATCATGGTTACCTCAACTAAGGCTCCTGTTTCCTTTACATGACCGTTGTAATCATGTAGTAGAGGAATCTCAGATTCATATGCCTACAGCAGAAAAAAATAATCAGGATAGGCAAGACATGATATCAAATGATATCCGTAATTTTCATAACATACAGCAACAGAACGGAATTATGATCCCTGAACAAGGAAATCACGTATCAAAATGAACTGCAGAGCTAGGCCCACTTTATGGCAGAGAAATTCAATTGGATACTTGGAAAAAACTAAATATATTGACATTTGACATGTCTTGTCACCAGTAGTCAGTTCTAAACTTCTAATTCAGTTACTTCGGTAGTGAAATCAGATAGAGAAAATATACTCTCAAATCAATGTGTTTATTCATATGTTTAATAGAGTATTTATACATAAAAGAGAAGACAAGAGAGTAATGACTCTATGATGATTGATTCCCTAATCACTCATAATTCCTATAATCCCTTATTATATGCGATATAATTAATTATAATATATCTACACTGATTTATTTCCTAACACTCCCCCTCAAGTTGAAGTATAGATGTTAATCATGCTCAACTTGCTACAAGAAAACATTATATAAATAAATCCAAAAAAAATAATTTTCTTCTTCGTGAGATCTTGAATCCACCAACAAGTTTGACCACATTCAAGAATAGTTTAACCAAATGTCACACCGAGGACATTCAAAAGAAACGATCCAAACACCTTCACCAAGAGTTCGAATAACAAAAAGTATCAAACCAAAGTAGAAGTTGCAGCAAACGGTCTCACAAGGGACCAAACAATACTTCAAACGTCTTACCAAAGACCAAACACCTCACTGGCCGGAGGCAAAACAACGAACAGGTCACACAAGGGCCACCAAACTGTCTCACCTGAGACAAACACCTCACCGGAGGCAAAGCACAGATGGGTCACACAAGGACCACCAAACTCTTCACCAGAGGAGACAAAGCATGGCAGATGCCAACGAAATTACCCAACCACAAACACGACATTCAAGACAAAATAGCACTTCATAAACGTGCTGGAAAACGTAACAAACGAAGAACCCAGCCACTAGAGACAAGTGAGCGTGCATGAAACAAAAATGTCGTCGTTTGAAATAGTAGAAACCCGGTCTCACAACACAACCTTCGAAGCAAATATCCGGCCTATGCATACCGGAAATGAGGCTCGACGTCGAAGAATGAAGCACGACGAGAAAATGGTCATACCAACCAAACAACAACATACAACGACAACCATACAATGAGGTACACACTTTCTCTCTCCCCCTGTGAACAGTGACAACATGGTTTACTATTCACGAAACAACAGACGGAATAGTACCAAAAAAACAGCAAATCGACACAAACGGAAAAGAAGGAGCACCACCAAGGGATAACCAAAAAATGGACAGAAACTGAAATGTCACGAACACACACGCTGAGTCGGGAGGCGCGCCTTTGTCATCTGACAACGGATGACAGCGGCCACCGAAAAACCCAAATTGGCCAAGAACTAACCAAGCTCTGATACCATGTAGTGAAATCAGAGAGAGAAAGATAGAGAAAATATACTCTCAAATCAATGTGTTTATTCATATGCTTAATAGAGTATTTATACATAAGAGAGAAGACAAGAGAGTAATGACTCTATGATGATTGATTCCCTAATCACTCATAATTCCTATAATCCTTTATTATATGTGATACTAATTAATTATAATATATCTACACTGATTTATTTCCTAACAACTTCCAATGTGCAGTTAATTGTCAAACAGGCATAAAAGACGATCATATAATTACTTTAAGATCACATTGTAAAAAACGAATTCAAATGATTAAAGAATGAATCAGGTTAGGGATGGGGCCTCTATAGACCTAGGATGAAGAGGAGTTAACAATAATGCCCCAAGAACTATAAAGTATCTACAAAAACCAAAAGAAATCAATGTCTATTTACAATAAACTAAAAGTAATTTAATACTTCACTAAATAAGTGCACATAAGATTTGGATATTCTTTATAAACATACTAAATCATTAAGCACATCTGAAAGTGTAACACCCCTACCGGCCTCGCCCTTCCGGGTGGCGGATAGAGGGATTCCTTTTAATACCATATATCATTTAATTACTATTTAATAACACGCATCAGAGTTTAATCGCTATAGAGCATTTCCCGGTTGGATTTCAGACAATACTAGTATAACTAAAAGTAAGTAACAAAATATAATCCCCAAAGGGTTAGACATACGGTCATCCAACAATGCCAAAAGGGGCAAAATAATATACAGTCATCCAATTTCAAAATAAGTAACAAAATAGTCTTCCACTGCCACCAACGACTCCATCTACTCCCGCCTGCCAGTCTTACCCTTATCTCCAAATATCGCCCTCAAGGAACTTCCGGTGGCTCTACAAAAATCTGGGATTCATAAATGGATCCCGAGTAACCATTAATCTCATATGTAATGCATAAACAAGTGTATGTATGTAACCATAATCGGGAAAACAGCAAATAGTAGCATTCGGTGACAAACGCAAAGTAACACAAATATAACATACCAAGTATACCGTGTTAAGCGCGGAAGGACTACATGTCCTAGAAACAAACGCGCAGATTGCTCAACAAAGCAAGCCCTGGATCCATGACGCTAGGAAAAACACGGTAGTCGGGCTCGAACCCGGACCACACCGAATGCACACAAACGCATGTCCCTTTTCGGGAGACACGGGTCCACAATCATGGAAAATACAGACATACAAAGTAACACGAGAACACATGAGGATTAAGGTTACTACTGGTAGTTGAACAAAATCATTAGTATGATTTTTCTCGGTGCACGAGAATCAAAATGATCCTAAAATCACCAAAACGTATAAATATAAGTAACTATTCTTTGAAACATTTATTTGTTGACTCAAAAAGAAGCCTTCTTCAACCTTAAAAGGAAACCCTCAATTCAATACAAAAATCCTATTTTTAACAAGTAGAAACATTAAACACCCCAAGCGTAACATTTGTTCCGACATGTTGAGACTTACGAAAACATCTCTTGAATCCCTAAAATTATATTCTGAACATGCTAAAGGCATTAAACACCAACAACAACAACAAAATCAGTTCTCACGTCCTCAAGGCTAGCCAGTATCATCATCTAAAATTACTCAAACCATCTTTTATTTTCATCAACCAATTCTTCTTATATCATGACAATCCTTCTTTATAGGCTTTAAATCTTGAGTTTGATTCTTGACTATCCACTTTATTAATTAATCAGACTCATATTATGAATAAAAATGTAAGATAGTATCACTCTTAACCAAAAAAAAAACATGAAACCACAAAACGGTTAAACTATAGCTTACTTGTTCTTGGAATTTCTCCTAACTTGAAGCTTTTATCCTTCACTCTTCTTCCTTCCTCTTTCAGACTGATCCTTCACCGAACCAAAAAGGAGTTTTCCTTCAAAATTTTAACCTCCAAAAACTAGAGTGGAAGAAGGTGGAATAAATATTTAAAGTCCTTACCTTCCTTTGGGACGTATGGTTTGGCTCTTCTTATGTCTTCTTTCCAATCTTTGATCACTTTCTTCTCTTCTTCTCCAAATTCGTCTAACCAAGAAAATGGGTGAAGGTGATCTCTTTAAATAGATCTCCAAAGTCGGTTCCAACGTCGGTTCTAGTCCCCAATTGGTGTCTAGATTTTTCTTCACCATTCTAGAGGAAATTAAAAAAAATATATGATTTTCACAAATCTCCCATGGCCGGCGCTTCTGAGGTTTGAAAAAAATATTTCCTGATTTCTCTTTGTTCCTCACATCCGACGATCTAAAGAAATTTGGGAAGAGAGAGAAAAATGTTTCTTATTTGACTTCCTCTCACCCTCCCGTCCGGATGCCATGCAAACTTTTGAAGGAAATTGTGTGTTTTCTTTTCCTTTTGGCTTTTTATTTTTGTCAAGTACGATGGGTAGCATTTAAAAGAAAATGTCAATCCATGCCTCCACCCATGTCGTATTCTCTCCCTTTCCTTCTTTAATTACTATTAAATTGTCACATTTGTCTTTCTCTTTTCCCCACATCCAACGCATGGAGAATATGGGGAAATCTTTCATTAATTACACATCCCATAGGTACTCTCTTTGTTCCAGATCATAATTTCCTATTTCCTTTTTCTCACACATCCGGCGGTTTTTGGGGCATTAAATGCACCCCTTTTCTTTCTTCTTTTCCACGCCAATGCTTCAGGAAATATTAGAAAAAAAATTGCCCCCATCTCATCACTTGCTTCACGTGATCACTCTTCATTCATTCAATAATATTAGATTGTCCCCATCCATCAAATCATTATTTCACTCCTTGTAATGATTTTATTATTTAATTTATTTATTCCCTCTTGATTCTTTCTTTCGTTTGAGAACTAGTGAAAAAAAAAAAAAAAAAAAAAATCTGTGTGCTTTCCTTTTTTTTTTTCTCTCCACGTGGGGCCACTACTTCTCTTCTTTTTTTTTTTTTTTGAATTAATGTGACATTGTCTATCCAATATATCCCATTTACTCCTTTTCTCCATGTAGGCATTATTATTTATATATTCCATTCTCTTTTTGCTTCATCCACACGTGCTGGGATTCCTGAGGGAGTATAATAATATATTGCGTATTGTTTCCCTTACTCATACAACATGTCCAGCTTCTTCCATATGCCTTATTTGATGTGCACAAATTTTTCCTCTTAATTAAATAATTCTCATCTAATGTCCACCTTTCTAGCCAATTCAGACTTATATTAAAACTTCGCTAATTTTTCATCAGAATTTCCCCCTCCTTTTATTTGTGAAAATTATAGAAATAATGAGGAAAGATATTTTTAACTCCTTTAGCATCACTTATCTTAAATTATCCATAACCAAATTTAATTGCCACCCTTTTCAAATAATTCCTCATCATTCTTTTTTTTCCTAATAATTAATTTATCTTGTCAGAAAAATAATGTACCATTGACCACTACTTGGTGAGAAATTCATATATTTCATTAATTAATTTGCATGAAAATTAGGGATGTTACGGAAAGTGTAAAGAAATTTGTATGCACTTCATTTTCTAGCTTACGACTAACATGTTCAATTAGATACATATGAAAAGCAGATGAATTGATATTTGATATGTTTTTTCACCAGTAGTTGATTCTAATTCGGTAACTTCAAATGTGCAATTACATTGTCAACCAGGCATATATGTGATCATATAATTACTTTAAGATCACTTAAATGCTTATGGAATTTGAATTATTCTTTAAAAACATAAGAAATCACTAAGCAAACCTACAAATGTCAAGAAAGTTTCATCCACTTCGTTTTTAGCTTGACATAGAGCAACATCATATAAAGTCTAACATACCTTAATTATGAAGACAACATCCCACTCCAGCCCTTTGGCCTACATACCAACAGACATTATACTAGCAAAAAATTTAGCGAAATTCCCTTCAATGTGTATCGAGTGAGATTAAAGTACCTGATGAATGGTAGTCAATGTCACAGAATTTTTATTGTCTTTCCTCCTAGCACAGAAATTTTCCTTCTCTCGCTGAGATAAATAATCGATGAATTTTCCTAGTACATTAATGCAGCCTTTTTCTAGCATTACTTCCTCATCCCTTTTCACCTCAACAAGTTTGGTAGACAAAAACTCAGAGACATCATCCAATAGGTATTGAAGAACCTGAATAAAGTAGCAAATAATGCCATGAACAAACAAGACAAACAAACAAAAAGTTATCTGACATTAAATTTCAAAAGGTTTATAAACTTACTTTTATTTTCAAAAGACCATCTTACCTCCAAAATGTAGGTGAGATATAAGCGCAATACAGGATAACTCCAGCTTATTCAACATACTTTTGACCTAAACTTTAGTTTTCTTCCTTATTTGATCAGATTAGTAGCAGATGAGTTATTTTTTCCTGAGCTTGCTTGATTATCAGGCTAGCTGACTAAGCCCTGAATTCCCCTATTATTTGCATAATCTCTTCTTGCCTCTAACTATTGAATAAGAAAAGAATGACTCTGTCGTCACTCACAACACAAATTCATCAAACCATACAGTTCACTAGTATTGAAAACATTCACTTTTTTAAATTACCATTAGTGTTCATTCTACATTTCATGTGTGCTCATAATGGTTTTACTTTTTATGCACATTTTCAGTTCAGTTTGGTTTGATTTTGAACTCTTTCAATATCTTTCAATCTATTGAATGATCACAAAGAATACATACTTACAGATCTCACATCACAGTCTTCATTCAGATATGTCCCCCCATCAACATCAACCACTGCCCTTTGTTCAAGAAGGTATTTCTAAAATTCAAAGATTACAGCATCAATGAGTAGATGAATAGCTTTTGAAGAATCAGAAACTCAAATTGGAATATTAAGAAAGAAGCTCGCATTCAGACCCCAAAAAAATTAGAAAGAAAGAAGTTCATATGTTTATTAGGAAACTTTGGATTGCACAAAAATTTATGTTTCTTCAAACTTCTTTCTATATGTGAAGAAAATGTGCATTACATAGAATTTCACATTCAATAAAATTAGTAATTCTTAAAGGAAATTTACTACTAAGAGAAGCACTGATGGGGGCGGTAATTTTAACAGGGAATGATGCAAATCGGTAATATATTGAAATTTAATGGAATGTACATCTGCCTCAACATGCTTGACATGCTTGATTCTATCATGTTCAACTAGATTGAGAGATATATTACTAGCCACGTCGTTGTCATAGTAAAGCTTGATAGGCAAACCCATGCCAATTTGTGATTCTTCCAATAGTCTTTGAAGAAAAAGACCATCACAGGTTCCTTGGGTACTTATGTACTGATTCTAACCACCACAATCTATATATTACTCCTCCAAATAATATTACCACCACACAAAGGTACAATACCCTGTTATAGTATGTCTTCTATCCGCTATCTTCACTAGACCCAGCCCAATTAGCATCATTGACTACTTCAATGCTGCCTTGACTCCCTTTCTTGAATAGAAGTGCTCTCCCTAGTGCACCTTTTGAGTGAATACGTCAAGATTATTTGCAGCATCTAGATGTGCCACGTTAAGCGAGTGCATGTTCTAGCTTACAAGACAGCAAAGGAATTGAAAGGCCAAAAGTGTGATATATACGTCAACCCTCCAATAAGTCTCTAATACCATTCCTTGTCCCATTGTCTTGCCTGAATTTTTCTACCATCTTTCCGACATCTATGAGAGTATCACTGTGTTCACAGCCAAGAATCCCTGTTTCAATTAAGAGGTGAATGACATTTTTCATCTGTGATAATCCCCTTCTCTGATCAAGCAATCACAATCCCTAGAAAATATTGCATTTGTCCCAGGCCTTTTACTCCAACCACAATAACATGGACTATCTTTAGTCATTTAGTTTCCTTTATGTCATCCCTCTTCACAACATAATATCATCAACATAGACAACCAAAATGGTTTTGTAAATTGAGAAAATATAATATGAATTATGTGCTTATTCATATATACAAAAGGGATATATATACACAAGAGAGGGGCCTTAGAGTTAATAGGCCCATTATAACTAATTATGAATATTTCCTAACACTCCCCCTCAAGTTGGAGCATAGATTTTAATCAAGCCCAACTTGTTACAAAGATAATTAACCCGAGTCCCATTTAAGGCCTTAGTCAGAAGGTCACCCAATTGGTCACTAGACCGCACATGCCTCGTAGAAATAAATTTCTCCTTGATCTTATCGTGTACAAAGTGATAGTCAATCTCAATGTGCTTCGTATGTTCATGAAACACATAGTTGGAGGCTATGTATAGAGCAGCTTTATTATCACACCACAACTTCGCAAGTAATGACGTGGCAAGACCAACCTCCTTCATTAATTGGTGAATCCACACAATTTCCTGTATCGACTGAACCATGGCTCTATACTCAATTTCTGCACTCGACTTAGAAACCACATCTTGCTTCTTACTCCTCCATGATACTAAATTTCCACCTGCAAACACACAATATCCTGTACCGCCTTTGACCCCACATGATTTGCATCACAAAAACATTCAATCTTGTTGTGGCCATGATTCGTATAGAGTACACCACGACCAGGTAAGCCCTTCAAGTAATGTAAGACATGCTCTAAATTAGGGTTTTACTACAGTTTTAATGACTCTTACTACCAACAAGTCATTGGTTGAAATAGTAAGCGGCTTCACCATGTAAGGAAAAGAACACAAGTTCGAATCTTGGGAAGCACATTTATTTTGGTCATCCTTACAATTAGGCCTTAGGGTTCTAATTCTTGCATCAACAACTTTACTTGTTTTGGAGTTTGTGGGTCTGACTTCCATTTTTATTTTCTAAGTTAGGGTAGGTTGGCTAGAGGGTCCACATCCTTTTAGAAAAATCCACCATAGTATAAAATGTAAATATGCTCATGATAAACACCATCCCAAAAATGTTTATTATACAAAACCAGTTTTTATTCACCAGCGCTATTCAAGCTTAACATACTGCACACATTTCTGTTGAAACAAAACACTAATAGTGTAGAAACTAGTAACTATTTTTTAAAATATAAAATTTAATATCGGATATAGAAAAGATAGTTACATTAATTCAAGATTCAAAAACCAAGTCAAAACATGGGTAAGAACCATCTAACATAAGTAGATTATACCCCAAATAACATGACTAACAAATCAAGAAAGGAAAAATTTATATAGAGAAACTTCGCAAGTTTAGACAAACCTCAGGTATCATGTTTGCCACTGGGGATATAACAGCTGAAATTGAACTTTCCTGTCACAAGTAGTTCATATATAAATAACTTAATGACAAGCCATAGCATCTCTTTGGAAAAAACATGAGATATATTATAACAAATATGTTCTCCTAACACTTGCACAATTTATTTTCCTAACAAAAGAAAATTTTACTTGAGAAAAGTGAGAATTTGAATAGGATATCCTTTTATCTTTTTTATTTTTATTTTGGGTGGGAGGGGTAGGAAAAATAAAGTCTAAAACACGCAGATAAGTTTTCTAATCTTTGCATGTTAGAAATATAGGTTATCAACTAGAGCTATTGCCAAGAATTTGCACAGTGAACAAGGTTTGAGTTCGCGCACACACATAACACAAGCTATAAAAAGGATTAACCAAGATGCATATTCAAACTAATTAAGACTAGAGTAACAAGCATTTAAGAAATAGAAGTCAGCAATCTAAGCTTATGCAAGGAATTTATCTGTTGAACAAGTTTTGATATCATCTCTAGTGTCACAAGTACCTTCCTAGCATGCACAAGCTGGCTCCTACGACCAACAACAGCCATGTTATGTGAGAAATGATAGAAGGAGATCGTATTCAACCTTGTAATGATTTCTAGATAAGAATTCACTAGGAGTTAACTGTATAGAAAATATTTTGCTCATGATTACAGGGATGAAAATGGAACATCCTTTAATTTTCTGACTAAACACCTTATAGTTTGGATTTTGGACCACTTTTTTCTGGAAGACACCTTATATTAGGGACCTGAGAGGGTACTTCATTGTAAGTGCTTCTAGAAAGAATGCATAAGCAGATATGTTTCAACCAACCTCTTAAAGGTACCAGAAATCTTGGCATTAAAGATCTCGCAAGCAGCAGACAAGAAACTACATTTCCTAATAGTTGAAATTTTGTTGACATGCTCAATTACCTGCAAGAAAGGAAAACACTTATCTAGAATAATTATACAAAGTTACAAACAATATCTTAAAAGTTAAAACAAATACTTCCTTGCGCAGATTTGAAAATAAACCATTTACCCTCTTTTTTTGCTCTTTCTCAAAAGGCAGTAAAGCCTTGAAGACACGAAGATATGGGCCATCATCACAACCGGGTAATGCTGTGCGAAGCATGGCAATGATAGTTTTGACAACCTGTTATAAGTTATAAGATGGACCAAACAACATTCAACATGCATGATGTTGAGAAAAGGGGAGAAGTTAGGGAATAATGGAAGGCACCGAACAAAATATATTTATTACAAGAGTCAATGACACTTGAGACCATCGCGTGGCTCCCAAAGAGAATGTAAAAAAAGATAACTATGGAAAGCAAGAATAGAAAGGCTATACAGTATAATTCTTAGAATAAACAAAAGACAATACAACAGGCAATGTATGTTTGCACCTATTATAATGGACCACAAAATAGATACATGACATATCCAAGTCTGAACAATAATTTGAAGCCACATCATTTCTTATATGAAACTAGCCACGTGACTCATCTTTTAAGTGGCTCATACTTCAAATTATAAAAACTGATCAAAGAAGTTTGATTTTCATTTGATGCGAACAATATTGTACACTGTATTAAACAACAGCATCAAGCCACAGACCTCGCTTTCTTATAGGAATTTTTTTAATTAAAAAACAATCATCAACGTATCAATCAATGTATATATTATATTGCAAAATGCATTATTTATAAACAATGCACAATACAACTCACCTCAAATACCATGCATTGCACAATGAAACATGTCTAGCTTGATCCTCAAAAATAATTTTTAATTATTTACTTTATTTAACATATTTTTTAAAGTGGATTAAAATATGATTTTTTTAAACATTTTTAGAATTAGAAACAATCACATTAAAAGTTCAATCTAATTTTACTATTGTCGGACTATATTTGGGAATATTGTCATAATTATTGAGATTAAAATGTCTTTTTTTAAAAAAAAAAAAGCACCATGGAGTTATTCAGATTAAGAATTGTTCTCAATAACGCGAGGTATTATCCAATTTTGAAAATTTGTCTCATATTTTTGTCTAATCAAACGAACAATATTCACGACATAGGTATTTTTGAATCAACATTAAAATGTGCAGTCCCATTTTTGACCTCCTCTAACAAGGAATGGGACCGAACCTTGCTAAAAATTTCACCAATTGAAAAAAATAAATAAATAAATAAATTTACACCGAGTATTGAGCGTTGATCTCTTTTTTGTTTAACTTAAATAAACTCATCTAGTGATCCACCACCAATTCGTAAGAGGGAGGAACCAACCATGAATTGTAGCATACATATTAATATTATTGGGTGTTTAGTTGTGGGTTTGGCATGTGGAGTGTGGGGTGGTGATTATTGTTAGTATGTAGGTGTCCTATAGACAATTTATTTTATCGGATGAACTGCTTGTACTATTTAGTATTTCATGATTAATATATTTGAGCGTACTTTATCCTTATCATATTTATGTCTCGCCTATATTTTACAATTAATATGCATTTAAAGACAAAGGCCCTAGCAATGGAACAAGTCTGCACTCAAGGATCTATAATAGGGATCATGATCATGAGGACTCAATGACACCATATGTTTATTGCCTGAAACTTGTTCGTAGTCTTAAATCACTAAGAAAGGGCATTGGTGATCTCAATAAGACTAGTACGATATCATCTATTTGTATAGAAATACATGTAGGGACCTTATAGAATGCAAGCATGGTGATGCCTTTGCTAATGTCGTGGGTAGATCTGTTAGAGAATAGATAACATTAAATAGACCCATCGAGAAACTCCACAAGGACTCATTGTAGTGAGTATCATTGAATTTGTAATGTCTTTCATTGTTTGGTAGTGTGGATCGTCCTAGACTTGAAGATCTCATCAAACACTATGTCCTAGGGTTATACTTGGATTGTACAACTCTATCAGCCTAAAAATGGGGAAAACAATGTACTCTTGGGTATAACTTGAATGCAATAGTATACATAGACATCCCGAAAGGACTCACAATACTTACAAGGGATTAGTAGTTCACAAGACCAGTAAGGCTTGGATGACTTCTAGTTCACTTAGGAATCTATGTATAGTAAGTGATCATGAAGAGTCATGATCGGTCTTAGAGTCAATGGAAGAAGATTCTTGGTTCCATGAAAAGCTACATTTAGTCAACCAAGAGAGATGATACTTTATTCTTGCTCTTGACTAAATGTGAACGACAATGTGAGAGACAATGTTGGCACAACATCCAAATTAGAAAGGTAGATCACTTGATCAACTCGATTAATTTTGGGGCCACAGAGCATTGCTAGTGTCTTATGTAGTCATTAGATAAATTAGACCCATTAAAGGAGTTTAATTGGTTCAAGTTTATCTATGTCAGTGACTAAGTGGGCCTAATGGGTCACACACTAAAATTGTTCTTAATTGCTTGATTTAGCAACTTTAAGCCAACAATTGTTATTGAGCTTTGTAAAGACCATAGGTATAACTGGGTTGAAGTAGGACTACAAGCCCAATTAATTGAGGCGCCACATTTGGGCTTCTAGTGAGAAATTAGTTTTTCCACTAATAGGCCCAAATGTGTTACAAGGCCCGATAGGATCTTGGGTCATAAGTGAGGTTAGGTAATTAAGGATAATTTTGAATTATTCAAAGCTATATCCAATTAGGATTGGATAAGGCTTCTTGCAACAAACCTTGAATAAAGATTGGATAAAGGTTCGATAAAGAATCCAAGATCATGATAGGATGGAATCCAAAGATCATGATAGGATTAATCCTCTTGGATTGGGATCTTGCATAGCGCCTTTCTTGGATTGGGCTTCTTGAGTTGGGCCTTTCTAGTAAGCACTTGAATTATTAAGTGGTGGCATAGGATATAAGGTGCAACTCATGGTGTGTGCCGCTAACAAAAGAAAGGTTTGCACCCCAATCTTGCACCAAGAACCCTAGTCTTGGTCACTCAATCTTGTTCACTCCCATCCTCTATTGTTGCGCCTCATCTAACCTCAAGACACCGTCATTGTCTTAAGAAAATAAACCCAAAACATTTGAAGCCTCCACCTTGCCATAGCCTAACAAGCGTCCTAGGAGAAAGGGGATTCAAGGAGAAGGAGTTCTCGTTGCAATCAAGAGGCAATCGTGTGGATCAACGGTTGAGAACATCATACAATTTAAAGTCTTCAAGTGATCAAAGGTAATCCTTAACCGCAATAGGCATTTTAACGAGCACATCCTAGGCATAACTCATGAGCTCAGTAAAGAGTTACGGGTTCCGTAATGATTAACAAAGATCAATTTTTCACATATTAATTTTCACATGATAATTAATTTTGTTTTTTCAACCTCATGAGCAAGTTGTTTGAACGTCAAGCATCACAAATTTTGATCAACAAGACTAAGGCCCTAAAACTTGTGGACTTCCTAAAATTTTTAACAGTAGTTTAACATTTTTGTCATATAGATGACTCATAAGCATTAAGTACTAAGTAGTAAGTGAGTCAAAATTATAGGGACTGAGTTATAAATAAGTCAATTTTGAAGGTCAACAGATTAATTTTTCCCATTGTAATAGATGGAAGTTGGTTGACTTTAACAGTTTTTCCCCAATTTTAAAAACTTATAGTTACTTTTTCACTTTTGATAAAAGTTGAAGATTATTTTAGCACCTTAACTCTTAAAAAAATGAGCATAAACAGATAAAGATACCCATTAATACGAATAAAAAAAAGATTTTAAAATAAAGTTAAGAGTATTTCAATGACGAATAAATTAGGATTAGAATGAAATATTTTAGTGTACTATGTTTTATTTAAGTACTCCTATATTTTATTTTGCTCTGTGGTAATTTTATCAGTTTAATTATTTTTTAGGATAATAATCATTTGTCAAGACTAACATATTATTTTCCATCTTAAAAAGTATCTCTTGGACTCTAAACAATTCGGGTTTGTGGAGCTGATTGGTAAGACAATTGTATTAGCTTGTTTGTAGTCCATCCATTATCTACATCTACCACCTCCATTTTATATATTCATATTACAGGTTCCACATCGCAGATATAAACAAGCGTTTAACTTGCTTGAAAGAAATTTTACCTTTTTACGATAGAAAGCCACACCATGAGTGTTAAAAGGTATTTTCCTTTCGCGAAAAGCCATTTGGAAGGCTTTCCCTGATATCTATAGGAGAAAAGGGGGCAAAAAAAAAAAAAAAGTGTAAGAAGAAATATTTAATGCAATATAGTAGCAATTGCTTTCATGTGTGTTTAAAATAGCAAAGCAACATCACCTGCCTACGATAAAGAATTGCAATATTGCCATACGAGCAATCAGCAGAAGAAAACTCTAAGATCTTGTCAACTACAGATGCATATTGTGCATCCTCATTATGACATTCCATTACAGTTATCTACAGATTTTATTCACAAAATCATTTTAGTTAGATAAATATAAAAACCACAATAACAGTTATAACAGACAAAAAACAGGACTCGGGCACCTTAGATCCGCTTGAGTTGTCAGTAAGAGCATTCTTTAATTGACATCGCTTGGTATTATTTCGTATCAGAGATGATGCAGCCTCAACAATGTATCGTGTGGAACGATAGTTTTTGTTAAGCCTAATCTGAATGACAAAGATGTGTTATGCAAGTACTTGGATATGGTTTGGTTTGAGTGGACCATTTGAGAGAAAAATATTATCCTAAATCCATAAATAAAAGAGTATATATGAGCCATTATAGACAAATCTAAAATTAACCCTAGAATCTAATTTAAATTAATCAAATCTAAATAATTAAGATATAATATATCCATATATAATCCTAAAATATATTAAATATTAAACTTAATTATTAATCAAAATAATCCAAAAGAAATACGTAATATTCCCATACTCCACTCAAGTTGGATAGTAAATATTAATCATGTCTGACTTGCTCATACAATTTTCAAATGTAGGTTTAAGCCATCCTCTTGTCAACACATCCGCAACTTGAAAATTTTTCGTAGATAAGTGAGACATATTATGAGCATCACTTTCACCAAGATAATAGAGGCCATCAACCTCTTTCACACTACTAATCGTCATCCCTGTCAACAAATCTTTTCTGACAACCATGCTAGTGGGCTATTTTATGTGTTGCAATACTCCTAACATTTCCATGATTTTGCTCAGCATATCGCTTTGAGGAGATGAGTCATCATTGTTAGATGCCTCGGCAACATAGTTTTTTCCTCGCCCTTTCTTTGGTTTCTAATCAGCAGGCTTACCATGTAGATCCCAACATTTATCTTGAGTATGTCCCTACTTCTTACAATGATCACTCAGCCTCTGGAATTTCTGGATTCCGTGGTGCGAGCAGCAAGGACCAAGACTTCAGGAGATACATCAAAAACATTTTTTAGCATAGAATCGCGTCTGCCTTCTTCATTACAAAGGATAGAGTAAGTTTCACAGACAAAAGGTAAGGGTTCTTGGCTGAAGATCTGTGCTCGAGTATCATCATAGATCACATTTGTTAGTATTTAGGTGTCCTAGAGACAACCCGTAAGGATAGATCAGCACCTTTTTCTATGTTGTAGTATTTCATTATTAATGTTAACTGATAAAAGAGAGAAAAATGTATACTGAATTAGTTGTATTGATATGGGCAGATTACATACATATATATAGAGAGAAGAGGCTCCTAAAAGCCTTTTGAAATGAATAGTAAAGGCTGGTCCCTAAAGAACCCTAAAGGCTTACAACCCCTAAAGGCTTACAACCCTTAAAGGGTTAGGACCCTTACATTAATACTCCCTCTCAAGTTGGAGCATAGATCCAACTTGTTACAAAGATAATCCCAACACAAAAGAAATAATCCAAAATTATAAAATTCTCACACACTCCCCCTCAAGCTGTAAGCAGCTTGAATACAAATAACAACAAAACTGCAAATAATTGCTAAACACCTCTCCGGAGGACGCAAAATTCAGCAGATTGGCATTCAAGACAAAAGAGCACTCCACGAACGTGCTGGAAGACGAAACAACCAAAGATCCAGCCACTAGAAACTAGTGAACGTGCACAAACAAAATGCCGACTGTGCTGAATTCATTCTCACAACATAACCTTCGAAGCAAGGAACCGGCCTATACACACCAGGAATGAAGGCTCGATGTTGTAGAACAAAACATGACCAGAAAATGGTCACAACTCCAAACTGAGGCTTCACAATTCTTGACAGCAAATGTCACAAACATGACCAAATAGATGCAATAATGAACACACTTCTATAACCGAAAGCAAATAACCACCAAGCCAGAAGTAGATTGATGAAACGGCACTGGAAACAAAGACAAACAAGCAGACAAAAAGCACCAATACGTAAGTATAAACAATACCGTACATGTCAATAGTACCATACGTATGAACAGTGCCCTCCGTATATCTGAACAGTATCCGTCAGCAAAACTGACTCCTTGTCAGGATTCAAATGACATCACCAAACGACACACACTCCTCCTCATTTGATTGAATAGTGCCGAATCACATTCCCTTTATTTTCAAACTTTCTTTCTTTTCCCTAGGGACCCACCACTACCAACTTTTCTGACTTCCCTTTTGAAATCTGAGTCTTCACATGCACCATATTACCGACTCCTTTAATTAATTGCACATGGTGGTCCCTCGGCCATCACTAACACTTTTCTTTTCCTTTCTTCCATTACCAATTCTTTTGGCTCTTGCACATGTGATGGTCTCCCACCATTACCAAAGCTCACTTTCCAACTCACTCTCTAAATCTCAAATCATCCAGATGAACCTCAGAAATCTCTTTCCTTGAACCCACGCTTCATCACCTTCACCATCACTTCTCCATCGTCGGCGACCTCCATAACTCATCGCCTCTCACAGAACCTGAATCACCTTCACCGCCATCGCCCTTCTCCCCAGAGTCTGGTAAACACACACTGGAAAATTCAGAACACTCCCGGAATCTGCCAACTTCGCCGGAAATGTAGAGAACATAGTCGAAAACCTCATAACACATGCTGGAATCTGCAAACTTCGGCGAAACTTCAGAGTACTACCGGATTGAAGAGTCACCAGAATCTGGAAACATTCGCCGAAAACTGGATATCTTCGCCGGAAACTGGAAAATTCAGAACCTCACTGAAAATCAAGGAATACCGCCGGAAATAACAGAAGAATACAAAAGAATGGTGGTCTGGATGAACTCGAAAACTCGCTAGGAACCGGAATTTTTCACCGGAAACTAGAAAACAAGTCACCGAAACTCAAAGAACTCCTAGAACAAGCTCCGTGACCAACTAGGGACAACATAACACCCAAACAACGAGGTACACACCTTCTCTCCCACCTTTTCTCCCCTCGTTTGTCACTTGTTCACAAAACAGCAAACAAAAGAGTACCCCATTCAACCAGAAAATCGACAGAAAGAGAAGAAGAGCAAACCAACAAAACCCAATTGCCAAATGCAATCTTCTAAACATAAAACCGGAAAGTCTAACCGGAAAAGAAAACCCGAAAGAGCACAAGTACACACACCCGATTCGGAGGTCGGCCGTCATTGCCATCTATCACATCAGACAACGGTGACAATGCGCCACCGGAAAAACACAAATTTTGGCCAAGAACTAGCCAAGCTCTAATACCATGTTAACTGATAAAAGAGAGAAATGTATATTGAATTACTTGTATTGATATGGGCAGATTACATACATATATATAGAGAGAAGAGGCTCCTAAAAGCCTTCGAAATGAATAGTAAAGGCTGGTCCCTAAAGGACCCTACTCTAAAGAACCCTAAAGGCTTACAACCCCTAAAGGCTTACAACCCTTAAAGGGTTAAGACCCTTACATTAACAATTAATAAATGAGCATATTTTATATTTATTATATTTATGTCTCACCTTTATTTTAATGTAAATATATGTTTGAAGATAAAAGCCCTAGGAATAGAATATGTGTTACTCTCGAGGATCAATGATAGAGATCATGATCATGAGGACTCGAGAACACTGTATATCTATTACCTAAAACTTGTTCCTAGTCTTGAATCATCAAGAAAGGGTATTGATGATCTCGATAAGACTAGTACAACATCATCTACTTGTATAGAGATACAAGATAGGGACCTCATGGAATACAGGCAGGGAGACGCCTTAGCTGATGTCGTGGGTAGATCTGTAGAGAGTATCGTTAGATATGTAAAGTCTCTTATCGTTTGGTAGTACGGATCGTCTTGAACTTAAGGATGTCATCGAACACTATGTCCTAGGGTTATGCTTTGACTGTACGACTATATCCACCTGAAAATGGGGAGAACAGTGTACTCTTAGGTGTAACTCACATACATGAGTATAGATGGACATGCCAAGAGGACTCAGTCCCCTACAAGGGATTAGTTATGAAGAAATTACAGGACTTATATTAATTTCACACACACTACAACGTCTGAGTACACCACTATATATACATAACTACGAGTCCTAACTACAGTTATAACTGCTTCTAGCTACAGTTATGACCGGTTGTAATAAAGATGAGGTCAAGACAACAGTTATGGCTGGTTGTTAGTAAGGGCCGGTTCTTTAAGGGCTTCTGTTCCTTTCAGATTCTACACTCCCCCTCAAGTTGAACTGTAGATGTCAATTAAGTTCAACTTGCCAATACTTTGGGTAGTCCTTTAGTGAAAATATCTGTAGTCTGCTCCTTAGAAGGTATATATCTTAGATCAATAATACCCTCATCAACTTTTTCTCTTATGAAATGTCTGTCTATTTCAACGTGCTTGGTTCTATCATGTTGGATTGGATTATGTGCAATATTAATTGCAACCATGTTATCACAATAGACTTTGATCGGTAAATTTATGCACTTTCTTAAATCCTCAAGGATTCGCTTTATCCATCTGCCTTCACAGATTCCCAATGCTACAACCCTGTATTCAGCTTCAGCACTGCTTCTTGCAACTACACTTTGTTTTTTACTTCTCCATGTGACCAAGTTGTCCCACACATACGTACAGTATCCAGACGTGGATTTCCTATCATCTTGATCACCTGCCCAATCTGCATCAGTAAATAACTCTACATTTCATTTGTCAGTCTTCTTGAATAGCAAGCCGCGTCTGGAGATCCCTTCAAATAACAAAGAATTCTGTAGACTTCATTTAAATGCTTCTGTTTAGGATCATGAGAGTGTTGGCTGACCATACAGACTGCAAATGCAATATCTGGTCTAGTGTGGGACAAGTATATCAATTTGCCTACCATTCGTTGGTAGTTTCCTGTGTCCACAGATTTACCGAGATCTACTTCATTATCAATTTTGTCAATCAGTATAGGTGTGTCACTGGGTCTGCAGCCTATTATCCCAAATCCCTATTTCCTTTAAGAGATCAAGTACATACTTTTGTTGGAAAATGTAGATTCCTCCTTTAGGTCGAGCAACTTCCATCCCAAGAAAGTACTTCATTTCTCCAAGATCTTTAATTTGAAATTCTCGTGCCAGGGCTGCCTTGATTTGATTGATTTCTATTTCATCATTTCCCGTAAGGATTATATCATCAACATACACAGCTAGAACAGCCATTTTACCATTATGATGTTTAACAAATAATGTATGGTCACTCTGCCCTTGAGTGTATCCATGTCTCTTCAGGACGCAAGTGAATCTGTCGAACCAAGCTCGTGGAGATTGCTTCAACCCATATAATGATCTCTTCAACTTGCAGACTTGATTAGGTTTTTTCCTTGGGAACCCTGGAGGTAGTTTCATATAGACCTCTTCCTTGACTTCTCCGTTGAGGAAGGTATTCTTTACATCAAGTTGTTGTAGACCCCAGTCTGAATTTACTGCTATAGACAAGAGAATTCTAATTGTGTTCAGCTTGGCTACTAGTGCAAATGTTTCTATGTAATCTTCCCCATATATTTGCGTGAAGCCTTTAGCAACCAATCGAGCTTTGTATTTCTCAAGCGTTCCATCAACTCTATACTTAGGGGTGAATACCCACTTACATCCAATAGGCTTTTTTCCTTGTGGTAAATCCACTACATCCTATGTTTTATTTTGCTTGAGGGCTTTCATTTCTTCCAAGACAGATTGCCGCCATTCAGGTGTAGTCATGGCTCATCAGTTGTATTTGGTACCCTGACGTCGTCAAGATGAGAGACATACGCCCTATATTTAGACGAAAGAGCCTTGTAGGAAACAAATTTTTTAATAGGATGTCGAGTACATGATCTGGGATTTTTCCTTACTGCAATGGGAAGATCCAAATCAGAGTTCTCAATTTCCACTGTTTCCCTTGGAGCTGCTGCCTCCAATTCCGACTCATGGTGAGTACCAAGAACTTGTGGCTCATTACCCTTCTTGTGTCTCCGTATGTAGGAATTACCCCACTTGCTTGTGTCTCCCCCTGGAACTGGCACATTATTAGGGTTATCAGGAGCGTTATCAGGGTTATCAAGGGTCTCAGTGGAACTAGGAGTATAAACGGTGTAGTCACCTTCATGTGTCTCTTGAGTCTGGAATTCACTATCACTCTCCCCCTGAATTGCAGACAGGGAGTAATAGGGAATATTTTCATGAAAGGTAACATCACAAGTTACAAAGAGACGTTTGTAGATCGGGTCATAACATTTGTAACCCTTTTGATGGTGAGAGTATACAAGGAAGATACACCGGAGGGCTCTAGGATCAAGTTTGTTTGAATGATGAAGATGGACATATGATGTACATCCAAACACCCTGAGAGGTAAAGTGTTTTCAAGGTATGGAAGGTTAAAGTATGTATGTAGAAGCTGGAGCGGAGTTTTGTAAGACAATGGTCTACTAGGCATTCTGTTAATGAGAAAGGTTGCGGTGAGCATAGCATCATCCCCATGAAATTTAGGAACATTGCTACTGAACATAATTGCTCTAGCAATTTCTAGAATATGACGATTTTTTCGTTCATCAATGCCATTCTGTTGGGGTGTATTGGGACAAGTGCTTTTGTGAACAATGTCATGGTCTCTTAGGTAGGTAGATAAGGTCTAATTGAAGTATTCAGTGCTTATTAGTGTGTAGTATTTGGATTTGGGTCTGGAACTGAGTACGGATCATATTGTGGAAAGTAAGGAAGGTTTGATACACTTCGGTTTTATCCTTCAACAGATACACCCAACTGACACAAGTATGGTCATCAATAAATGTGATGAACCACTTGGATTGTGATCTATTTGGTGTGCGTGAGGTCCCCACAAATCATTGTGAATTGTGGAAAAAGGTTGAGATGGTTGGTATGAATTTTTTGGAAAAGAAGTACAATGATGTTTTGCCTTTTCACATGAATCACAATGAAACAGAGATGCATTTTTATTGGAAACAAGAGAGGGAAACATTTGACACATGTAATGGAAATTTGGATGCCCTAAACGTTTGTGCCATAAGTCTACTTCACTAGTTCTAAGGAGAGACACTTGATTGCAAGATGAAACCCGATGACTTTCACTTTCATCTAGGTAATAGAGACCATTAAGTTCTTTGGCACTCCCAATCGTCGCCCCGTCAACAGATCCTAAAAAATACAATGAGTAGCAAAGAAGTTAGCTTGACACCTTTCTTCCTTAGCTAATTGGCTGACTGAGAGTAGATTACATTTCAACTTTGGAACATGCAAAACAGAATGAATAGTAAGTGTAGCAGAGATTTTGACCGTGCCAATTCCAGTGACAATTGATTCTGAGTCGTCATCAATTTGCACAGTCATTCCCTTGGTGAGAGGCGTATAGGATGAGAAGAGAGTCCGATTGTCAGTCATATGATCTGAGGCACCGGAGTCAATAATCCAACAATTTCCTGTACATGAATTTTTTATTACAGCTAAGGCTTGGAAAAAGTTACCTCTTCTCACTACTGAGGCAGTAGGTTGTTTTGTATTCTGAAGTGTAGTTAGCATCTCCATAATCTTACTCAGCTGATGATCCTGGGAGGATCCATTATCTTTGGAAACTTCAATTGTATAGCTTTTTCCTTTCCCTTTCCGTGGTTTCCAGTCTGCAGGTTTACCATGAAGATCCCAACAAGTATCATTTGTGTGCCCATTTTTCTTACAATGATCACAAAATGATCGGCCTTTAAAGCCTTTTGAGTCACCAGATTGAGCAGCAAGAGCTGAGACCTCAGGAGGCATGGGAGTAACAATAGCGGAGTGATTCTGGAGCATCGACTTACGCCTATCCTCTTCAGCACGCAAAATAGAGTAAACTTCACACACAGAGGGCAAGGGTTGTTGACTGAGAATGCGAGCACGAATATCATCGTAGATCACATTAAGACCAGCCAACAATTCATATACTCTCTCCTCTTCTTTCTCTTTGTGATCTTCAGAGGCGTCAGCCTTGTAATAGTGGGTTTTATTCTTGAAGGCATCGAGTTCTTGCCATAATGCAGATTTTTCAAGATAATAATTATCAAGGGTCATTTGCTCCTGCTTTAATTGTCACAATTGTTTCTTCACGTCGAAGATGCGAGACTTGTTAGACCTCCGCACTGCATTCCCAATATGCCGGATGCAACGTCAAATTTTTTAATAAAGAATTCCTTAGTGGAAATTCAAATGCTTTACTATCAATAGTCAAAGATACTACACCGAGGTCATTACACCCGGTCAGAAATAAAATGCACCGAGGTCATTGCGCTTGGTCATAAATATTACACCGAGGTCATTAAGCCTAGACAGAAATAGAACACAATTTAAAGGGATTACACTAGGGCTAACAAGCCCGGGTCCTGAAATGTTCAAAACTTGCTCCTAGATAAGAAGATGAATTATCATTCAGGCCCTGATCAGGTCAAAATGTTTAAATGTGTGTTTCCACACCACGGTTGAACATGTGACGATTTGCCCTTATCTTGGTAAACATCTCGGACAATGGATCCAGAACTCAATAGTACGGTTTATTTACACCTGCTATCATGACCGATATCGAAAGAATAACATTAGCAGATTCTGCATAACCAAGACCTTGGCCCAGTCATTTAAAAGAACTTTGAACATATTTTCAAGTTCATTTGATCAACTTATTGTTGAAATGAAGATAAAACTCAGACATGATATCTGAGTTAAATAGTCAATGCACCCCGACAGCCCAGAGCCTTGATTGCCAGGTTGGGGGGCAACAAGACAAGTGTGGCACTGTAGAGCAGTCAATGACATAAGAAAATGGGGTCCCCCTCTTCAGGATAATTCGGATTAGGGGAATTCGGTGTTGCAGCAAACTAACCCAGATGATTGAGGAAGAAGAAATCCCGGCGATCATGAAAAGAAACAAACGAAGTTTCAAACTTCAATTAACCCGAACTACATGCAGGAGCAATTCAATCAGAATACAAGTAAATCCGGGGTTCGTTGAAACTCGAATAGAAACTTCATCAAAATCCAACAAGTTGTAGCAACTCGAATACGATTTCTGGGTTCAATAACAGATCCACCCCGATGACCTAGAGCCCCCTTGCTGAGGTTGGGGGGCAACTACTGTACAGTTGTCAATGGTGTGAGAAGAACTAACGGAAGCCCTCACGAGGTTATTTGAATTTTCAAATGCTATCCCGGTTGCTTGAACGTTGCTAGTAAAAAAGCATGTTCACCATCAACCGAGGTCGAGGCAAGCAAAAAGAAAGAACGAGGGAAAGGCAAATAGATCCCGCCTTGGGAAAAACCTATTGCCTAAACAGGCAAATTGGGAGCAGAATACGATGAATCCAAATTCGTCAAGACTCGGACAAAAGCAAATCAAGCTGGAACAACTCGGATATGAAAGATCCTGACCTCGAAGTCAGGCAAACCACCTCGACATTACCCAGGATCTTTGAGACATTACCTCGGATCTTCGGAGTAGATGACTTCGATAGCCGGAATCAATGTAATCCAACTCGATGACATAAGGCTCAACATGACATAATCCGGCAATGCGCGGTAGATAGGCAAGAGGGGAAGATTCACAACAATCTAGCCCGAATAACCTGAAAAAAGATTCCAACCTCGAAGTCAGGCAAACCGCCTTGGCATTATCCCGGATCCTGGAGACATTAGCTCAGATTTTTGTAGTAGATGACTTCGATAGCCGGGATCAACACCTGGATTCAAATGCAGGCGAACCATCTCAGCACTACTTAGGATCTTTGAGACAAGACCTCAGATCTTTGAAGTAAGCCGCCTTGACAGCCAGGATCAATGTAATTCAACTCGGCAATGTAAGGCCCACGACAGTAAATCTCGGCTAGTAAAACCGACTGGGGGCAAAATACATCCCGGCAGCTCAGAAGCTTAAACTATCAGGCTGGGGGGGCAACTGTTACGGATCTATATAAGGCCCATACTCAATGTAAGGCCCAACAGGGAATATTCTAAGATCAAGATCTATTTATAATGAAGGAGGATCCTATCTTATCTACAATCCAGGTATATCTAAATGTATATCTGGTAGCTATGATATTAGGGCCTCGAATCACAGGCCCACAAGACTCAACCTAAGGTAAACTCTATAAATACAGAGGTCAAGCCTTAAGGTACACAGGTTCTTACTCTGAACTATTTACATACCGTCACACTGTGCACACACCCCACCCCGTTGGCTAAACGCCTGTGTGTTCTCAAACTACGTGAACTTTGATCCCTCTACAGGGTACATAGGCCCTAGGCATTACTCCTAGGTCAAGTCAGATAAATCTGTTCTACACTAGAACACTTACAATATATATTGAAAAGTACAAAAAAGTCTTTATAGGTGATCAAGTTGAAGTTGAAGTTCTCCTGAAACCCGTTGGACGAGCAGGGAGAGCTTGTCCTTTGGCTGAACATTTGAGTTGTTTAGATGAGATTTGAACGGTCCAGATTTTGCTAATTTTTTTTAATTTTTATAGAAAATTATTTTAATTGGTAGAGAATCTAAAATAAAGATAATCTCTAAACTAACATTTTTTTTTTAAAAAAAATATTTTTTTTCATTTAAAAAATATAAGTTTTTAAAAAAAAAAAAAAAAAAAAATTGACAGTTAGATATTGACCCAAGGGACGAGCTCTTTAGATAAGTAGAGAGAGGTTCCCAATTTTGACCCTAAAAGAAAACAAGAAGTAGAAGTTCAACAGATAGTTAAGCTTCTAAGAGTACTCTTGTCAGACGCATTTAATGTCCCCACTACCTCTGAGTTATAGTATGTTTGGTTTAAGGGAAGGGAATGGGAGGAAAGCTTTTTCCATGGTTTGGTTTAAATTTTAGGAGGGGAGGGAAGGCCAAAATTTGGGTGCTCATTCCTTTCCCTCCATTTTTTGCGATGCCTCAAATGGAAGTTTTTTAGAGGGAAGTTAAATTGTTTATAATTTTACCCTTATTAAAAATATAAATGAACTCCTTCGTTTCGTTATTTTCCTTCTCTGATGACTATTAGCTTTGATTCTTGTAGCTCTTTGGAGTTCCCATTGCTCTACTCTGTAGATGATGTTTCTTGGTCAGCAATTCCGGTTCTTTCCTGGAGACCATTTATTCCAGTTCTTGGGTGGACGGTGGGTAGTTCGGTAGTGGCTAGTGCACTTTTTGTGACGCCAAATTGTATTATATAATGATTTATAACTGATGTTTCTCTTCACCTTTATTTGATATCAGCCCTTTTAATCTATTGCTTTCTACTATCCCAGATCTCATTTCCAGTGAGTCAAATATCTTCATCTTGCAATCCTAAAATTTTGTTTGTTCTACATATTGTTTGTTTATTATTGTTGCTGAAAACTTTGTTTCTTCATTTGAGAACAAATTCTATTTCTTGTGGCATCTAAGATTGAGCTTCTAGAACAAATCCTTTATTTTTTTGTAGGCTAAACCTAAAACAGTAGTATGGAGAACAAATCCTTTTCCAAATTATGATAAGATAATGATATTATATGGAGTAGATAGAGCTAGTGGAGAAGAAAGCTAAACAACGTGTGAGTTTAGAAAGAGACGTTGTTCTCATGAAGAGTTGACCGAGACTTTCAGTGACATCGACAACCTTGTTTCACAAGGTGGATTCACATCAATTGATATTGATCATTTTGTTGAAGTTGATAGGCAAGGTAATTTACATAGATAAGGCCAATCTGTTGAACAAGATAATTCTCCTACTGGTTATAGTTCTTATAGCAAAAGGGCAAAAAGAGCAAGACAATCGTTAGAAAAATTTAACAAGGGTCATGTCAACAGTGGTTGAGGCAATTTGGTTGAGGCAATTAATAGAGGAACTGATGCATTATTCAAACCACAAGGATGAAAGCGCCACAAATATTAGGTGTAGAGCTTTGGAAAATTCTTGAAAAATGTGGAGTAATAGTGAAAAAAAATACCTGACATATATTGCTTGCTCATGAGTGATATTGACAAGCTTATGATAGGGGTTCAATGTCCACCTTCAACTAGGAGAATGGTGATCATGAAGATGTTCTATAATTCGCTTTAATTAACTGGTGACGACTTATATATATTTTTGTGCTAAAAATATATAGCTTTTGGGTAATAGTTATCACTTTTGAATATTTTGCTACATGCTTAAAATAGGTATTTGAGCATATAGTCATGACTTGTTAGTGTGTCCACTTATAAGTATTTTGTTAATTACTCAAAAGAGACATTTGAGCATGTTGTAATCACTTATTTATATGTAGACTATTAAATAGTTTGTTATCACTTTATAAAAAGCATTCATTGTTGTTTTTATTGTAAATTTTATTAATATAATTTTATTTTCGCATATCATTCATAATACAAGATGAACTAATTACAAAAAGTTTTCGTTGATTATATAACTTTATTTATATAAATAAATTAATATGTAGAAAACAAATAAAATATTCTAAATAAGAGTGGAGAACATAATATTGATAAGAAAAGGTGTTTTTGTTGGACAAAAACAAAAAGTGATGGTTTTCATCGTTGTAGCCATTGTTGTCAAAACTTAGTGTAAAAAGTAAAAACTCACGTTTTTATGCTTTTATTAGGGTCATACGTCTGAAACGCAAATAAAAACTGTCTTGAGTAGAAACGTAGATCAAACACGTAAAAACTGTAAAAACTTGCGTTTTTTTTGTTTTTTATTTTAACAAAAAAAGGATGAAATTTTTTTTTTTTTTTTTTTTTTTTTTTTTTTTACCGAAAAAAAGGATGAAAAGTTGAAAACCTTATTTCCATTGTGCATCTTGGTCTTGGGATTACTAGAGAGTGGAGATTTGGATAGTTATATATAGTTTTTAATGTATTTCCATAGTTATAAACGTAAGTTTTTTTTCATAATTTATATAGTCATATGGCTTATATCTTTTAAATATGAAATTGTTCATTGAATTTTGATTAGTGATTTATGGTCCCCCCCCAAAAAACACACACACATAGATATATATATATATATATATATATATATAATTTTGAGCTCGACCTTAATTAGTAGAAAGTAAAAACTTTATATTTTGTGTCGTTTCTACCATCTTTTCGTGTTTACGTAGAAACTCGATTTCGACAACATTGGTTGCAGCTGCATTAACATAATAAAAATGAATTGTTTGGGGATGCACATGGGGAATATATATGTGTGTGTAAACAAGTGGCGGATAAACGAAAAAGTTCTTAGTGCATGACTAAAAATAAACATATTGAACTACTTCCTTTGGGCTTTATTATAAAGTACCAACTAACAAGTGCATTTGGTCTTTCTTATAAGACACTTGTTTGTTTTCAAAGAATATCAAATACTTTTTTCAAACCCATAATTAAAAAGGGTAGCGAGTAAGAGAAATAATTAATATAATATTAGAGTTTAATGTAATTAATAGGAATAATATTGAAAATTACTTAAATTTGAGGACAAAATTTAATGACCGATGAGCACAAATCGTACCATGTTTTCCCTATACTTTATGATGGAATTGAATGTCAAATACAAGCTTAACTGCAGATAATCTAAGCAAAAAGGCATACATTCATGATATAGGGACTGAGGAATAGAAATCATTTGCATGTGCTACAAACGGAACAATTTACATGGTTTTTAAAGAAGAATGTATAGCAAAGCTGATACGATGCTATAGCATTTCGACAAAGAACTCAAGTGCAATACAAGGCATCACGAATGTTATAGCAAAGTGGAGGACGCAGTGCTATGCGGCATGTTTTCTCGACCTTTTTACCCGAGATGATTTCGGAATAAAATAAAAGGGCGTCTTACCGACGAATAGGTTGCCGACATAACAGAATAGAAGATGCGGAGGATGGAACCGAAAGATTTGAAGGATCCCGCAGGATCAGCAGAAGCAATCTACTCAGATCAAGAGATACAATAGATCCGACGAATTAGGAAAGGCCCAGCTCGCTGTAACTTACGTTGCAAGAAAAGCCTGATTATAAAAGGAAATAGTGGAGCCAACCCTAGGAGAGTCGGAGAGCCCTAGAATAAGATTCTACTTTCGGCAGACTCAAGAGAAGAGTGAGAGATTTCATAAGAGCACGAGACTTCCAGGACAACCCAGCATCCTTCCCTACAGTACGACAGAACGAAGAAGACGTGGAGTGGTGACGTGACAGGGCTTCGACCACGCCGTTGGAAATTCCGTCAAAGCTTTCTATTTTCCCTTTTTATCTTTGTTTTCTCGATCATGGGTCATTCTGTTAGTGTCTATTTTGTGTGTCCCTCGTCAGTCATGAACTGATTTTCATATGGCTGGACGAGGATGAGTCCTTAAGTTGTTGAATGAACCCAATTGCAAGTTCTTAATTCAATAAATTTGGTTTGCTCATCAGTGTTTTAATACTAGTCGATTAATGGAAGTTAGGGGCTAGATTGGTGGCCTCAGCTTACTGGCAAGGAGTTGAGATTAGACCTCTGAGAAACAGTGTTTGCTAGGCAGCCCATGCACAGCTTGACCTATTATTGTAGGCTTCAGGAATGGGTCTACCTCTCATAACCATAACACCCTGAGCGTAGAGCAGATCTGACTAGAAAGTTGTCATAGGAATATGGAAGGAGTATAGTTAGCGTCATATGTATCGGACGTTGAAGCTTCGGTAGACTATCGTGGTGGGTTAACCAAATAGCTTTGTAATTAGTAGCTATGCTGTAGCATTGCGGAAGCTGTGCAGTATAGATGCTATAGCATTGAGTAGGGCAACTGGGGGATTGATGCGCTTAAGGGTGATTCTAAGTCCAACCTAACTTCTTACTGATATCTTCTCACGTTTAAAGTCATTCTGTTTATTTTTGCTAGTAGCATAACCACAAAAACCTCTCAACCTGATTTTATTTACTTTCTGCTTGCACAACTATCATAGCAATCGCGCGTTACTTTTGGTATCTCGTCTGTGGGACGATACTCTACTTACACTTTATTACTTGTTCGACTGGTTCACTTGCCATCAAGGAAATCGACCAACAATGACGAATTGTTTTTATTGCCTTGTGAGAATTGTTAGTTGATGCCTTATAATAAGGACCTGAGGGAGTATTTACTAAATAGTATCACATAATATTGAAAATACAAATAAATAACAATGACAATTATAAATCAAAATAAGATGATGATACTAACCTTTTTGGTAGGTATCTCAAACGAGAATTTTATTTTTCTCTCATAGCCAAATAAGTAATGAACCAAATATTATTCTTATAGAAAAGATAAAAAATTAGTTGGGGCCAAATTATTGGCCAAATAAAATATCATATAATAAATACATATATATACTAACAAATTTTAGAAGGTCGGTTCAGACTAGCTAGGCCTTCAAACGGTAGTTTCACCACTGTGTGTGTGTGTGTGTACACAATTTATATATTTTTCCTTTCATTTCTAATTTCCAGATAGGCGGATAAATATGCGTTCCTATCCGGGATATTTTATTTTATTGATTGATTGAAGAGAGGAATATAGAAATGATAGAAAAGAACACATCATATGAGAAGAAGGGTAAAATAGTAAATTAATTATTACCATCCCTCCCCTCCTTTTTTTTTGTTACAGCCCTCCCCTCCCTTTTTAAACCAAACAAAGGATATCACCCCTTCCCCTTCCCTCTAACAAACCAAACAAGACAAGATATCCTCCTCTCCACTCCCTTCCCCTCCCTCCCTTCCCATCCTTTCCTTCAAACCAAATATACCTTTATAGTGTGTTTGGTTTGAGAGGAGGAAAGGAAGAAAGCAAATTTTTTTCTCTCATCTCTACTAAATAGCTCATAGAAAATTTTCAATATTTCAAAAATATACTTTCAAAAAAATATTTTTCTCATTAATGATAATTTGATCAATACTTCTCTATGATCTCTTCCACTCCCACTCTATTCCTTCAAACCAAACACATCCTTAAACTTAAACTTCAATGGGAAGAAGAATATGCCTACCGGTTAAAATTTGAGATTTCCCATAAAAGGTAGTGCATTCGGTGCAATAAGGAAGAGACCACAGACAAGAAAGCAAAGCATTTATTGCATATTATTTGCTACTTAAGAGTAGGATGGAGGTCACGTGTTGGTTAAATAGGCCTAAATTTGTAATATACTCTCTTTGATATTTATTATAAGACATTAATTAGTAAGTATATTTGGTCATTTTTATAATACACTTACTTATTTCAAAAGAGCATTAATTACTTTTTTCCATGTACATCCATAATTAATAAAGATAGTGAGTGAGAGTAATAATTTATACTCCCTCTGGTCCTTATTATAAAATACTTGCGTGTTTCTAAGAAGCATTAATTATTTTTTCCATGTATGCCCATAATTAATAAGGGTAGTGGATGAGAGTAATAATTAATATGATATTAGAGTTTAGTGCAATTAGCAGGGTAATATTGAGAATTACTTATATTTTAGGATAACTTTAATGACTTTAACTATTTTTATTGATTTGTAAGAATTGTTAGTTGGTGCTTTATAATAAGGACCGGAAGGAGTATGATGTTAGAGTTTAGTGTAATTAGTAAGAGTAGTATTAGAAATTACTTAAATTTTATGATAATTGTAATGAATTTAACTCCTTTTATTGCTTTGTGAAAATTGTTAGTTTGTGCCTTATAATAAGGACCAGAGGGAGTAGATCTTTAGCATGAGTCTGTATATAAGCTTTTTTTAAGCTCAGGTTTGAGTCTGTAGACGGGTGGAAAGCGGGTCGGGCCGGGCCAGGTTTCACCCTTAACAGGCCAGCCTATTTGGCTACAAAATGGCTTAAGTCTGACCTGTGGCCTCTTACCAACCCTTTTTTTTTGGACCTAAGCCGACTTGTATACGAGGCTAGGCCAAGCCATGAGCTCGTTGAGGAGGCCTTTTTTTTTAATTAAAAAAAACTTTTTAAATAGGCTAACAGGCCTCACCATAAAACAGGCTTATTTCAAATAGGTGAAAACGGGCTACCTTAAACAGGTTGAATTACATCAATGTGTCAAAATCTTAAGGTAGGGAAGAGAGAGTAATTACAAATTTATCATTTTAACCTTATAATAAAGCCACTTGTCGGGCTTAAAAGTTTCATTGGTAGGCCTAGGTCGACCTATTAAGGAAAACAAGCTTTGAAATAGACCTTAGCTGACAGGTTCCATATTCCTAATTCCCCCGCTTCAGTTTGGTGAGATGCTGATAATATAAAAATATAAATAATGTAAATTCTTTAAGGCCCTGAGATTTTTTTTTAAGCTTTATATTTTATTAGTTAATTTGATATAATATTGACTATCTAACATAATTAAATATTATATAATATATAATCAGATATAGTCAATCAACGGTCTCTCAATGCACGTTCTCCACGTCGTTGGAAGCCAACTTTAAAATTATTACGAAAATTCATAATCATATATAAATATTTTTTAATTATATTATATTATTTTAATTAAGACTAGTCGACCCCAATCCAACCCATTGAACCTTGAACCACTATCTCCATCGGTTTAGTACCCGGTTTGATTTTTTTGTTCCTTGGTTTTGTATATTTGAATTTTTATTACCACCCAATTCACCCTATCGTGAGTGAGGTTCTGCCACTAACACCTAGATGCATATAACATACTAAAATTTAATCTCAAGGTTTAGAGCTAATGAAACTTTTCTTAGCAAGGAAATTGAGGTGCTAGGTAGTTGAATTTAGAGGTTTGAGGCTTAGAACATTAATATTGATGATTGGGAGTCATACATTTAAACATTTTTTGGCAGTCTTAGAAATTGAAAATTTTCAAGCATCAAATGATTTTTTTTTTTAAGTGTTTTTTTGGGCATTGGAAAGTAGACTTCTCAAGTATACAGACCCCTAATTTGTAAATTTTGAAGATGTGTAAAATGAGTTATGAATTTTTGAATTTATGGTCCGTTTGGATGAGCTTTTTTTTTTATTAAAAAAAAAAAACCGTTTTAATACAAAAAAAATACTCTTTTTATTAATTTATCTATTTAGATGATATTTTTTTTAAAAAGTAAAAGTCACAAAAAAAAGTCAAAATACTATTTTTTTAAAAGCTCTAATTTAAAACTTAAAAAAAAAAATACTTTTTTTAAAAGCACGGGCCTTACTCTTTTCTTGCTGTGACATTAATTGTGGGTTTGCTGCGGTGAATGCCAAGGTGAACATCACAACAAAATTGTACCTCTTTTTATGTTATTCGCCGTGGGTTCGCCATCGCGAGTACCATAGCGAACATATCATGTTTTAGTTTATAAAATCATGTCAGAACACGATTTATGAAGGGGAGTGAAGTAGGAAACACTTCAGCTCTGCTAGGGTTTGGAATTTCGATCCATTGGGACTATATTCAAGCTTCATAACACCAAAGTAAGTATCTCTATCTTTATTTCTCTATTACCTTTCTTTTAGCTTCAATGTTTTGAAAAATCCAGGGTTTGAGCTAGATTTTGAAATGCACAAGGTTTTGACTAGATCTTTTGAATTTAAACTGATTGTATGAGTTAGATAAGATGGTTAATCGATTTATTTTTGTTGGATTTATGAATATATGAAGTTTTAAGCTAGAATTTGATTTTAGAGTTAGATTTTTGTTACTTTTTGTTAATGTGATGATTGAAAATGAAGTTTAATCATTGGGTTATGTTAAGATGAGTTAGATTTGAGGTTTCAAAGATTTAGATTATTGATTGACCTTTATTCTCTTGAATGGTTGCTTTGAGGTTGAAACTTGAAATTGGGGATTTTGATTGAATCGAGTAATTTGAGGTTGATGGTTGATTTAGATGAGTTATTTGAGCTAATTGACGTTGACTTTTTCTATTAGGATTGGTAATTGTGGTCAATAATTTGATCGTAATAAATGGTGAGAATTGGACTCCAAAGGGACTTTGAGTCTATATTTCTTGTGAACCACTCTATTAACTGTGAATCAATATATGGTTGCTTGTAATTGTTGTGGATTGATCTTGTGAAATTGTTGGCTACATGACATATGGTTTTGATTGTGGTATTATTTAGCTGTGGAGAAATATAACCACTTTTTACATGTTATGCATGTTTACATGTGGTTTGAGAGTAGTTTTGAACTATAAAATTATGAAATGCTATTAAAATATAATATGAGATATAAAATGTTTTTGTTGATTAAATTTGTCTAATGAGACTTGTTGAAAAAGTATAATTAAAGCAAGCGTGCGGGTGTACGTGCGGGCACACGAAATATGTATATTTGAAGATATAAGGAGGTGGGACACTAGATATACACTAATTGGTCCTTTGACTCAATTACTTATTTAGAACCTTGACACCTCACTAATGGGTTAGAGGGGGAACACATGGTCCTCTAACCAAGGTAGTAAAATCAGCACATTTTGCATGCTAGGCCAATCCATTGTTCAACTAAATTACATCCACATACCCATGACCTTCAGTCAGATGACTAATGTAATATTCAGTAAACTAAAAGACAACATGTCAACATGTAACATTCAATAAACTAATATACTGTAAAATTTTTAAACACCAACTTTACTAATTGAATGTTTAGACACTAAAACAATTAGGCACATTTTAATGCACAATAATTCTATGGATGAATTACATATAATTTCTTGTGATGTTGCCTTTCAAGAAAGATTTGTTGAACCTATATATTCATATGGTTTAATGTTTCTACTTTTACTGTAGAATTTTTTTTTGTCACATTCACATAAAATTAAATGGTCCCATTGTAAAAAGGAGAGATAAAAAATATTAGTGGGACCCACTCACTTGTATGTGAGTGTAACAAAAAAAATATTTCTGCAGCAAAAGTAAAAACATTAAACCCATATTTATATTGCTACATTTAGGTTCCCAACACTGTATAATTTTAAGATAGAAACTTAAAATATTTAATTTATGTTTTTTGTATAGGTGGAATGCACATTTAAACCTGTATGGTATAAACTAATCAAGTACTACAAATTTCATGTCATTCAATATGTGGCGGTGCATGGGCTGAGTTTTGAAAGATTGATAATCCATAATTTTGAACACTTTATAAGAAAGAAGCTAAGAGACTGCAAATGAATCTAGCAATAACAAGCATTCTGAATAAAGAAATCTGCTTCAAAGACATTATGTTTGATATTGAGATCTTGAGCTACTTTTAGTATATGACCACTTAATCAATATGTACAAATTTCATGTTATTTAGTATGTGCCAAAAGTGCTTCAGTGTAGGTTCCTGCCCACTTAATCATGATATATATAACCCTTTCTTTAAAACACTCAGATTTAGGTCCCTTTAATCGGTCAATATTTTATGAATCTATTCTAGTGCATTTTCTAGTGGCTTTTTTTTTTTTTTTTTTTTTTGGAAAAAAAAAACTAAGAGTGTACTTACATATTTTAATAATAAAAAAGAATTAAGTTAATGTAACTTCCAAAATAAAGCTAAACATAACAGCACAAAAACTACAAACTTCATTAGCATTAATAGCATTAGATCTACATGGAACTGCCACATAGCATACAGCAAACACAAAACAATACCCTCTGCATAGATCCAGCACTTAGTCTCCCAGACATATGCCACAAGGAAATTAGACACCAACCCTAAAGTAGCAAATACAGAGTACTGCCACATACATCACAACTGCCTCATACCTAGTCATTACCTAAACACCAAGTTTAACAGAATGAAACAGACAGACACCCAACACCTAAAGACAACCATAATCAATTCTTCTCCTGTTTGATGGCCTTCAGCGGTTTCACATATTTTTTGACAGGTGAAGTGCTCACTGATTTCTCCTTCACGCCACCAGCCTTCTTCCCAGAAATCTTCCTTTTCCCTTTGGTGGGACCATTGGTTATGAGGCTAGAAGTAGGCCTATAATCTAATCCACTAATCTCCTACTCACAATCTTGGGATATCATAGCAGATGAGTCATTCTGAGGAACATCCTTAGCACCTATCATCTCAAATCCAGGGGCATAGAACAAATAGGATAAAATAAAGCTCACGATACACATTATGTTCATATAAAAAGAAGACTGCAAATACAATATAGTACTTGTCACTACTCTTACCTTCTTCTTTTCCAAATGCATTATACACATTTATTTTTTTACCAAATAATACACACACACCCCTTGTGGAAGCACTTGCAAAATGTTTCAGTCTCCTCTCATTGGACAAGCTTTTCAATTTGGTTGTTTCTTGTGCAAAACACCAAAAAACCATGTTCTATCTTATGTGTTATAATCAAAGCTGCCTACAAAGAATGACAACTACCTTTCCAAATTTGATGAGATGATAATGTAATTAACTAATACCTTTTCTATACTAAAAAGGGGAAGGAAACAACTATATAAAATGTATTTTATGATAAGTTGATGACTAATTCATAATATAAATAGGAAATAATAATTACTGACCCAAACCATGAAATAACATATTAATAATTATAATGTTGGTTGGTCAAGGGTACATAATCATGTTCAAAGTTATTGTTGTATCATATCAATTATGGGATATAGACCTATAAAAGAAGAGAAAACAATGATAGATAAATTTCCTTATATAATGATAATTTCAATATATAACCAAAAAAAAAAAAAAAAAAAAAAAAAAAAAAAAAAAATCTAAATCAATGGATCACACATAGTGATCTAAAAGATGAAATTGAATTTATCCCAGAAATGGTTCAAGGGGATCATGTAACAACAATCTTCTAATCCATTTACTCAGCTATAATAAACCAATTAAACCTCTCTACTATAGCAGAAAAGGAACAATGTTTGACAAAAGGCTACAATAGTAAAAAGAAAACCCAACTTGTAAAACAACCTATGGTAGAAAAGGGTCTAACTAAAAAAACCAAAAGCCCTATCATGGTTATAAAAGAGCGTTAGTTACAATATACAAATTAACCACTATAGAAAAAGTTGAAACTTGACTTCAAAGTGGCTACCATGATCAAAAGAAATAAACTCATCTTTCAACACTTATTCATGATTGAAAAGGATATGACTAACTATTTGAAAGCTACACAGATAATAAAAATGTACTAAATTAATGCATTAAAAACCATATGAGAATAGACACAACTGCTCTAGCATTATTATAAAAATCGACCCATAATCAATTTAGTTGATTTTTTTTTCTGTTTTTTTTTTCTGTTTTTTTGCAGATATTAAGAAAACTAAATTAATTACTTAATCATAGTATATTTTGTATATCATTAGATTATATATTAATTTATAAATCAGGAAAATTAGTTTGGAAAGAAAATGATAAAAATAAATATTTTAAAATAATTTATTTAACTTCTTTAATCTTGTCAAAATAGTCAATTGGGTCTTATATCCAGAACCGCATGTAGTACATACAAAAGGCCATCGAAAGTCAAGGTAAATGAATCTCGTGATTGGGGATAACCTGCAGCTGCAATCAATACCTGGTGGAAAAATATGAAAATCCTAGTTTTTCTTAATATTGAGGATCTCATTCATTGTACCATATTTGATTTCCAATCATGATTCTGTTTCTCCATCAACTTCAGCAAGCATTTAAAAGAAAAGGAGAATCGGTCACACCTTTACAATTTGATTATCCCTGGTTGAGAGGTTGACAGGCAAGAAATGAAGATTTGGCATGTTCAGTTGGATTGAAGATATGTCAGGAAATCTGAAACATTAATAAATAAATAGTTAATCCCAGCATACTCATGATAAGCATTTAAGTATCAGCCAGATGCTTGTTGAATTTGAAACCTAGGGGATAACAGCTTTCTTAGGAAGAAGGGGAAATAGAAGATAAACAACTACACCACACATGAACACACATACACACACAACAGAAGCAGAACCTGTCCAGTGTGGCCTTTCCCATTTGATACAGAGTTCTTTGAACAGAAGGGCTATAGACTCCCTCTTTTGGTGGGCCAAAGAAAGTGTCCATTAGAACTTTTTGACACCTAGATACTTCTCAGTAAAGTAAAGTGGCTTTTGAGGGATTCTATGCACAGAATCATAGGAATACCTGCAAACAATTCAGTTGAAAAGCATGACTTCGTATATTCCATGTTAAAGAGAAAATCTTAAAAAATAGTGTGATATAACTTATAATACAAATGATTTATTACAAATATTTTTATGTGTATATTTTAATGTCTTGGAAGTTTTAAGAATTTGTGAGCTTGAAGGTCTAGTTGCCTTCGTGGCTTTTGAGGGATGTCATGTTGATGTTTACAAGAATGCCCGCTGCTGAAGAGCAATGCACTGCAAGCCCTAATTCAGTTCACTTTATACATGTTGCTGTCTATGAGAACAAAAGTATCAACTGAGTTTAAAAAGCATGATTTCATATATTCCATGTTAAAGAGAAAATCATCAACAATAGTGTGATTTAGAACAGAAATGCTTTGTCACAATTTTGGTTGGTGAGGATCTTAACTGTATTTCTCAAAGAAATTTGAAGAATTGAGCTTGAAGGTCTATTTTCTTTTTCTTATTGTTAGGGTGGTATATAACTATCTAAATGCATCAAAACTACTTAGGTTATGTCCTTTCCTCCTCTTATGTCCTTTTCAAGGCATTATTATATACAGAACAAATCATCTGAAAATAAACAAAGCATACCTCAAAAATGCTGTATTACTTATGTTGCTAGCTTCTTATTGTTAGTTAAGGTCGCAATAACTTGTATAAAGCATATGTACTTGGACTGTGCTTTCTTTTATCTTTCAAAGTATTCTTACTTGTAGCAAAATGTTTGTGGAGAATATAAAATATTTACCTCCACAGTGCCGTAACTTCTGTTGCTAGCATCCTTTCCCGTGTTTCTGGAAGAGCTGTGTACTTGTCCCTTATAAACCCCTCAAAACCAGACTGCTCACAACAAACTCAAAATCAGTAGTCAGGGGATAATCCACATCAGCAAACTCACCCTATCTATAATAGCAAAAACCATTATTTTTTATCATTTAGTAACAAGAAAGTCTCTTGAAGGGGTAGGACGAACTTGAAGAGTAAAATAAGACAAATTACGCATACTAGTATCTATTCAACAACTTCATGCAAACAAACTCAGAAATATCTGAAAGAGAAATATTGGAGAGATTTAGATCTCTTATACATGTCTAATAGGGAGATGGCTGAGAGGTAAACTGTTAGGAATCACCCAATAAACCAGCAAAAACACTGATTTAGCAGATAATATTTAATAACAAAAAGGGTACAGCCAATCTGATGGAAGCAAACTACTCCCTATCAGCCCAGAAAAGGTTCAGGTCGTCCCTGAATAATCCTCTCCTCCTACAACTCTCAACAAAAAATACTCAATGATCCCCCCCCAAAACAACTATCGGCTCATATATAGTCAAAACAGAGGAGCTTTCACAGTCTCCTATGAGCCCTCTAACAGAACAGCTACTAATCCTAATATTACATTAAAAGGCAGTAAAAAACAAAAAGGTCAACCCCTGCACCGTTAAAGGCATATTGCCTATTTGTCTGTCTGGCCTATGTCTACCCTGGTGTCCGTGTATAGACCTGGCCAGCGTTGGGAAGGGTTCTTTCATTACCCTCCCCTAAAAGCTTCACCTTGTCCGCAAGGTGAAATTCGGGTAGGGGCCTTGTCAGCTTCGAAAAATTCCTCCGTTCCCTCCCCTGTTTCGCCGGCGTTCTTGTCCCTGTTCTCAGCGTCGACATCGAGTAGGAATACCCGGGAGGTGTTTGTCTCAAGCACGTATGCGCAGGACCGTACCGCCGCCACACTTAAAACAGAGCCCCATCTCTCCGGCGTGCCATCTCTCGAGTCCCGGTAATCGGCGACCCCACTCGGGTTTGCGAGTTGTCGAGATCGCGGTCGAAGAACTCACTGTGGTGTTCTCTTGAGCTTTCAGATCGGGCTTGGTAACGTGAGAGTGATGAGACGTGGTTGCAGCGACTCGTGCGGGTTCTGAGAATTGGATCACCCTGGACTGACTATGTTGGACCGGGTACGTTTTGGGCCCAAGGTTGTTGGCGGGTTTTAGGGTCCGATTTCCCTTATCCAACTCCAAGATTTGATTCTTGCTGTCTACACGAAGAGCCATCTTGATTATTCCTTCCAAGTCCGTCTCGTCGCCCACTTCGATTCCTTTGTATGTCCGTCTTCAAGCCGTAAAGGAATGCACCCATTAGACACTCCTTGGTTGCGTCTTGTAGAGGAAAAGAAAGCCGCTCGAATTCCTCTACATACTCTAGCACTGATCCTTCTTGCCGATTCGAGAAAAGAATTTTATACTCTCCTCCTCGCTGGAATGTATGAAATCGCTCTAGCACCTTGTGTTTAAACTCCACCCAGATTGGTTAAAGCACCCCGTCTCCTTCCATTGGTACCAGTGGAGGGCTCGATTTCGAGGCATATCACCGCAGCCTTCCAACTTCTCTCGCTTCCGCACGTTATTGATATGGAAATATCGTTCCACTCTAAGGCAGAACCATCCTATCGGATCGTCTCCATCGAATACGGGTAATTCTAACTTGCGGAACCTTGTTGCTCCTTTTTCTCGCATCCGCGTGGCTCTCGTGTCGGTTTGCATCGGGAATCCTCTGCGTTTTTCTTTTTGTTACTCTTCTTACTCGTCCCTTGTTCCATCCGCAACAATACTTCTCTCATCAAACTCATACCCTCCGTGAGTTCTGTCACTTGGCGTGACAGTCCTGTAAGATCATCCACCCTTCTTGCCAGCTGGTTCACCGACTCCCTCAACTCTCTAATCTCATCCGCCATCTTCCAAGGATCTCACGTGCTCTGATACCAATTTGTTAGGAATCACCCAATAAACCAGCAAAAACACCGATTTAGCGAGATAATATTTAATAACAAAAGGGTACAGCCAATCGATGGAAGCAAACTACTCCCTATCGCCCGAAAAGGTTCAGTCGTCCCGAATAATCCTCTCCTCCTACAACTCTCAACAAAAAATACTCAATGATCCCCCCCCCCCCAAAACAACTATCGGCTCATATATAGTCAAACAGAGGAGCTTTCACGGTCTCCTATGAGCCCTCTAACAGAACAGCTACTAATCCTAATATTACATTAAAAGGCAGTAAAAAACAAAAAGGTCAACCCCTGCACCGTTAAAGGCATATTGCCTATTTGTCTGTCTGGCCTATGTCTACCCTGGTGTCCGTGTATAGACTCGGCCGGCGTTGGGAAGGGTTCTTTCATTACCCTCCCTAAAAGCTTCACCTTGTCCGCAAGGTGAAATTCGGGTAGGGGCCTTGTCAGCTTCGAAAAATTCCTCCGTTCCCTCCCCTGTTTCGCCGGCGTTCTTGTCCCTGTTCTCAGCGTCGACATCGAGTAGGAATACCTGGAGGTGTTTGTCTCGGCACGTATGCGCAGGACTGTACCGCTCGCCACACTTAAAACAGAGCCCCATCTCCCGCCGGCGTGCCATCTCTGAGTCTGGTAATCGGCGACCCCACTCTGGTTTGCGAGTTGTCGAGATCGCGGTCGAAGAACTCACTGTGGTGTTCTCTTGAGCTTTCAGATCGGGCTTGGTAACGTGAGAGTGATGAGACGTGGTTGCGCGACTCGTGCGGGTTCGAGAATTGGATCACCCGGACCGACTATGTTGGACCGGGTACGTTTTGGGCCCAAGGTTGTTGGCGGGTTTTAGGGTCCGATTTCCCTTATCCAACTCCAAGATTTGATTCTTGCTGTCTACACGAAGAGCCATCTTGATTATTCCTTCCAAGTCCGTCTCGTCAGCCACTTCCAGTTCCGCCTGTATGTCCGTCTTCAAGCCGTAAAGGAATGCACCCATTAGACACTCCTTGGTTGCGTCTTGTAGAGGAAAAGAAAGCCGCTCGAATTCCTCTACATACTCTAGCACTGATCCTTCTTGCCGATTCGAGAAAAGAATTTTATACTCTCCTCCTCGCTGGAATGTATGAAATCGCTCTAGCACCTTGTGTTTAAACTCCACCCAGTTGGTTAAAGCACCCCGCGTCTCCTTCCATTGGTACCAGTGGAGGGCTCAGTTTTCGAGGCATATCACTGCAGCTTCCAACTTCTCTGCTTCCGGCACGTTATTGATATGGAAATATCGTTCCACTCGGCAGAACCATCCTATCGGATCGTCTCCATCGAATACGGGTAATTCTAACTTGCGGAACCTTGTTGCTCCTTTTTCTGCATCTGCGTGGCTCTCTGTGTCGGTTTCAGACTGGGAATCCTCTGCGTTTTTCTTTTTGTTACTCTTCTTACTCGTCCCTTGTTCCATCCGCAACAATACTTCTCTCATCAAACTCATACCCTCCGTGAGTTAATCACTTGGCGTGACAGCCCCGTAAGATCATCCACCCTTCTTGCCAGCTGGTTCACCGACTCCCTCAACTCTCTAATCTCATCCGCCATCTTCCAAGGATCTCACGTGCTCTGATACCAATTTGTTAGGAATCACCCAATAAACCAGCAAAAACACTGATTTAGCAGATAATATTTAATAACAAAAAGGGTACAGCCAATCGATGGAAGCAAACTACTCCCTATCAGCCCGAAAAGGTTCAGGTCGTCCCCGAATAATCCTCTCCTCCTACAACTCTCAACAAAAAATACTCAATGATCCCCCCCCCCCCAAAACAACTATCGGCTCATATATAGTCAAAACAGGAGCTTTCACGGTCTCCTATGAGCCCTCTAATGTAACGCCTACTAATCCTAATATTACATTAAAAGGCAAGTAAAAAAACAAAAAGGTCAACCCCTCGCACCGTTAAAGGCATATTGCCTATTTGTCTGTCTCCGGCCTATGTCTACCCCGGTGTCCGTGTATAGACCGGCCAGCGTTGGGAAGGGTTCTTTCATAAACGCATGGGGAAGTAGGTCAGAGACTTGCAGAGCTCTATCATTGTCTTAGATGATGTAGCTAAGATGACTAGGTGATAAATGTCAAGAAGCTAATGGAGACAAATATAACAAGTATGAGATATCTAAATCACATTTAAGCAAGTATAATAAGCTTACCTTAGTTGTCTTCAGCATGCATAGACAATCCTTCAATACCAGAAGTCAATTGTAGTGCACCAGACTTTTTTACTATCGCCTCAGTTGTATGCTTTTCGGATCCAAGTTTAAAACCTTAAATGGATAAAACAAAGGAATAAATCTACAGATTTATATCAATAAACAGTTCTGGAACTAATTGCTATGGTTTCTTCACAAACGTTAACAATTTAGTGGTCATAATATATGCCGTTGAAACCTATGCGAGCAAAGGGTAGAGAATTAGCAGGGAAATCTATTCAATCAGTAAAAGATACAAGCCTAGAGCTAAGCAGAATTTACAGTACGATCCCTAGGAGCCAGCTTATTTCCAATGAACCCAAAATAGAAATGAAAAGAAAAACTCGGGAATTCATCACTACTTGATGTGTATCGCAGAATCTTCAATATCCAAAATATTTTTCTTGATTGGCATTCTTTCTTTTCCTTGAAATAAGTAATTTAACATCCAGAAATGAACTTTCAAAAACGTAATTCTAAGATGATCTTTCAAATGGTTTGTTTCCATAGCTACATAAGCAAATTCTAGTAGAAACTTCTTACAGAAACAACATTGCAGAATGACTGACCATGTTTATGAGGTTGACCATCCGCATGAACACGCTCCCATGGTTTTTCCACAATCTTCACAATAGTAGTAGTAACCTACAAAAAGCCAAGATAGTTGTTCTCTCCCCAAAATAATGACAAACCATATGAATATTATTAAAAAGAAAATTGAAAACAAAGATTTTAGAGCATTCCTTAGCTCTTAAATGAGGTAAAGTGCCTAACATTAGATTGTCTATCACCAACCTGACTGTAAAATGATGTGAAGTGCTTGGCAAGTACAATAGCAAAGTCCTCCACAGAAAGTAGTTCAGAGCATTCCTTTGCCTTTGCATATACCTGATAAATGACAACTGCTGTCTTTCAGTCTCGAAAGTGAACCAAATTACACCTGAAGATTTGGGAATATAAGATATGAACATATCCTAGTAAATATAACATATTAAATTTAGAATGTGTTTCCCAACACCTGCAAATTGATTTTATGCTTCATGATTTCATTTTCACATAAGACCGCCCAAATAAGAAAGTAGGATTCATATTTGGGTACATAACCCAGCTTTCCAAAAGGCCCAACTCAAAATTAAATTTCCACAATATCATCATGTTAAATACAGAATACTCTGCTCTCAATATTGCCGTCTTTGACATCTCAAGCTGTTGGGTGATTATAACATTTTCCTGTTACTATGTTAAATCTTTTCCGTTAGTATCTAATTAATTTTTTATTCGATTGACTATCATAAATATTTTGTTTGGTAGAATAAGTCGAACTGCCCTCGGGATAAGAGACGTTAGGTTTACTCTGGTTTTATTTAATCTATTGTGCAGCGCTGATGAATGAATAAGCAAAACTGCTCTTTGAATATGCACACAAACTTCAGCTACTTGGTGAAAATGACAGAGAAATTGAATAAAACAGCACCTACATGTGGGAGACAAGCATCTTTAAGGTGATTAAACCTGGTTGAATTTTCCTAGAGAGATGAAAATCACTTTGAAACAGGATATATTTGACAGTAATCTAAACAAATCCAATCACATCCATCAACTTTTTCGATCTTCCATCTATTTGCTATAGGCGAATTATATTGCAGGGTGGAAAACAACGGGGATCAATGTTATCAAATAATCAAAGAAGATAACTAACTCCAGGTAGCATAAGATTTCACTCTGATTCCAGTGATATAGTCAATCAGCTACTTAAAAGCCAAACATAGCCAGACTCAATGATTCTGAGATCCAAAGTGAAGAAAACGCATTGATAATCTTACATCTAATCGTTTCCTGTGTTGCCAAAAAATTGAGAACAGATTACAACACAAGTAATGATACTATCAGCCGTATTTACTGTTTTTAAGACATCAATAGTAGGATCGTTAAAAAAACAGTAGAACAAAACTGTAAAAAACTCGGGAATACATGCATATATGAATCTCTTTTCAAATCCAAAGCACAAATAATTTTCTCCAGCAGAGTAGAAGAAGACAGAAATCATACGGTGTTCTTCATGGTGTCTGTGGCGACAATGTCTGAATTGTCGTCTTGAACATAGGCGGGGACGCAATCTGAGAGGAGGCTGATACTGACACTCCACTCCACCATGAAATGGCGTCCATCCTTATCCTTCCATACACGAGCCCTCTCCTTTCCATGCCTCTGCTCGAAGTTGAATCCGTTAACTTCTTTTGCCATCTTCGTGATTTAGAACTACCTACGAATCCCATTCCAATCACCGCAGCTCGGTTCCATTTATAACGCGATGATTTTGCAATAGAAAATTGGTAAGGGGTTTTGGCGCTATGCGTCATCTATCTGCGATCCTGTGTGCGCGTTACATCAGAATCAAAACTACTCCCTCATCCTCTAAACTAAAGGTATGTTTGGTTTGGGGGAGCGGAGGAGGGGAAATGGAGAGAGAGAAAAATTATTTGTGGTGGGGCCCACAAAAATTTTCTCCCCTTTCAATATTTTCCCTCCATTTTCCTCCCCCTTCCCTCCCCTCCCCTTCCCCCCCCCCCCCCCCCCCCCAACCAAACATACCCTAAAAGTAGGATCGACTCAAAGATAAATCACTCAACCATTTCGGATAATTCAAAAAGAGTGTCATAAATTATAATAAAAGTGTTAGGAAAAATCAATGGAGGTCACTAAGTTGTTTTTTTTTTTTTTTTTTTTTAAAGAGATTAAGTAAACCAATTAAATTATTTTAGAGTATTTTTATGTTTATTTTTTCTCCAAACCGATTAGTTTGATTAATAAACTACTCCCTTCGGTCCTAATTATAGAATATATTTAACCGATTTTGGGGAGATTAATCAGAGAAGTTAAATTACTTAATTTTACTCATTTTCCTAAAATGTCCTTATATAAATTTAAAATGACATAAGTAAAAATGAATTAATGTACTGTCATATACTTTTCCGACCTAAAATTTTCTTTTCCACACGCTTTCTAATTGAAGTAATGGTCTTAATATATACACATATGTGCATGTATATATATGTGTACATATAGACACACTCACACAGACACACACACTTACATATATATATGTTGGTTAATTTTGCCTATTACATGACTTTCATGTAAAGTTTCATGAGGTTGAAAACAAAAATTTTGTTTAATCGATGCGGAAAGCCGTAACTCTTTACGGTTCTCATGAATTATTAACCCTAACTCATTACGCTAATTAGTTAATAATGATTAATCTGTAACTCTTTACGGTACTCATGAGAATTCATAACAATTTATAATGCTCATGAGTTTTAGGATTACTTGTTAAAACAACTATTGGGGTTTAGGATAATTTGATGAAACACTTATTGGAGATTAGAATACCTTAGATCACCAAGACTTCAAGGTTGTTGATGTCTTCTAACGCTGATCCACACGGCTATCCCCGATTGCAATGAGAACTCCTTCTCTTGAAACCTCCCACTCCTTGGATGCTTGCTAGGCGAAGACAAGGTTGAGTTGTGGTTTCCTTGGGTTTTTATCTTTTTCAAGAAGATGATGGCTTCTTAGGATCAGGTTAAAGATAGGAGGAGCAAGATCATTAGAACCTTGCCTTTCTATGGATGGTGTCTTTTTCTCTCTAAACCTTTGGTAAAGACCAAAATTTAGAGAGCATAAGGATCTTGTTTTTCTCTCGAGAAAAACGTGCGGAAAAAGGTACACCAAAAATCAAGACTTTATAAGAGTCTAACCCTAATTTAAGAGCTCACAAGAAAGGCCCAATCCAAGCTTGAATTGGACAATCCAAATCACAATGAATTGAATTCATATCTTGATTGATTGATTGAATTTAAGATGATGAATCACATTCATATCTTGATTGATTGTTTGAATCAATCATTTAAGATGATGGATTACATTTATTTCTTTTCTTCTTCAAAAAACGTCCATAAAAAGGGCACTAAAAAAATCAGACTTTATAAGAGTCTAACCCTAATTTAAGTGCTTACAAGAAAGGCCCAATCCAAACTTGATTTGGAAAATCCAAATCATAATAAATTAAATTCATATCTTGATTGAATAATAATTTAAGATGATGAATCACATTCATCTCTTAAACTAAAATTCAAAATCATTTCAATCGATCCTCATTTATTATTTCTCCTATCTTCATCCAATCATCATTGGATCTTAATATATATATATATATATATTAGATAATTCAGAATTATCTTTTATAACCTAACCTCTTGAATTTAAATTCAAATTTAAAATTCAAACTTAAATTCAAAATTCAATTCCAAATTCAACTTGGCCTAAGACCCCATTGGGTCTTCCAACACATTTGGGCTCTTTTGTGGAGAAACCGATTTCCCACTCGGGACACCATATATGACGCCATTTTCTCCTCATTAGGCTTGGAGTCCTACTCCAACCCAATTACACCTTTACTCTTGATAACGCCCAATAACAATTATTGGCCCAAGTTTGCTAAATTTAAACAATCGGGAATAACCTTTTGTGTGTGACCCATTAGGCCCAATTAGTCATTGACATAAATAAACTTGGACCAATTAAAACCCCTTTAACGGGCCCAATTTATTTAATGACCTCATAAGACACTAGCAATGCTCATGCCCTTAACTAATTGAGTTGATCAAGTGATCTACCTTTCACATTTGGATACCGTGCAAGCATCATCCCTCACATCGTCATTCACATTTAGTCGGGAGCAAAGATAGAGTATCATCTCTCTTAATTGACTAAATGTAGCTATTTCACAGAACTAGGAATCTTATATTAACTCTGTAATGGATCATAACTCTTCATGATCATTTGCTGTGCGCACAGACTCTCGAGTTAATTAGAAGCTATCCAAGCTCTACCGGTCTTGTGAATGACTAATCCCTTATAGGGGACTCGTGAGTCCTCTCAAAGATGTCCATCTCGTACTCATGCATTTGAGTTACACCCAAGAGTACACTGTTGTTCTCCCCATTTTCGGTGGATAGAGTTGTACAGTCAAAGTATAACCCTTGGACATAGTATTCGATGACATCCTTAAGTCTAGGACGATCTGTACTACCAAACGATGAGAGACTTTACATATCCAATGATACTCTCTACAATGAATCTTTGTGGAGTCTCTCGTCGGGTCAGTTCGGTACTATCTGTTCTCTAACATATCTACCCACGACATCGCTAAGGCATCTCCATGCTCGCATTCCATGAGGTCCCTACCTTGTATCTCTATACAAGTAGACGATGTCGTCGTACTAGTCTTATTGAGATCACCAATGCCCTTTCTTGGTGATTCAAGACTAGGAACAAGTTTTAGGCAATAGATATCCAAGTGTTCTCGAGTCCTCATGATCATGATCTCTATCATTGATCCTCAAGAATAACACATGTTCTATTCCTAGGGCTTTTATCTTCAAACACATATTTACCTTAAAATAAAGGCGAGACATAAATATGATAAAGATAAAATATGCTCATTTATTAATAATGAAATACTATAACGTAGAAATGGTGCTGATCTGTCCTTACAGATTTTCTCTAGGACACCTAAATACTAACAATATAGACACACACACACACACACACATATATAGATATGTACAGACACAAACACACAACACAGATAGGTATGTGTGTGTGACACATAGATATATACGCACACACACAAATATGCATATATGTAGACACACACACACATATTGACAGACACACACAGATATACCTATATTTACACACACAGATATACATATATGTATGCATACACGTGTGTGTGTCTATATATTTGTGTGTGTGTGCGCACACACACACATATTCAGGTATACACGGACACACACTCACACACACACAAATATTAAAATCCAACGATTTAAAAGTTTCACAGACTAGAAGAGTTTACGTAGTCACATACATATACTCACAAAAAATCAAACACACTTGAAAAAAAAATAAAATAGGGGTATTTTAGGAAGAAATTGATAAAAGTTAAAATTGTGTCTTATAATTAGAACCAAAACTAACTCCCAAATGTTATCTTATAATTAGGATTGGAGGAAGTAATATATAATTTAAGGATACACAACATATGATATGATTAAGTAACTTATTTAGCTTATTTTAATCTCTTTAAAAAAAGTCAACTCAGTCTTATAATTAGGATTGAAGGAAGTACTAAATTTAAATTGAGGCCACTAAACTTAATAAATCACAATATATTTTGTCTCTGTTTTTTTTCATGAAATTTAACAGAATAACAATTTTATAAAATTATTTGATGTTCAATATTATAAGCGGATTGAAATTCAAGTCGAGTTCTCTTAAAAATAAATTTTTCTACTCACAATATTCAACTAAAAAATCATTTAATTGATATCAAAGATATTTTCATAGCATGTAGTATTATGCTTTCCTTGTTTGTTGCTTGTATTATTCTTGATAATCTTTTTAAGAAACAAAAAAGTTCATATTATTTACTGAATCGTCAATTATTTTATTATATATTGGTGTGTGTGAGAGCTGAATCAGCATAAATCACTTTGAAGTTTGAACCTAACACTTTTTAAGTGGATTTATAAAAAAACTCAAATTTTTTTCTTAAACTAGACATAAAAATTTACATCCTAATTTCTTTTTCTTGCTTTCTTTTTTGTCATTAGACTTTTGTGGTTCATAGAAGTCTGATGAGTTGCGTGTGATTTTTTCCCTTGGACGAGTAAGTGCCTGGTTAGGAACATTTTAGAAAATCATTTATCTACCAAAGTATCCCCAAATACCCTTAAGGGAGAGAAATAAAAATAAATTTATTTTAATTTTCCCCACAGTTTACTTTTATTATATTTTTTATTTAAATTTCTAATTCTTTTGTCCACATTTAAATTCATCATCACCTACGTCTACGTACACCACAAGGCTAACAAATACGTATATTAATTATTTCGGACCGAGTTGCATGTAGCCGACTGTGACGAGAACAAGCGGCAAAACAACGTGCGATTGTTACTACATAAGAATATACAATGATTTTTTATTTTTATCCCATAAAATTTTAAGGTTAAAGTATATACAACTCCCAATTTTGAGTTAATTGCATATAACTCATGATTTTTTAAATTTGCATTAAGGGGTATTAGCACCTAAAAGTATTTTAGTAGTAGTATTCACTATCTTCAAATAATTTGTGGTTTAATTTTTTTTCTTTAAGTATTTTTTAACGAGCAATTTTTTCCTCTTACTATTAAAAACATTGCATGCATGACAAATACACATGTTAGAGGATAGGGAGACTAGAGTGCAATGTGTATCAACAAAGAGCATAAGGGCCATACGCGCACACACATGTAGCTGGATTTCTTGTGCAATATCCTATGGCTTAGGAGTTCTAGTCTCTTAATTTAGAGAAAACTTATGACCTCTTAATTAGGAGAAAAACCGATCGCCTCATTCGGTAACAAGTCCACTCCGTTAATGCATATACACAAATTTGTGTTCTTCATGCATATCAAATTGAAGGGAATATATATCACAGTTGGTCACCCACTGAATTTAATACTACCCCGGTCTAAATTTAGATCCCGTTGACTTTTAAAAAAAAATAATATTAATGAAGCTAAATAAATTATTTTAAAATATTTATATTTATCATTTTTTTCAAAACTAATTAGTTCGATTTATAAATTAATATATAATATAATAATATACAATATATACTACATGATTAAATAATATATTTAGGTTCGTAATTTCTTTAAAAAAAGTCAATCGAGTCTCATATTTAGCCATCCAATTTCCCGCTTGTCCTTCGGAGAGCGAGGTAGGTGTGTTGTCTAAATGAGATATGAACATTCAGATTTGTTTATTTTTTTACTTTTTATTTTTCTTAAAAAAATTTTAATGTAAAAAGAATCTAAAATAAAAATAATCTTTTAACTAATGTTTTTTCAAAAAATGATTTTTTTTTTTAAATTTAAAATCACTGGATAAAAAAATTAAATCTAGATGGCCCAGGATGAACGAGCTCCACCTGTTTGGATAGGCAGGGAAACTAGCTAGATCCCATATTTAGGAATGATAGGAGTATTTACATTTTAACACCATGTAGTTTAATGGACTTAGGCTAATCTACTACGAGTGCATCAACCATAATCCAACAGAAGGTGGTAATTGACGCTGAGACAAAGTGAGAGGCGTGCTCTGTGAAGCTTAGATGAAGCTTCAACAAATATGGGCAAGAGGCGTGATCTGTGAAGATTTGACTCTAAGACAAATTGAGACGTTGAGAAAGAGAGAAGCTGGTATGGAGGTGATCTTCGATATGGAGAGAAAATTGAGATGGTGAGAAAGAGAGGCATCGTGGCGTTGATCTAGGAGAGAAAGAGAGATGCAATGACGGCTGTGAGAGAGATGTTACGTTGATGCCGCGACAGAAAGAGGGAAAGACTATGAGGAAGGAAAGGAACCCACATTTGACAATGAATGAGTGATGGAAAGTTCAAAGGTTGATTATTTAATATCTAAAGTATTATTTAAAATCAAGAAAATTACATATACAACTAAATTTGGTACAATTGAGTTCAAAGGATGGTAAAATATCAGTTTCCTATGGGGAGTGTGACTGGAAAAATATTGAGGCAGCACGAGAACATCCTGTTTTAAGGTGCCACTAAAATTTGAATGGATGAGGAGACTGTTGAGGGGCTTTTTTGTTTTTTTTTTTCGTGTGACGGCTTTAATGTGTTCAAATATACAGAAAAAAATGTTGAAGCAATTAAGTTACCCTAATGCAACGTCAATTTTAGGGGGAAATGAAAAAAAGAAAAAGAAAAAGATGAGGATCAAACTATTGCAGTTTCATACATATAAAAGTTTATAAACTCAAATTAAAGTTTGTTTTTGTTAAATTAAAAAACTTATTGTCAAAGACAAACTCAAGTTTAGGTTTGGAAACTCGAGTTTGGACTTGACAGAAAATAGCTCGATTTTTATGAACCAAGCTAAAACTCCAGTTTGCATAGGCAAACTCTAGTTTGTAAGATACAGAGAGCTCTCTAAGTTTTTAACATTAAGAAAAACTCGAGTTTAGTTTTACAAACTCGAGTTTGTACCAAAAGAGACCCTTTAATATTTTTCGAACTAAGCAAAACTCCGTTTGCGTAGGCAAACTTGAGTTTTGGTCATACGAAGAACTTCCAATGTTTTGAGCATAAGGAAACTCCATTTTTTATATATATGTAAGAACCGGTTGAACCCAAGAGGGGGGTGAATTGGGTGAAGTATAAAAATTTAGGAACTTTGAAAATCTTTTTGCAACTCAGTAAAACTAGTTTGTATGACAGTAAAGAGTTATAAAACAATAGATAGTCATTCAAACATATATGCTGGAAACATAAGAGATAAGAGAAGAGAATATGCAAACTGAGATTTATCCTGGTTCGGTACAATCCTTGACCTACGTCCAGTCCTCAAGCTTCACTTGAGATTTTCAATCCACTATCTTCTTTCAACTTGTTTACACGTTCGTACTTGAAGTAATCCTCTCACTAGGATTCACTCCCCCTTACAAACCGTAATCAATACACCCACTTGATTACACACTGTATCAAGTAATTCTCTCACTAGAACTTACTCCCCTTACAAGTCGTAATCAATACAATGGGTTTCTCACTCAAGATCACCCAATCTTGAGTAACTCTTAAGGATAGAATGATTACAATAAATCTTCTCTCTTAGAAGTGAATGAATAAACACGAAGAGCAATACAAATCACTTCACTCTCTAAGCCGTCTAAACATGAAAACAGAGAGTAAATGATGTGAAAAATAGAGTATTAGCATGTTGAACATGTAAGCTTGTGTCTCTTCGTTTTTCTGCTTGAATCGTCCTCTTTTATAGGTAGAGATCAATATATGACCGTTGTAATCTTCAATATAATCGTTGCCTTCATTAGACAAGGTTTTGGTTAAGCTTTGGTCCTCTTCTCTCTCTAATCTTCACTTAATCCACTGTGCGAAGTTCGAGTTGACTTCTTGAAAATAAATCCGTTGGAATAGCGCTCTTTTGGATGTGGAAAGCAATCTTTAATCCTTTGTTAAACGTGTGGAGAAGGATTATCCAAAAGAATGCAACTTTCGAGTTTGCATTTAATGTCGACATCACTTTTGCTTTTGCTTTAAACCTTCAATGTACATTCTCTAATGCCTCGCAACTCACCAATAAAGTGGTTAAACATATCTAGGAACATTAGAGATTAATCATAGGAAGTATTAAGATCAAACAAGAAGGTATTGCAAATTCGTCAGATTTGAAATTCTAAAGACGCGAAGAAACCTGGAGGTTTTCTGGAAACCTAGAAGTTTTCAAAACCAGAGAAAATTCGTTTGCTCTCTGTTTGCCCAAACCTGGAGGTTTCTGTCAAAAGTGGAAATTCTGAGTTTTTGCGCCAAACAGAAACCTGGAGGTTTTCTGGAAACCTGGAGGTTTTCAAAAACCAGAGAAAAGTCGTTTGCTCTCTGTTTGCCCAAACCTGGAGGTTTCTGTCAAAACCTGGAGGTTTTCGTCAAAAGTGGAAATTCGAGTTTTTGCGCCAAACAAACCTGGAGGTTTTTCGGAAACCTGGAGGTTTTCAAAAACGAGAAAAGTCGTTTGCTCTCTGGATGGCGAAACTGGAGGTTTTGAAAACTTGGAAAAATGCAGAACCTCTCTGCCTTGACAAACCTCGAGGTTTGTCCGAAACCTTGAGGTTTCTCATAATTTTGAGAAACTTGAGAAAACACCCTTTGAGCTCAAACCTGGAGGTTTTGCTTTGTTCAGAAAACTTGGAAAATTCTTGGCCAATTTCAAACTCAAGTTTACATGTCCAAGCTTGAGGTAAGAATCCAATGCAAGAAGAATCAGCTCCAAATATTATGTCCGTTATGATCCGATGAATGAAGACTATTCTTGACCAGGTTTTTGCAATGTCCTGAACTGACTGTCAACTTTCGAGGGACATATATCCTTGGTCTGAACTCTGTTTTGGTCCATTCAACTCTAGATGCAAAGCTCTGTGAGTCTAATTTCATATGCCACTGATTTCAGCTCAATCGGATTTGTAGTTTGTGAGATACACTCAAAACATTGAAACTTGGTCTGCTGTGTGGCGTGAATTTCACTGTCAACTTCCACAATTCATAGATCCTTGATCTGAACTCTTTTGGGCTTGAATTTTATATCAAAATGATGTATTGGGAGTCTAGTTTCATATGACACTGATTTCGCTTCAATCCGATTTCTGGTTTGGAAAATATGATCGAATTACGGACCTCGCCCGAGCTGAACGTAAAAACAGTTGTCGAAGACCACGAAACCTCGAGGTTTCACTTCAAACCTCGAGTTTTCACTTGCAACCTCGAGTTTTCACTTGAAACCTCGAGATTTGCTAGTCCGAGACACCGAGAGATGCTAAAGACACTCAAACCTCGAGGTTTGTACTCAAACCTCGAGTTTTCTCATCCTAAACCTTATATTTGCTTGTTTTAACACAGAATTGAGCCATTTCAACTTCCATATGATCTTGGAGACTTCTAGCATCAATATAAGAACTTGAATAATGATATCTTCATTCCATTCACCAAGTTCTTCCTTCTTCCATCTTCCAACTTGATCATTCTTAATCATTTAACTTGAGCTCATCATTCTCTGCAGCTTCTTCCTTCTTCAATATCCATAAAGTGTTGAAACTTCATTCCAACTTCGCTTATCATAGAGACTTCCAAGTATCACAAGAACTTTAATGTTGATATTCCTATTATATTATGCAAGTTCTTTTGATAACATCTTTCTCTAGTCTCTTCTCTTCTTCTTGGTTATCCTCCAAAATCCATTGATAGCATCTTGCTTTCTTGACAACCTCTGCGGATACTTCTTTCTTTCATCTCTTATCTCCTTCTTGATCATTCTCCTTCATTTAACTTGGACTAATCTACATTAAACATAGTAGTTAGTCAATGTAGGAGATAACTATATTATTCAATATATTACTCAATCTTTTTGCTTTTAATGATGGCATCTATATAAGACATCATCAAAACTAATCATAACTAACAATATAAACTCTAGTTTGCTCTTGGAAAATATTTTCCAACATTTTCCAAAGTTTAAGAAAACTCGAGTTTGTGTTAACAAACTCCGCTTTGTACTTTTTGAGAGTTTTCTAAATTTTCCTCATATGAGAAAACTCCAGTTTGGCATAGTAAACTCCAGTTTTCATTTGACAGAGAGTTTCCAAGTTTTCAATGAAACTCGAGTTTAGTTTTACAAACTCGAGTTTGTATCAAATCGAGAGCTTTGTTCTATTTTGAACTTTTGAAAACTCTAGTTTGCTTGTAAAAACTTGATTTTGAACTTTTGGACTTAAACATATTTTTCATCGTAATGTCCAAAACTTGAGTTAGTCTCCGTTTTGCTTCTACTCAAAATGTGCTTCAAAGATCATATCGCGACATTCTTCTCTGGATGAAGAAAACTCAAGTTTAGTTTATAAACTCCAGTTTAGGCTTCTGAAGGAAAGTTGCAAACTCCAATTTGGATGAACAAACTCGAGTTTGTGTCACCCAGTTTGAAAATCGAATTGCATGAATTTGTGAAATCTTTATGTTTGATCTTAATAATTCTTATCATCACTCATTACTATTCCTAACTATGTTTAATCAGTTTGTTAGTGGGTTTAAGATGGTTTAAAGAATATTAAATGAAGATTTAGCTTAAAGAAAAAAAGTGACGTCAATGCACTTATTGCAAAGTCTAGAAATCTTGGATCCTTTTGGACAATCATTCTCTACATGCTACTCAGGGATTAATGTTGTCTTTCCCTATCAAGAAGCTGCTCTTCCAACGGATCTAATTCAGGAGAAGTCAACCACAAACTTCTGTGCACTTGGATTAGCAGAAGAGAGAAGAGACCAAAGTGTTCCTAACAGCTAGTCCAATGTCTCCAACAGTTACATTGTTCAATCCAACGGTCATTTAATGCTCTCTTCATAAATATATAGAGTTGCATTCAAGTCTTCTCAACAACCAATCTGCAAAAAATGAAAAGCATTCAAAGTTTCCAACTACTCTTTTAGTTTTCTACTTGTAAAGTATCTTTTGATACATTTGTACTTCAGTGATTATTTCATCTACTCTTAGAGAGAGTTTTATTTATTGAAGTGTTTTTCCCATCATTTATTGTATAGATATTAATGTTGATAACATTTACTTGAGAGGATAACTTTCAAGTGCAGAGTGTGTAACTGATTTTGTGAGTTACTGAAAATCCCAGAGTGCCTGGGGACTGAACGTATGTCAAGTGTTGTGACTGAACCAGTATAAATTTGCTGTGTCTTGCTATTCTTTCATCTCCTCTATTCTGCTCTGTTTTGCTGATAAGTTTTAGAACACTTTGAAAAGAATTTTAAAATCCCTAATTCACCCCTCTCTTGGTGATTTTCTCCGCTTTCAGGTTGCGCTCAATTTGGTGACCATTATGGCCTTGATTCTCACTAGTGTCCGGTTGAATGTCTTAGTTTCGATTTTGATTGGGGCCGCAGTTGAAATTTCAAGATTCGCTGGCCAAAAACAAGAAAAGAAAAATGAAACAGTGTCGTTTTGGGGTTGCTACAGATGAATTTTTCTACAGTAGATGCAGAAATGTTATTCCCTTATTTTAATTGAGAAAATTATTTTCCATTTTTTATTTTGTACTCATACCTTGTTTATTAAGTTGTTTAATTTACTCTTTAACACTATTAACTTTTATAATTTTGCACAGCTAGTAAAATTAAAAGATTTAGATGAGGAACAAAAGTATGGGCAGAAAATTAAAAATGGAGTAAAAGTAGAGGCAACTTGGTTTACTTAATTTTTTTTTTTATCAAATAATATTGTATACTCCCTCTAGTCAATTTTTTTAAAATAACGACAACCCTGCTTACTCAAAATAAATTGATGGTTAAAATTAGATAAAAACAATAAATGTGTTAATGTAATGTTTTTTTTTTTAAAGATGTCCTTATTTGTAAAAAGAATATCTGAGAAAATGTGGAAAAAATATGAGAGAGAATGAGTAATAAATGATTACATGAGAGAGAATTAGTAGTTCATTAATATAAATATATATATTTTATTAAGAGCAGAAAACGCAAAAGTAAATTAATTTTTAAGATAAAAAAGTAGCTTATATTAAGATTAGAGTCGGGAAATCGGGGGCCCTTTTAAGCCCGGCCCCGTAGGGGCTCGGGCTTGAAAAATATGTCGAAATTTGAAATTGGCCCTACAAGGTCGGCCCCGTAGGCCTCGGGCTTAATCGGCCGGCCCCTTAGGCCCGTTTAACTATAGCTCTTTAAAAAAAATTAATTACTTAGATTTCTACTTAATGAATGTGTTTATTTGTAATTACTTAGGTTTTTTTAGTTTAAACTATAACCTTTTTTTTATGTTTATTATTATTCTGTATTAAAATACATGATTATTTATTATAAATTTTAAAGAACGGATGTTTTTCATATTAAATAAATCCATACCTTGGTATTACAACATTATATAAGTAATAAATTATAAATATATTTTGTGTAAAATAAGTATAATTATTTTTACATGTCAATAAAATCATGCATAAATTGAAGGAATTTGCAAACACACAAAATTACGAGAGTGAAAGACATTTTGTCATGGGCATACATAAAGCAATTTCTTTGTTTAATATTTTTTGGAAAAAAAAGGAAAAAAAACATATTCTTTGTGTTTATTTGTTTTTTATAACGAATTAATGAATGTGTTTATTTGTTGAATGATTTATATTGTATAGATATTAATGTTAATAACATTTATTTGATATATTAGAATTTTAATGGTTGCAATTTACTAATTATATTTCTTAAAAAAATCAAAGGAAAAATAATTAAAATTTGGAATAGTAATTTTCGGGCGTAGGAGAAATGATTCCCAGCCCAGTGCTTATAGGATCGGGCTTTAAAAACATATGTTTTTTTTTTACCTCAGCCCCGTTAGGCCCGGGCTTTATAGGGCTAGGCTCGTCGGCCGACCGACCCTAATTCCCAACTCTAATTAAGATAAGAGACTAGGGGAGGGGATCAGATTCTTTCATCATTCTTTTTCTCATTATCCCTAATAAACTCATTTAGACGGTTTTGGTTAGAAAGATAAGAGAAAAGTCAAAATAGTATTGTAAAATTTCAAATTGATTAGACAACATGATTTTAAAATTACGAGGATAATGACGAAATAATGATATAAAAAATCCTACCCAGAAGCTTTTTGGTAAATAGGTACAAGGAGATAAAACAAAATAACATTATAATCCATGCCCTCTTTCAATTGAAAAGACGGTGGTAACGTTACAATCCTCCACTCCCCCTCTTTCGTCACCCTCCGCTCCTTGGCAAGGCTTTTTCCCTACCGACAGATTCCATTTGAAGGAAGAGGCGAGAAAAAGATGAAGAGGGTTTTCGGTGTGAAGAAGGACAAGGAGCCTTCTTCTTCTTCTCCTATTCAGGATGTTTCCGATAGGGTTAGTCTTTGGCGTTTAGTAGAACATTGTGTGTTTTCTCTCACTCTCATTGATACTTCTTTTTGAATGTGAGGTGGGTGGTGTGGGGGAGTGATTTGGATTGGGTATAATTTGAGTTTATAGTGCTCGTTCGACTTAATCTTGTTCATGAAATTGTTATTATCTAGCATTTACGCCTTCAATTTCTGCAATTCCATGCAAACCAGAGAAAATGGTGCCCGTCCACCCTGCTCTTTACTTCCCATCGCCTTCTTTCCCTAATCAAAGAAGGAATTTCTTCTATATTAAATTTCTAACCTTTTTGGTTGTCCCATATAAGCATATATTTTAGTGGTCTGTGAAACAACAGGCAAACAGAGAAGAGAAGAATTATGACTGCGGGTTGGTAAGACTGAGATTTTGTGACTGATTGAGGAAAAGCAGATGTTCTGGGAAACCTTGATTCCTACTTATAAGCATTGCTTCCATGGCGTCATGTGATTTATGTAGTCGACCCCGATAAAGGCTTTGTTGTTGTCATTTCCCCATAATCCAAACCAAAAAAAAGAATTCTGCAGAAAATTTCTCGACTCCCTCTCAATGATCAGATAAATTAGATGATTTTTGGTTTATAGGAAAAGTTGTCCAAAATAGTTTTTTCTTAAGAAGTTTTTATTCTCATTCAAAGCTAGCCTAGAGGAAAATTCAGATTCAAGATTTCTATTGCCTTTGGGTGTACGCTTTTTTTGGTCATTCAGTATCTGAATTATCCATTTTCATGCTTGTGATTTTGTCAACCAGAACTTGATGCGATGGAATCAGACATCGGAAATGAAACTGAAGCTGATGGAGTTCTCTTTACCTCCCATCCTGATGAAGAACCTGATTTGGAGGCAGAGCTTAACCTGGCCTTGACTCCCATGGGACATGCAGTAGTGGAATTAATCAGATCCATTAATGCTCAGGTCTAATTTCTTTTCCTTATTCATTTTTTAAAGGAGTTAAACGTTAGTGTTTTCATTAGTGTGATTTAACAAGTACTTGCATAAAATTCTCAGAGCTGACAAAAAAGGACTGCATTAATTTCTTCATTGCAGAAGGTCTGATGTCAAAAGTCAAAACTGGTGAGTTATTTTCAAAAATGATTTGTCTACACAGTTGCAGCCTGTAGCCAATCGTCTGTATTGGTTAGGGATGATGTTTCTGATGAAGAGGTATATTCCAGCAGGGAGAGCAAAAATTATTGATGATATTCATGATGGAATGAGGATGCTTTGTGGCCATTCAATGGAATTTTGTTTGCAGATATCTTTGCATGTTGATATTTCCGCTCAACCTACTATCATGGGGACAAAGTTGAGACTTTGTGGTCTAAAACAGTTCAGATATGCTATTGCCTGTTAAAGCTGCTTAATTGCTGATTAATATTTTTTGGGATAATGAGAATGCTTTTTTACATGGCTAGATGAAATTGGTCAAAATTGTAGAGTCAATAAAAAAGGTGGACATGAGTTCAACTATGTCCGTTATTACACAAACATGGAAGAATGACCTTTTTATCCTTTTCAGAAACGTATTTATGTTATATTATGGGCGTTCATCTATAAGAAGTTTATGTCTAATGAAGATTTAATTAGTTTCGGGAGGAGGTAAATGATATAAAAGCATTTCACAGTTCAGCGAGCTATGTGCCTAACAGTGCAGTGAAAGTGATTGCCAAATTGATGCATCACTCGAGTGCTCGAACAAGTGATCAAATTGAACTTAGTTTTCCAAAAAACATATCACTGCCTAGTTCACTTGAGTGGAGTGAAAGTGATTTAAAAAATAGTGGGTCATTTGAGTGATCTTTTGAAAATGATTTTGAAGAGAAATAGATCTTGAAGTGAAAGTGATGCAATTCGAAAGACATAACTCGAGCGACAAACTAAGAAAATTTTTACAAAGTTTGGATCACTTTTAGAATCACTACAATGAGGTGGAATTGATGGTAAATTAGTGCAGCACTGGCGTGATCTTCACAGATAAATAATGAATCACTTCCAGTAACTTTTTCTGTGAAGAGTATTCCATAAAAACGCACTCAAGTTATCAACAAGAATTTTCATAACAAGCAGTGATAAATTTTGAACACATCACTTGAGTGTTCAAGTGACTTTTTTTTTTTTTTTTTTTTTTTTTTTTTTTTTTTTTTTTTCACATCACTCGAGTAATTTACCAGTGCATGTTTGAAAAATGTAATCTTAAGATGCAAATCAACGATTCTCCTTCAAAACATTTTTTTTGTAAAACATGGAATCTATCGCCCTCCGAGACCTCTAATGCCACTTGACAACAAGCTTTTCTTTGTTGCCACATTGCAACAAATAAGAATTAAAATATCAATTAGCTTATTATAATTTAATTTAATTAGTCTTTTTAATTTAAGTTTGGTTCCCCAAATTTAATCAAATTCTTACCTCAATTTTCGAATATGTGGTGGGTATTTAGCACGCATCTCACTTTAGCAGAATCAATGTTTTTGGATGATCTTTTTATTTAGGAAAAAATTGGAGGCATCTTGTTATTGATTCAACTTTAATTTTTCTTTTGGTTAGGCATTGATTATTATAATTGGTCTGCTTTTGCTTTAATTTTTTTAATCTATAACTCATATATTAGTGAACAAGTTGGGTATCATCATCATCATCATCTTGTCATTCATTGAAACAACGATTCCTTTCGTTTGTTATAAAAAAGGAAAGCTGTGATACCTTCCTTCCTGTGCTATACAACTTCCTCTTTTGGCTGCTGTTAAATTCTTAACTTTGTTTTAATGCTCCTTTCATCTTTTAATTCTAACATTAATCAACAAGTTAAATAGGAATCATATTTTTAATTAGCTATTGGAAGTTAGAAGTTATAAAAACCGACTGTCTTAATCATGCTAGCATTGTAATGGTTAAAACTTGAAGCGTGCTTTAATTCAATCCAACATATTGGCTCAATCCATTTATATGGGTGTTTAGTTGAGCCACTCATGATTGATTTAATCATAATATTAAATACAATGAACCAGAAACTCAGATTAGCTATAGAACTGTAAGGAGCAATTTACAATTGGAGTCATTGTCAAACCTAAATTTAAGTTTAGATACATTGTAAAGTACTCCTATATGATAAATAATACTTCAAAATATCAAATATATTAATTTATTGAGAAAATTTCATTGAGGCCCCAAGATGTGACCAAATTTCAGTAAACCCCTAAAACTATATGAAACTTCATTGCACCCTTGGGTCAAATAAAATTAAGTTTTATAGGTGAAAAGACAATGATGCCCTTCTTTTATTTTTTTTTAGAAGATCATTTATAAGACAAATAAAGGCATTTACTAGACAAATAAAGGGATTCGAAAAAGAGCCTAGAGAATTAAAAACATTTTGGCCATTTGTAAGGCAAATATGGAAATTTACAAAACAAATATGAGTATTTAAAAGACAAATAAAGATATTTATAAGACAAAAAAGAATTACAAAAGAACCTAGGAAATTAAAAATATTTTGGCCATTTACATTTACAAGACAAGTGTGGAAATTCATAAGGCAAATATGAGTATTCACAAGATAAATAAGACAATTTACAAGATAAATAAAGTAAGGGTATCGTTGTCTTTTCACCCAAAAACTTAATTTCATTTTGATTCAAGAGGGTGCATTGAAGTTTCAGAAAATTCTGGGAGTTGACTTAAATTATGTCACAACTTTAGGGACTAACTAAAATTCTCCCTAATTTATTTCAAGCACAGAAAATTTTTTATTTAATATATGATGGTTGTCGAGTCATTCGTCCAATAAAGGATAGTTTCTTGAAGGATAGTTTATAAAAAGGCGGAAAACCTGCGAGACAAATGGTTTTTTTCTTTTTCTTTTTTTACCAACAATTGTAATTGTAATAAGGATGAAGGTACAAATTCAGCAATGGACAATTTTGTTATGAGCACATATAAGAATTAATTATTTTAATTTTGAGTGTAAAAATAGACAAACAATTTATTTGAGAGTAGATATATCAACGCTGTTAAAGAGACCTAACTTCGTTTACTTTTTGCATTGTGGGTTCCATAAGTCTTCTCTCTCTCTTTAATATTTTTTTAATGGCAAAATATCACTTGGACTACAAAGAAACAATTTTGTTTCAGTTAATTCCAAAAAAAATTTGAAATTTCATTGCACCCTCTTGGATTAAAATGAAATTAAGTTTTTCAATGAAAAGACAATAATGCCTTTTTTTTTTCTTCCCATAAGAGCATTTACAAGATAAATATGTGCATTTTAAAAACAAATAAAGACATTTACAAGAAGAATAAAGGGATTCAAAGAAAATTAAGAAGTTAACAAGAACATTTTAGCCATTTACACTACTACAAATTTGAGCATTTGTCATACCCCTTATAATTACGACATTTATTAGAGTAATACAACAATATATCGTGAGCAACACAGGTATAGAATAGTAAACTGATAATAGTAAACATTCTTAGAATTGTAAAGGAATAATTTACAGAGTTCATAATATAGTGATCCAAAGTAAACATTGGTGTCAATATAACAAAATCAGTTGAAACATAAATACTATAGCTCTACAGCTATATCTAGTATCTAAGCAAAGCAACTTTCGGACTCCATACTTGTGCCTTTTCTTTGGAGATACATCTGCTGCTTTGACCATGTCCGGAACCTATGCCTTGGGAACGTTTGGTATTCAATTTGAACCCGAGAGTAATATGTTAATCTCACAGACAGAGTATAAATAGTATATGAACGTGAACTAGAACAAATAGTCCACACAGCATAAAACATTTAGATAATGCAATTCATATATACATACTACACAATCCCTAGCGCTAGGTATAATGAATTGACATGTACCGATAGTCCTCCTGTACATTGGAGTTCTCAATTGGGACACCCAACTAGGAATATTTGACCGGGAACTACTAAGAGTCCTATCCGGAATCCACTAGCGTTCCCAATTGAAAGTGCCCCAAGTTGCCCGAATGCAACTAGGATAGGCACTTAAGAACCACCGGTCCATTAGGCCCTACGCCTAGCTCTAACACTAGGAAAATACTCCAAGGTCAGCCCTTCCGCTCAATCGAGCCACGGGTAGTGTTGGTCCCTCACAGGACGGGACAATCATAATATGATTCAATAAACATATATAGCTATACAGAGTATGTGAGATTCAAGCTACTACCTTATTGCTTTATCCAAGTAAACTTCGTGAATCTCGCGTGTTCCAAGAATTACGGGTTCCTATAAAAGTACATTATGGACAATGGTCAATACTAATCTCAACTTTGACATTTCAAATGTCATCTAATACATTATAACTAAACATGGAATTACTAGACTTAGGTTGTGTCAATGATTTCATTGTATCCTTCATTTTTGCACATTTGTCGCTATTTTCAAGAACTTGTGCTGTAAATTTGAAAAATCATATCTCATAGCACAAATGTCCAAATGAGGTGATTTTAAAGCCGGACTCCTTATTAAGTCTAGTTTCAAGGAAAAATGGTTTCAACATTTGTTAGTAGGCACATCAATTCCAGTTTAATAAAATAGTAACTATTGTCCAAATTTATTCTAAAATTGCAGGACATTATTCAAAAATTCATAACTTAGTGTACACAAATCTAAAATTGACCAATTACTTATCAAATTAAATATTATTATATCTACTTTCATCCTAGAAAATTTCATTACAAATGGATATCATTTATAGCCCTAAAAACTCGTTGCAAAATGACTGTCCAGACAGGATTTTCAAGACATATTTTTGGGTTTCGGCAATATTCAATTCCAAAGCTTCCAAAATCTCTACTAAGCCTCTACCCCATACAATTTTGTGTTTTAAACACACTGGAAGCATCAATTTGTCCAAATTCAGACTCGCTTGGTCTGCCCTACACCTGGCTGAACCTAGGATTCTTTGGACCAGAAATAGTTTTACCAATTTTACTTCACAAACACTCTAATTTTGGTTTCTGACCATGTTTTATCTTGTTATTTAAACCATTTACTTATATTTTTCCATTTTAGAAAATTGTGAAGCATAACCCCATTCAGTTTCAGTCATCCAAATTCACAGAAAACCAAAGAAATCACCAATGCAGTTCCATTACACAACAGGGAAGCTTAGAATCGCTTACCTTGGTCGTTATTCGGTATATTTTGCGGAAACTCTTCTCCCTTGGGTCTCCAAACTTTTCAGTCAGACCCCAAAAGTTATTGTGTTTCACAGGATTAGGGAGTAGAAGAAGGGACGAACCAAAGGTTATAGGTTTGTAGCACAGAAGCTTACCTTGTTTTCACAGATTTTCTCTTCCTCTTCTTCCTTGTGATTTCGGCACTTGGATGGCTAGGGGTGTGTGTATGTTCAGATGCATAGATGACTAGAGGAGAAAAATCTGAGCTTAAAGGCTCAAAGTCGGTTTTGGGGGCAGTTTACCAAATTGCCCTTCAACTCTCTCATATTTACCAAAATGCCATCGGTTAGCTTTTAGTTGAAATTCAACTTTTCCTTTTGAATCCTTTTTGACCAAAATTTTTTGGGCCTATCTTAGGATGATTTTAATCCATTTTTTTAGCTTATAACCCATACTCAAGTGTCCATAAATTTTAAATAATTATGAGACATATGGCACAAATTTGTAAATGTTGCAATTTTAACCTTCCTTCAATTTTCTCAGAATTTCCAATGGAACTCAAGCAACTTCTTTTCACTCCTTTTTAGTCCAATTTAATGCTCCAAAATGGAATAAAGAAGCATTATTTCCATATGTCCATTGGTGCCAACAATTGTCTCAAACTTTTTGATTTTGGCGAAATAAGATATTTTGGGTAAAATTGACCTTTCGTAAAAATTTTACTATTTCTTTTCTCCAAATGCAAATACATCATACATGGAATTTGTTAGAGCAAATTTAGGGTATTACGACATTTATAGCACCTAATACATAAGGGTTATAGCTAATAAACATCATGTATGTTAAGGTGGAGGTCGCACAAGGATATATGAAGCTTAAACGTAACAGTTAAGTATGTGCACCATCATATATTGCAAGATGGAATTCACGAAAACATAAATGCATAGCTAACAATCGTCATTTATTTGGTGACAAAAATGATGATTCTTTCTAAAATGACTAGTCTTCCAAACACTTATATCAATGAAGACAAAACATAACGATCTTGAAACGGTCGTCATCTAACTCTTTCACAACCCTTCATAACATTCAACTATTACATAAAATAAAAGTTGTAGCGCTTTATATTTATATATATATATCGCTTAGGAAGCTCTATAGGATCCATCGCTACAAATATGAGCTATAGCCTTTTTCTTTTTGTTTTTTTTTTTAAAAAAAAAAATACTTGATGTAGCACTTGCATTAGCCAGCGCTACATCAAGTATTATTTTTCAAAAAACAATTATATGTTTTTTTAGATTATTTTAACCACTACATATTTTCATAATAACCAATATTAACAATTAATTATATCTCAATTAATTTTTAACATATATAAATGACAATATTTTTTTCATATTTCAAAATATTACAAATATATTGAGTAAATTAAAATATATGCTACTAATAAAATTAAATTTGTAAGCTCAAATTTTTTTTTTTTTTTTTTTTGAAAAAAACTTACAATGTATTGGGACTTTAGAGATTTGAAACTTCAAAGAGAGTTCAAACTTCAACACATCAAACCGAAAAAGAAAAAGGAAAATCATTGTCAAGTCCCAAGGGACCAAAACAATCCCAAAAAAGTCCCACAACAATTCTTCTCTCAAAAAAGTCCTAAGGAACATTTGTGATATTAATTCTAATTGTAAAATGACTATTTTGCCCTCTTTCTTCTTCATCTTTCATTTTACTCTTGCAGCGTCGACACTCGCCTTGCTCGCTTTCTTGTGATCATCTCTACTCTTCTTCTCTCTCGCCGGCCATCCCAGACCCCAATCCTGTCCGCATCTCGCCAGTTTTCTCTTAGCCTCTCAGGTAACTCTACCCTTTTTCTCCCCCCACACCACACAAACTGAAAATTGGTTTTGTGTTCAGTCTGCCAGATTTCTTTTTCCTTTCATATTTTCCTCACAACACAACGTATTTTGTATGGGAATCATGTTCGCTCTCACTTTTAAAGTATTCTCTTTCATTTTTCTTCAAATGCGTGTTTATATCATGAGATTTGATACCTTTATTTCTTGCCTTCAGTTTTGGAATTCTTTGTGGTATGAACAAAACTAATCCCAATGATCTGCGTTTGAAACCCCTTTTTTTCTTATCTAGTCTTAAGTGTTATACTTTGTCTTTGCCTCTAGTCTTAGATTCTCTATCTCAATCTCTCACTCACGGGCCACTACAGGTATCCTTCAAGTGCTCAACTCTAAATCTCTCACTTTCATTCAACCACAGGTATCTTTTTCTTTTTTATAAACTTAAAATCATTTTATTATATTGTGTGAAATCCTAGTCGCTTTGACCATTAATATTCTGATTAAATTAATGGCTTTGTGCTATGTTGTTGGTTTGGGACGTCTTTGAGCACTTGAAGGATACCTCCTCCAATGGCCCATGCAATGTTTGCTTTAACACAACCAAAGAAATTGAGTGCTTTATCGGTTTTGAATAAAATATATACTACTAATGGCCGTAGGGAGCTGGAGGAATCAGCATTTATGGCTCTAGTTTTGAAGATGAGAGTTTTGCTATGTTCCATCTATTGTCTGGATGATGATGTTAAGCCGTAAAAAACTTTCATACTGACTAGCATCAAGAAGTTATACTTTTGCTGATTTTGCTTGTTACAGAGATAAAAGTATGGTTTTTCTCCTTAGGATTGATCTTTTGGTTGAAAACGGTGTGTTAATGTCTTACTAACATAGTATAGCCCTTCCTTGCAGTGAAGCATGTAGGTCCTGGAGTTTTATGTGTGGTGGATCTGAATTTTAGGTTCATATTACACAAGGTGATCTTGTGGGAAAAGCAGTGATTGTATCTTGGGTGACTGAGGATGAAACAGGGTCAAGTGTAGTGCGTTATTGCAGTGAGAAGAGCAAGGAAAAGAAGGTGGCTAAGGGAAAATATACCACGCATAGATACTTCAATTACACGTCTGGTTTCTGAAGATGGAATATCACCTAGAGGGGGGTGAATATGTGATCTCAAATTCTTTTTGCAAAACTCACAAGAAGGCAAGTAAAACTGAAACAGAGAAATGAAACAGAGAAGTGAAGTAGACACGAGGCAATTTATATTGGTTCGGTCCAAAATCTCTGACCTACGTCCAGTCCCTAGAACACCTGGGATTTTACTATCTTTCAAAGACAATTACATTGTATACGGATGATCCTCTCTCTAGGACTCACTCCCCCTTACAAGCTGTAATTGTACACCCTCTCTCAAGATTCCACAACCTTAAGATTCTAACCAGAAATGAAATAGATGTTTAAGTAAAACTCCTCACGAGTAGATAAGTGTTAATCACTGAAGTACAATTTATCCGAAGATATTAATGAAATAGTTGAAAATGCAATAAGTTCAAAATGAATGCACAACGTTTTTCGGTAGGTGAAGATTTGAATGCTTCTGGCTTATATAGATGGTTGCAATTAATGACCGTTGAAGAGAGATTAAATGAGCCGTTGAGAATGATAAATATATCCGTTCCTCTGTCTCTTCGTAATATTCTGTCGTTGGTCAAAATGCTCGTTGAAATTCTTTGTGCGAATTATGTTGAGACTCAGTTCAAAAAGTTGATTGGAAATAGCCGGATTGCTTTACATTTGCCTAGAAGCTCAGTTTTCCATTTTTGTGCTTCGTCTCTGTTTCAACATTTAATGCATCTGACACATTTTTGCTTTATGGGATTTTGATGTTTAAAACATGTTAATCATTACTGAAAGGCACTAACAAACTGATTAAACTTGTTTAGAATAGGTAAAAATCAATAATATAAAACGCCCAATCCATAATCAGTGATTCACAAATTACGAGAACAAAGACTTGAAAAACTAGCAAGCATTCTCGAGAATTGTTCTTATGATTATTGAGAATTGTATGAACAAGATGATATTCTAGAATCCATGTCTCAGCAATACTCGAGAATTGTAACTTAATACTTGAGAATGGTATGTTGATAGAATTCTGGTATGTGTTTGTGACATAGCATTCTCGAGAATCACTTAGACACCAGAGAATGAGATGAGAGTAACTATAACTAATTCTCGAGAATTACTTCTCATTCTCGAGAATTGGTTTGATGTGAAGAGACGGATAGATATGAACTTTTATAATTCATTCTCGAGAATTAAGTTAGCATTCTTGAGAATTTGACTTTGCACAGCGAAAATTGCACAACATATTAAAGATCAGTTCCATTCTCGAGAATCACAAGTGTATTCTCGAGAATCTTAGCGATGTGAACATATGTTACTCTTTGAAGGTTCAATCTCGAGAATCAAGTTGCCATTATCGAGAATTGGCTTAGTATATTGGAAACTCTCAGACTACCATTCTCGAGAATCATAAAGCCATCCTCGAGAATCCATATTGAGATAAAATTTTCAAGTTATTTTTCATTTTCAAATCTTAAGTTCTTGTTATCATCAAAACATTAGGAGCTAACAGTTTCTTTTAATTGTTTCTCATCCACCTCGGTCCACCTTGACATCCTCAATTGTAATGGATGGTTTAAGGGGAAATATCAACAAGACTACTAACGAAATTTGCTCAGACTTATATAGAGAGTATGGGGTGCGGGTGAATCTCAATTTCAAAACGAGAAGCTTTATCTGGTTTAGGCAATTGCGGCAGGTTAAGCTTGAATGCTTACGGTGGCTCGTATCGCATTAGAAATATATACATGCACAGAAGGTGTTGTTCCGACTGCCAGGCTACCAACAATAGAAGAAGAAGAAATAGATTTGTAGTTTTATTGTAAAATAGTTGAAAGTATTGACATTAATATGACCTTATACTAACAATGTATATAATGGCAATTGAATGTTCCTTTTTTGACAAGCCTTAGAGCAAAATCTGACATTAGCAACAGGAAATGCTATATTGAAACTTTACTATATTGATAATGTGTTGCTCCATTTTTCCAATTTTTCTATTGTGAATGTGGCTTTTTCTATTGCAAATGTGGCTTTTTCTGTTGTAAATGTGGCTTTTTCTGTTGTAAATTCCCTCTATAAGCTTAGGACTTGAGTTTGAACCAAAATCCGGTTTTTAAATTTTGTTGTGAATGTGGATTTTTCTATTGTAAATATGGTTTTTTCTGTTGTAAATGCTCTCTATAACCTTAGGACTTAAATTTGAACCAAAATCCAAGTTTTTAAATTTTGTTGTGAATGTGGTTTTTTTGTTGTCAATACCCTACGTAAGCTCGGGACTTGAGTTTCAACCAAAATCCAGTTTATTATTTTTTTTTTTTATTTTTGTTGTGAATGTGGCTTTTTTGTTGTAAATGTGGCTTATTCTGCTTGTAAATGCTCTCTATAAGCTTAGGACTTGAGTTTGAACCAAAATCTAGGTTTTTAAATTTTGTTGTAAATATGGCTTTTTCTGTTGTAAATGTGGCTTATTCTATTGTGAATGCCCTCTATAGGCTTAGGACTTGAGTTTCAACCAAAATCCATGTTTTTAAATTTTGTTGTGAATGTGGCTTGTTCTGTTGTTAATGTCCTCTTTAAGCTTAGGACTTGAGCTTCAACCAAAATCTAGGTTTTTAATTTTGTTGTGAATGTGGCTTTTCTTTGTTATAAATATGGTTTCTTTTTTATCAATGCCCTTTGTAAGCTTAGGACTTGAATTTCAACCAAAATCCAGTTTTTTGTTGTTGTTGTTGTGAATGTGGCTTTTTATGTTGTAAATGTGGCTTGTTTTGTTGTCAATACCCTCTGTAAGCTTAGGACTTGAGTTTCAACCAAAATCTAGTTTTTTTATTTTTATTTTTATTGTGAAGGTGGCTTTTTTTGTTGTAAATATGACTTGTTGTTGTAAAATGAATGGGGGCAAAATGTTCATTTCACAATTAGATTTAATATCACCAATGTCCCTTAGGGCTTCAGTGTAATTTGCTGATTACAAGGGACCTAATTGTGTTTATTTCTCATGCTTGGAACCTGCACGTGATTTTCCCAAAAGAAAAATTTATAGAAAGAACAGATAAAAATAATAATAATTAAGAACTACTACATACTTTCTATACAACCTATATTAACAATTAGTTCTCTCTCAATTAATTTTCAGCATATATAAATGACAATATTTTTTCAAGTTTCAAAATAAAATTAAAATTAAAATTATATTGCGAAAATTAAAATATATGCTACTAATAAAATTAAATTTATAAGCTTAAAATATTAAAAAAAAAACTTACAATGTATTGGGAGCTTGGATATTTGAAACTTCAAAGAGAGCTGAAACTTCACCGCATAGCCTAAAAAAACTATTCAAAGAGGAAAAAAAGAACAGATGAAAAAAAGTATGAACTACTACATATTTTCTATGCAACCTATATTAACAATTAATTCTCTGTCAATTAATTTTCACCATATATAAATGACAATATTTTTTCAGATTTCAAAATAAAATTAATATAAAAAATACGTTGAGCAAATCAAAATATATGCTACTAATAAAATTAAATTTGTAAGCTTAAATTTTTTTTTTCTTTTTTTTTTTTAAAAAAAACCTTACAAAAGAGAGCTTAAACTTCAAACACTACCTAAAAAGACAGTACAAAGAGGTAAAAAAGGACACACACACATATAAATATTTTTATAAAGAATGAGCTTTGGTTTTGAGTTGGAAGAGGATAAGTGAAATGGGGAGTGGGGATAAATGTAGGAAATGACAAAAGGGACAAGAAATGGGGAGTGGGGATGACGAAGAGATAAAATGTGAAGAAGAGAGAGGGAGTAGGGGCAGAGAAGAGGAATAAAGTGAAGGAGGGAGGAAGAGAGGGAGTGGGGAAGCACAAAGTGAGGGGAGAGAGATGGAGTGGATTTAGTGAGAGAGTGAAGTGGTGATAGTGAAGGTGATGCAGGCGTGTGTGTAGTTGGGGAGTGGAGTTAGAAGTTAGGGTTTTCTAGAAAAAGGAGATAATCCTTAACTATAGGGTATAACTGCTAATGGCCTTATGTGACATAGGTGCTATAGAAGGCCACTATTGAAAAAAAAAAAAAAGAAAAAAAAAAAAAAAAAAGAAGAAGATGTTGCAGCACTTATTTAAGGAGGTACTACAAAACATGCGCTCTTTTTTTCTCTTTTTGTAGTAGTGTTTGGACCTTCAATGTCATAATTTACTATAACCTTTGGTAATCTCGTTAGACCTTTATAAGTCATAACTCATAATCTTTCACAATCCGTTAGACCTCTATTTAAACTCAATTATTCCTTATAATTCTTATTATTTTTCTTTATTGGCATCATCCTTCTCTCCTTTATCATGTTAAAATCCCAGAGAATTCTTCCACCGCCACCACACCCTCCTTCACCAACTACTCCTCCTCAAGGCTTATTAGTGGCAACAAATGGTTCAAGTGCTGAGAATCCTAACCATGTTGCCTCCTCCGTAGCGAGTGCCCCACCCCCTGCCAGTCCATTTATTGCATTGAATAACGAGATGGCACAAGAGAAAAGAGCACTGGGGAAGGGTCGTTGTCATGATGGAGGTCTAGAAAGTAAATTAGTAGAGAATGGTGGAAACTTACTATAGATGAAACAAGAAATGTCAAATTTTTAAATTTGACAAGTTCACAATTTATACTTTCTTGCTCCACCTCACATAATTTTTCCTCTGCTCTCTCATAATTTTCTTTGGACCTCCTTCATGACAACAAGACCCTTCCCCAGTACTTTTTTCTCTTTTTCAATCTCATCATTTGGCGCAAAGATGGATTGGCAAAGGGGCGACGTGGTTAGTTCTTGATATACATAATGTTTATTGAGTAAAACCATCACTTAATAGGAGTCCAAGAAAATAAAATGATGGTGTAATTAGTAACCATCATATTTTGTCTCAAACAAAAATGACAGTTTTTTTTTTTTTTTTTTTTTTTTTTTTTTTTTTTTTTTTTAAAAAAAAAGCATCATGAAACAATAAACGCCGCGATGGTTCAAAACCTTTCCCCTTCCCCACGTTGATGATAACACTTTGACCTAACCTTCATCTCCCTTATTCAATGATGAGAATGAGGGTGAGGACAATGAAGCATTTACAAGACACATAAGGGATTTAAAATAATTCAAGAATTTAAAAAAATTACAAGTAAAAAATAGGCATTTACAAGATAAATATGTGAAGGACAAATTTTTTAACTTCCTGGTCATTCACATGTTTTTCTTGTATGTCCTTTTTTTTTTTTTGGTATTAAACGGGTAAATTAGCCCATTCTTATTGATGATTTAGTATCACTCTTGGGTACAAAACACCCATATAGTCATTGTATAGACATGGGTACAAAATCTGTGGAGGATAATCAAATACAACATGAACCTCCCGGTGAACAATACTAAGATTTACCAAGGCATCAGCACATATATTGCCTTCCCTACAATCATGAACAAATCTAATTCTTGTAAAATATTTCATAGCTTTGATGATATCTTCTATCAGCCTTGAATCAGCATCATCTTACACTTGCAAATTACTCAGCAGATGCACCACAGCTATAGAGTCACATTCAAGGATTATGCTGCTAAGATTACAACATCTAAATAGTTCAAGACCAAATAAAACAACCCATAATTCAGCTTTTATGGCTGAACATACATTCAATTTCCGTGCAAATCCACGAATCCACAATCCATCACTTCCTCTAATTAACCACTACATCTTGCACGATTTATTTCCCTTTTATTAACACCATCCATAGGAGCTTCCCACCCAATATAAGTTGTTAGTTCTCAGAGTTTTGATGATAACAAGACTTAAAAATGTTTAAGGTTTTGAATCAGTGAAAAATAGCTAAGTCAAAGTATACTTGAGTATGGTCTCAAGTATACTCGAGTATGTTTAGTTTAACTTCTATGTTTAAGTGATTTCAGGCCTTACTCGAGTATTGGTTAAGGATACTTGAGTATATATCAGTAAGAGAAAGGATACTCGAGTATGATTGAAAAATTAGCAAAGTTCAAAGAAGTCCATACATTGTACTCGAGTATAGTTCTTTGCTTATTCAAGTAGGTTACTTGAGTATGGGTATTATGCTACTCAAGTACAAGGCTCTTTATTCAAGCAATCCCCGTCATCAAAGTATTACTCGAGTACAAGGTAAGTAGTACTCGAGTATAGGTTAAAGCTTACTCGAGTATATATGTTTTAGTCCTACATTTGCTCTTTGTTTGAAGTATACTCGAGTATAGTTTTATTGATACTCGAGTATGGTACTCAAGTATAAGGAAAAGGATACTCGAACATTGCCTAGATAATATTTCGCTTAGTGTATTCTTTCATCGAAGAACAGATGATAATCGAGCACTAAGGATTTTGTACTTGAGTATGCTACTCAAGTATAGACATTTTGTTACTCAAGTATGGAAATTGCAAAAGCCTCTGTTATGATTCTGCTGAGACGCTACTCGAGTATGAGAACTTGTATACTTGAGTATGGTTGTTCATTAAGCATCTATGAAGGTATTTTCAAATGGTTACTCGAGTGCTGTAGAAGGTCTACTCGAGTATGATTTATCAGCTACCTAAAACCTTCGCTATAACAGTAATAGTAGATTTAAATATTTTGGGTTATCATTCGTTTCTGTTTAAATCTTACACAAACTTATTTACACTATTACTAATCATCCTTTTGAGTGGATTTCAGATCATTAATGAATGTTTAAGCGGTGATTAACAGAAAAGCAACTTTATATGCAAGAAGCATTTAATGTTTGTAGAAAATAGAGCACGCACACAGAATGGAATTTAGAGCATATCAAATCATTCTTATGAGACATACCTATTCGGAGAAAGGGCTAAAGCATCTTTTCAGAGTCAACCTGTAACCATAAACTGTCGACAGTAATCTGAAAAGAATTAATCAAGCAGCGTTCAACTGTGTTTAATGAAAGCCATTCATCTCTAACAAAATAGTTGAAAAATCTCAACGGCTACATTCAAAGCTCTTCAACAGTCATTAATGGCAGACATTATAAAAGCCCTGAGTATTCAATTAGACAATTACCGAAACTCTATGGATTAAATTTGAAGTTATTGCGAATTACTGTTTCATTCGTTTCATTTAGTATCTTCGGATATTTGTACTTTAGTGATGAATTTCTATATACTTTATGAGAGAGTTTAAAAATTTATTTCATTAACAGTTTAATCTTAAGGTAGAGGGACCTTGAGTGTAGGTATACCATTACAACTTGTCAGAGGGAGTGAATCCTAGTGTGAAAGGATTACTTCAAGTGTAAAGTGTGTAATCATTCTAGTTTGAGAGATAGTGAAAATCACAAAGTGTCTGGGGACTGGCCAATATAACTCCTTTGTGTTCATTGTCTTTGTTCTCTGTCTTTGTTTTCTTTTTGTTCTTCACAAACTGGAAAAGAATTTGAAATCACCCTATTCACCCCCTCTAGTGATATTTCACATTTATTTGGTATTAGAGTGGGTATTCTCATTTGGGCTTAAAATCTCGAGAAAGATCATGAAAGGAATATTGCTTGACGGTGCTTTAATCAACCGACCACCAGGTTTCAACGTAAACATTACTTATTTTGGAAAGCAAAGTTCAGAGTGTTTGTTCTGGCAACAGAATATAGTCTTTGGCAAGCATTTGACAATGGAGATTATGTTCCTACTAAGACAAAAGCCGGAATCCATGTTCCAAAGATCGAATATGAATTTGATGAAAACGATAGAAGACAGATGACTCTCAACAAAGAGGCAATTTGTACTAATGCTCCAAAGTGCTCTTAGTCAAAAGGAATACTTTTGCATTTTTGACCTGTCAAGCATGAAAGAAATGTGGAAAGCTTTGGAGATAGCTTATGAAGGAATGTCTAGAATCAAGGAAAATCAGATCAACACGTTAATAGCTGAATACGATCTCCTTCGTATAAAGACTGGAGAATCCATCGAAGAGTTCCAACTTTGTTTTACTCATCTAATTATTCAATTATTAGCTTTGGGTAAAATATATGAGCAAAACTCTCAAGTTAGGAAAATTTTAAATGTCTTGATGAAAGATTGGGAAGCTAAAGTCACAGCGATCGAAGAAGCTTGTGGAGAATCAATGACTTTAGTAGTTGCATTGTTCGGCTTATCCAAATATGAAAGGAATTCAAAAAGGGCTTAGATGAAATCAATAGTAGTAGAGGCAAAGGTGTTGCCCTCAATGTAGTGAAAGAAAAAGAAGTCAAAGAGGAAGACGAAGATGAAGACGATGAGCTTGGCTTGTTTGTTCATAGATTCAAGAAGTTGTACAAATGACTAAAGGAACTGTATCTTATGAAAACCTTTGAGAAGTTCACTAAAGGAAGTGAAATGCTCAATGTGATTTTAAAAGCTCAAAGATTTACAAATGACAGATTGGGCATAGGTCACAACCCCCTTTTTTACAAGAGAAAAAGGAAAAAGAAAACTAGTGAAAAATCGTATTTGAACTATTTTCAAAAGTCGTTCACTCTTCAAATCCCTTTGCTTATTGTAACTCATGAATCGAAAGGGGCATAATACTTTTTCATGTTTTCATAAGAAAGAAAGAAGAGATAAACCTGTTGGTAACTATCATTGGGAACTTAAAGGGACTTATATGTTCCCCGAGGCTTGAGCTAACCCAAAAGGACCCAAGAAAAGATGGATACCTAAGGCTTGACCTTTTCTGATTCACGGGTTTGTCGAGAGAATCAAAGTCCAATAAGTGGTACATTGACATAAGATGCTCCAAACATATGACGGGGGATCAATCAAAATTTGTGGCAATGAGATCAAAGGCTAGTGGCAAAGTAACCTTTAGGGGAAACCAATCTGGTAAGATCGCTGGAATTGGTGAGATTGGTGAAAAGGAAGGACCCCAGATCAAAGACATATCTTGTTACACCCTACCAGTCTCGCCCTTTTGGGTGGCAGGTTAAAGGGATTCCTTCATTACTTAGTCCATTTAATAATTAACTGAGTGAATGCAGCAGAGCATGATACCTGGTTTGGACAAGACCAACGTACCGATAAACATATATAATTTAAACAGTAAATAGGTCCCCAAAGGGGTTAGATACAGTTATCCATCAAAGTGCTAATTCAAAAACTTAGACAACGGTCATCCAAAATAAAGAAGTACAACAAGCGATAGGGCATGCCCTATTTCTTCAACTCTCCAAACACGCCTACCTTCTTCAAACCTCCGGTTTCTAGGGTGTCTCCAAAACGGTTTGGAGTTCAAAGTTGAACCCCAGAAGTAACTGTTAGACTCAAATACAATAGTATGCAATGCATGCAATGCAAATCATAATTAGGAAATAAATCAGCCTCAGGCACAATACTGGCATGTATACATTTGGCTCTGGCACAATAAGAATAGATCTGCCTCTGGCACAATAAACCGCAGGACCGCCTAGTCAAGACAAGCCCCCGGTACCATAGCACTAAGGGCCTCGGTAGTCAGGGTTGTAGTCCCCTCCCTTCCCCTCCTGAGTGTTAGTTCTCTATGTGTTTTGATGATAAGCGACAATTGTAAACAAAATGAGAAGTTTTTCTTTGGTAAGTTGAAAAACTTCTTGTCAAAGGAAAACTCGAGTTTTGACCTTACGAGAGAAAAACCTAAACTAAGCAAAACCGAGGTTTTCGGAAAACTCAGTTTTCGCCACCACACGAGGCTTCTCAATATTTTTCGGAAAAGACAAAACTCTGTTTTCATTTGGAAACTCGAGTTTTGGTCATATAGAGAGTCTCCAACATTTTAAGATTGCGAAAACTCTAGTTTTGGTATAAAGCGCCAGTTTTTAGTTTACCATGAGTTTTTCTAAGTTTTCCTAAGATTTGTGAAAACTCGAGTTTTGACTTGGAAACTCGAGTTTCGACCTGGCAGAGAGCATTCATGTTTTATCCAGATTTTGAAACCGTCAGTTTTCATGAAAACCTCCAGTTTTGACTTGGCACGAGTTTTCTCAAAGTTTTCATACTTAAATGAAAACTCGAGTTTTGTTTTGGAAACTCGAGTTTTGGCCAAGCCGAGAGCTTTGCTCTTTTTCAATATTTTGAAAACCGCCGAGTTTTGGATGAAAACTCAAGTTTTGATGTTTTGTACTAAAATCGATTTAACATGTTAATCTGACGAATTTGTGAAACCTTCTTGTTTGATTTTAACTTTCTACATTACGCCTTACTTATTCTTCCCCATCCCTTTTTACTCCAAAGGTGATTTAATCTCATTAAAGTCACCAGCCAATAACCACAGTTCAACAATCTCCCTAGCCATATTATTTAACAATTCCTATATCCTATGTCTTCTTTGTTAATTAGGATTTGCATATATTGCTATAAATAACAACTCCTCCTCTCCTAGACGCAATTTACAAAAAATAAATCACTTATCCATCACAATAACATCCACTACTATCTCATCCATCTCCCACAGAACCCGTATCCCCCCGAGAACCCCTCAGCCTCGATCCTTACTGAATGTTTAAATCCCCAAATTTTGAAAACTTTTATCACTAGATTACCACTGATCCTTGGCTCTAAAATCACTACTATATTCAACTTATATTTGTGTTTCATGTCCCTTAGTACAACCGCAACGCCCTTGCTTGTTGCACCTCTACTATCCATACTAAAAGCTTTATCATGAGTACGAAATGGACTAACAAGCAGATTAGAAACACTCTAATCAACGAGCTGAGCTATGGCACACCCCTCCTCCATACTCATCGCCACACTCTCAATCGGATCTTCCTAATCCTCAATATTCTACACTTCCCTATACTCGTAATGTCATTTCCTCCACTCCTTCCCATATGTTCTCCTGGATTCAGGTTTTCCTTGCCAACAATATCCACATCCTTCCATTTATGTCTCTCCAAATTAGTTTTTGGAACAACATAATTATTGTTGTATACAGCTAACTCTAAAAAAAAAAACTCTTCTTCTACTCCCCTTATTACTCACTGGTAACACATTCCTCACCCTTCCTTCCTTCTCCTTCATTCCCTCTTGAGTGGACCTCCCTATATTCCTACCTTTTGTCACCTCTGGCCCCTAACTAATTTCCCTATAAAACCATTTTTACCAACTCTCATGTGTTGCTTTTGGTCTCCCTCCCCTTATCCCATAACTAAAAACTCTGCAGTATTAGCCTTCTTCGGTCCACTCTCCTTTCCTGACCTCCTATCTTCTTCCTCAATAACCCATTCAGGACTGCAAAACGAGACCCAGATTGATGCCCTAAAATAGACGATACAATCCTTCTTGGTTTCCTGGTCCTTTGGATAGTCTTGAATAGATCTTTCTCTTCTGGAATAGTAGATTCATTCTCTCTCTTTTTTCAATCAGACCCTCTACTTCCATACTGCCCTCATTATTCTTTCTATGAAAGGCCTCACAGCCTTCTTTAGAATGACCAAACCAGCCACACTTTGTACAAAATAGACCCAAACTCTCATAAACCACATATAATACTTGACCTATCATGTATATGCCTTTGTTTGTCTTGAAAATGCTCATATTTGTCTTATAAATGCTTTTATGGAAAAGGTGCATTATGGTCTTTTTACTAGCAAAACTTAATTGCATTTTGATCCAAACGGATGCAGTGAAATTTAACATCTTCGGGGCTTAATTAACTGAAATAAAATTGTTTCCATAGGGTTTAAGTGATATTTTCTCATTAAAAATATTAAAATAATAGAGAGAGAAGACTAGTAGGACCCACAGTGCAAAAAGCAACGAATGTTAAATCTCTTCAACGGCGTTGCCATATCTGCGCTTAAATAAATTGTTTACGTCTACTTTTGCATCTAAAAATAGTTAATTCTTATAGGTGCTCATAGCGAAATTATTCATTGTTAAATCTACACCTTTGCCCTTTTAATAAAATGAACCATGTCTTACCTGTTATCATGTGCTTTTGTTGTGACTAATTTGGCTGATGGAAACCTCCTTTATTTGTAATGTAAAAAAAAATGGAAAATATGATTAATAGCTGATGATCTTTTGTTTTGGAAAAAAAAAATGGAGGTATCTTCTTCTTGCTTCAACTTCTAATTTTTCTTTTGGTTAGTTATATTGATTATTAATTGATCTACTTTTGCTTTATATTTTTTTGGTTAAAATTCTGATATTAGTGAACAAGTTAAGTATATCATCATTATTTATGAGAGTGAATATCTGGGAAAATCATATATGTTGAAGATCTGGGAAGCATCAGAATCAAATGCAGAAGATACAAAACAAAGGAGATTATAAAACCGAGAAATGAAAAATAAACAAAAAGAGAGAAAAATGAAAATTAAGGTTACATATGTTCTTCCAGTTTAGTGGAATCAGTGTTTTTGGAAGATCTTTTGTTTAGGGGGAAAAATGGAGGTCGGTATCTTGTTCTTACTTCATTTTTTCTTTTGGTGGGGCTTTGATTTTTAGTTGATCTGCTTTATCTATAATTCTAATGTTAGGGAACAAGTTGGGTACTGTCATCATCATATGCACACAGAAACAAAACGATTCATTTCGTTTGTTATAAAAAAGTTAAGTTGTGATATCTTCCTTCCTTTTCAAATATTTCTTTTCGCTATATTTTAGTTCTTTCTTTTTGCCAACGCTACAGTTTAAATTTTAACTCTCTTAATTTGCTGCTTTCGTCTTTTATCCTTACATTAATAAAAGGTAGAGGAAATGATAGAACTTAATTGATTTTTTAGGATTTCCCGCGTGCTTTAAATAATAACTTTCGATGGGAGAATATTTCTGCGTACACCAAAAAAGAAACTCTTACAAATCACATTGTTGATAAGCCATATTTAATTGAAGACAATTTACATTTCATTCTTAATCTATTATGTAGTTTAAATATAAGAACCCTGCTCATTAAACATATTTACTCAAAATAAAGTACTTTTAAAATACCAAGGTATCAAAAAATTCCAGTTCTTCAATCCGATAAAATTCAAACATTGCTAACAGCATCAATGTTTGATTACGTATAACTTAGTAGTTGTTAATGTTAATTATATGATGAAAATATAAATTTAAGTTAAATTATATAGAGCAATTCTAACATATGCGTTGGAATATATATAGTCTACCATCAGTACTCATGCTTGTGAATGATTAAGCTGATAGAATATATAGAGCAATTTTAACATATGCGTTGGAAGAGGCATGACGAACCCTATATGTATGTGAGTGCATAAGGGTTGAAGGGTTACATGGGATAATACACATAAAATCTATGTGTATTCACTTCCTTTAAAGATTATTCTCTTCTTCTTTTGTTTTTGGTGTATTTGTTATGTAATGTGATTAGAATCAGTGCTCCGGTTTTGTTTTGGTACTTCAGTGAGTTAGCCAGATTCGAGGTACGACCAAAATTCTTACAATATGAGTAGCCTGCTGAATGAGGTAGATTAATATTGAATAGATACAAAATTTTGAGGGATGTACCTATATATGTAATTTATCAAATTGATAGACGAAACATGCTTATTAAGTGAAATAATTATTTGGAGTATGCACGACAAGATGGCCCTCTCGCTCTATAAGAAATTCTTTATTTTAGTTGTGCTTCTTCAAGAGCTTGTTTTAAGAAAGCATAGAATGATCCCCAGGATAAAAGATGCTGTGAAGAAGATAACTTAGAGGCATTCTTTGGCAATATATAGTTTCGTCGCAATTATGAGATTATGCTCCGAATAACATTTCCAGCGTACCTTTGTCTAACTCGTGGCACTACTTGCCACATAAATTATAGGGAAAATTATAAATAAATACTATTTGTATTTGAAAAGCTTCAAAAAGTCTATTAACATATAGAAATGATAAATAAAACTCAAGAGACTATTTTGTAATTTTGGAATGTTGTGTTTGAGTATTACCTTGCGCGATCTGCACCTCTTGATATTTAACAGTTTACTCTAAAACCGTTAAATATTGAGCGTTATAAAGTAATAATTCTCTAGTAGTGTCTTATTTAGATGTGTGTGACTTATCTTTAATTATGTACAAAACAAAAGATATTTATATATAACTAAAGATGAGTTGCAAACAACTAAAGCTAAGATGCATCTGTTTAAGGACTTGGATCCTTGAGTAAATGTGAGTAATAAATTTCACAGTGAAGGATCTTTCAGCAATATTCCCAAAAGCAGGAACTCAACTTGAGATTTGTAATATTTTTCTTTGTTTAAATCGTGAGTTTGTTCGATTTCTTTTTTTAAAAAAAAAAAAAAAACCAGAGTTTGTAAAATGCTCTATTTATTTGTAATATATAAATATTATAACAATTTATGAAAAATAATTACAGTTTGTGCATTTTAACCTGTAAAGTGTAAAGTCATACTCAATGTCACTGTCAACCGTATATATATGAAATAACATAGTCTGACAAGTTTTCACTTTTAAATGTTCTTGGCGTGTTGAGACAATGGTGCATAAACAAACAGAGGAGGATAAGTCCTTTCCTTCATAAACTAGGGCGCACTGAAGAGTGGGGGAATCTATCTTTATCTTTTTCACTTTTCACTTTTCCTGTTTAATGAGTTCCATGGCTTTTTTTTTTTTTTTTTGTTTTAAAGAGTTTTTTAGTTTTTTATTTTTTTTATTTATCAACTATCAATTATAATTTTTTGTCAACATAGTAAACATTAGAAACAATAACCTAGATTTAAGGGAAAAAGGTAGAATCAAAAGTTATTATGAATTGTGTAGATAGAAATCTAACCGTTTAAATTTTTTTTTTTTATGTTTAAAAGAATAATTTTCTAAAATATGAAATCCTAACCACCTTTTAAAAAAAAAAAAATAAATTCTGATGTAGGATATAAGATTATGAGAAGAAAAAAAGAGAAAGTGGATTTTGGGAGAACTCAAACCTGTTAATTCAATATCTTATAAAAAAATGAATACATTATTATAGATAAGGAAAAATTATTGAAAAAATCATATTCAAAACGCTTTTTTGGTCTAAAAGAACCGTGATTTGTTTTTTTGTTTTTTTTTTTTTTAACCTTAACTATGATTATTTTAGGGATTCAGGTCTTTTATGGGTAGCGAAGTTCAACTTTAAATATTAAAATTGTACAAGCTAAGGTCAATTAAAATGAAAAAATATAGAAGATTTAATTTAATTTTAAAATACAATAATAATCATGGAACCCTTTTCAATAAACAAAATATTTTTTCCATTTAAAACATGGAATTTTAGAAAAAGGTATTGCAATCCTGCAGTATTGGACATGTCAAAAATAAATAAATAAATAAATATATATCTCTCTCTCTCTCTCTGTGGAACATAGTAATTCAAAAGAATCAACTCCTAAGTAAACCGCTGGTAAAAATGTACACTACCAAACACATGCAACACGAATCAAGATAAACTTCATATCCACGACACAATCAGAGGTTGAGTGAATCATCAATAGAGCAGAAGAAGGCATGTTTCTTTCTTAGACACATTCTCTAAAGAGTTGCTCGTTTAT